>CM029672.1:16899374-17146874 GCA_017311315.1 Dendrocalamus latiflorus
AGGACGTGATCCTCGAGTGAGTACTTCCCGAGCGCGAGGAGGAGTTCACGCCAGCGGGTGTAGTGGCCGGAGTTGAGGTCGAGGACGAGCGGAACTAGAGAGCGGATGTTCTGGACGCCGACCGCCTGGGCGTGGATGTTGGCGACGGCGGCGACTTCATGTAGGAGAGCGTTGTGGAGAGGAAGGGGGTCCTCGTCCACGGAGTCGGCGGCGTCGACGTCTCCAGCAGCAGCGGCGCGCTCGCGAGCGGCGCGCTCAAGGGCAGCACGCTCGCGTTCGGCAGCCGCAGCGCGGGCGTGAGCGGCAGTGGCGGCCTCGCGCTCAGCAGCCTCGGCCCGCGCAAGAGCAGCGGCGCGGGTTTTGGCGGCGGCAGCGAGGCGCGCATCGGGGTGGACCGAGGTGACGCGCATGGCCTCCGCGGCCCTGGCGGCGGTCTCCTCAGCCCTGGCGGCGGCCTCTGCGGAGAGGAGATCGGCAGCAGGGGAGGGAGGGGCTGGCGGCGGAAGATCCCCCGACATGGCGGCCGACAGGGGAGATAGGGTTAGCTGCGGGCGAGGAGACGCCGGCGGCTGAGAGGCGGAAGCTAGGGTTAGCGGCGGGCAATGAGACGCCGGCGGCTAAGGAGCGGAAGCAAAGGTCGCAGGATGCGAACCCTCTGATACCATGTGAGACAGAGCAGAGTATTCTGTGGAGCAATTCATATTCCCACAAAACAGAGGCAGCAATACATGGTGTATATAGGCAAGGGATCTAGGGTTAGGTCTAACAGAATAGGAGACCACCCTGGAACCCCTAACAGAAAGCCTGGCAGCCCTTAACAGAAAGAGACTGAAGGCACATGGGCCTTGACAGCCTGTCTAACACTTTCCATTTACTTACATGACTTCTCATGTTCTTTGCACCATGGTGCCTTTGAATTGCTTTTAGATGTGTGCAACTACAATGATATATAATATATCACATAAACCCGTTAGCATTCATTAATTCGAAAAGACATCGATTTGGAAAAAGAATTCATTAATTTAGCATGCTGAATCAATCACGGATAGAAAGTCTTGATCATGGATGGAAATTATCAATCATAGATATATATACAGGCAGGGGCGAAGCCAGCGGGGAGGCTTAGTAAGGCTCGAGCCTCACCTCCCCGCGGCGGCAAACCCCCCCCCCCCCCTCCAGGCTCCAGCGAGCTAAGTGCCCGCGGCAGCCGGCGTCGGTGACAGTAGAGGGCTAGCGGCCTAACAACAACAAACAACAAAAACTCAAAAAACACAGTTCAAGACTGGGTGGCGGCCGAGCGGGGCTACGAGCGGAGGAGCACCGAGTCCCGGAGGCGAGGAGGCGTGGAGGAGAGGAGCGAGGCGCTGAGGCGAGGAGGCGAGGAGAAGAGGAGCGAGCCAGCGAGGCGAGCGCTTGAATGATTGAATCTGAGAGTGAGAGAGACAGAGACTCAGAGAGAGGCGGAGTTGTTGCGTGAGCGGACAAATAAAGGCGGAGACGCTGATACGGAGTTGCGGACGGATTGATGAGTGTCGAGGCAAGCTGAGAGTTGAGACAGAACTGAGATTAGGGGCGGCCGACGGCTTTAAAGTTGGTAATTTTTCTCTGATTTTTTCTTATCAATTTAGTATTTTAGAGTTTAAATTTTAGACTTTTATATTGAGTGTATATAGATAGTTTAGTCCTTATAATTAATTTATATATTTATAACTTTGTATTGACGGCTTCAAATTTATCTCGTGATTCAAATTAGCTTATTTGTGGTATATTTCATAATTCATATAATCTAAATTTTCATTGTTATTCACAATTTTCTATTATATCACTAATTTTCATATATTTCATACACAGGTGATTTATTGTTACTTCGTACTCATAGCAGAATAATTATATATTCTTGGGTATGCGCTTTCTATTGTCGAGATATCTAATTTGTGTATCTCTGTTTTTCGTTGTTTGTCTCCAAGACTCCAACTGTATAATTTCTGTATGAATTTGAAATTCTATAAGAGAGTATAAGACTATATTTGTGCCAATTTAATTTAGTCTGATAAATGATTCAGCCCACCCTCAATTTTATTTCTGGCTTCGCCACTGTATACAGGGGCACCATGATGCCCAGGCTTGATCTATGATTGAGACTTTTCATCCATGATTATACGTATATATAGACGTATCGCCGTATCGATATTTTTGGGAAAATGGCAAATTGTGGTATCGTGTATCCGTATCCATATCGGGTATCCGAGCAACATAGACCATGGGTACAAGACAACATCGATTTTCCTTAATATGAATAGTTTCAAAAACTTTTGCATAAGAAGTTTTAGTCAATCCGAGCATAGATGATCAAAGCTTCAATCTGACTATCACAAAGGAAACAGAAACTTGTCCAATTAGCATCCGTGAGTTCCCGGATTAGACCATTACCACTAGAATCAACCGTGCAATAGGTCCCGAACGAAAACGTCGAGAACTCGTCAGCGTACTCATGAAATTATTCTCATGGGTCATGTAGTAGCAACCAGCCATCACCCATCAGTAAGAATTTTTTCTATACACAATTTATGGCGCGATCGCATGAACCGTCGGAAATGTAAGAATCCAACTCAATAAGCATCCGATTCACCCGCGCACACACAGACGAAACAGCACGGTTTTCAGCGTGAAGCGCCTTGTCAGTCGACCAAACCGGCTTGCGATCTACACCCGCCATCCCCTCCCAGATCCCCCACGCAAACCCAGACCAAGAACCCCGCCGAATCGGAACCAGAATTGGCCCTAACCAATCAGATCTCGCCCAGATCGGGAGAGCGGGAGGGGAGGGGAGTGGGGGATGGCTGGACTGACCGCTGTCGCCGATGAGGAGGAGCTTGATGAGGCAGTCGTAGTCGGCCCTTGCCCTCGCCGGCGGCGCCGCCATCGATCCCTAGAGAACTTCCCTCCCACGCGGACAAGCCCTAGGAAGCAACCACAAATAGCCATCAGATCAGGGGGGCGGGCCAGATCGACCACGATTGGAGTCGAGCGGTCGGTCTACCTGTTCGGCTCCCCTCGCTGCTCGCCGTGCCGTTGAGAGGCGGCGGTCTGGACGCGGAGGTGGAAGAACACGGTGGCGAGGCACCGAGATGGTGGTGGTGGTGTTGGTGGTGGAACTGGTGCACCGTGGACTTTAAACGGGCGGTGTTTTACATACACGGGGACACGGCGGTGTACCATCCAGGAACAGCAAGGATGGCCTGTTTTCCGGCTTTCACTTTCACCGCGGATGCGATGTGGAAGTTTTAGTTCCGTTTATTTCAGCTTGAGGTTCTGATTTATTTTTCATTATTTATTTTTTTTTTTTTGAATTTTTAGTTTTTTGAGTTTTTTTCTGGTTCTTTTTTATCCATATTTGTTTGCGTTGTCCGTGATAAGTTAACATATTTTTTCTATCAAATAAATCACCTTCAGCTATAGTGTAATTTTAGCCAAACCACTATTTTTTAGTCCAACCGAGCGGATAAGCCCTAGCAAGCAACCACAAACAGCCATCAGATCAGCGGGGCCGGGCCAGATCGACCACGACTGGAGTCGAGCGGTCGGTCTACATGTTCGGCTCCCCTCGCTACTCGTCGTGCTGTTGAGAGGCGGCGGTCTGCACACGGAGGTGGAAGAACACGGTGGCGAGGCACCGATATGGTGGTGGTGGAACTGGTGCACCGCGGACTTTGAACGGACGGTGTTTTACGTACACGGTGACACAGCGGTGTACCATCCAGGAACAGCAAGGATGGCCTGTTTTTCGGCTTTCACCGCGGATGCGACGTGGAAGTTTTAAAGTTCCGTTTGTTTCAGCTTGAGCTTCTGGTTTATTTTTTACCATTTATAAATTTTATTGTATTTTTTGAACTTTTAGTTTTTGAGCTTTTTTGCCGATGCTTTTTTACTCATATTCGTTTGCGTTGTCCGTGATGAGCTAACATATTTTTTTCTACCAAATAAATCACCTTCAACTATAGTGCAATTTTAGCCAAACCACTATTTTTTAGTCCAACCGAGCGGGACCTTATCAAATGCTTCAATTTCTACCAGAAGCTTTCCAAGCAGGCTAATTCCTACGGCAATACGAGAAGGTTCCCAATAATTTCACACGAATTTTGCCGGAGTTCTTGGAGAGCAGTTCAATTCACTTGTAAATCTAAGGAGATTTCGGGTAGAGAGAAAAAGCAGGCGTGCAAAATGCGGCGGATCTTGGTACAAGGGTCACATAGATAGTACATTCTATTGTGAAGACATTTGGTCCGAATAGAGAGGAGCTAAGGTCATATTCGGAACGCGTAAGTTGCACGTAAATTTTGTAGAATTTTCACACGAAACAAATTCAATTCCTGTAGGAATTGGAAAAAAATTCTCGTGTTGTAAATAGAGCCTAAAGTTCGGAGAAGAAAGTAGACCAAATAGGGTCTAAACTTCTTTGCTGAGATTAACTAGGGCCTAAACTTGTTTATATGGTAGCCATTCCCACCAAAAAAAGAAAACGTATAAATGTAAGCATGTTAACATGCGGGTAATGGGGTATATATAATATCAATCAAAATCTCGAGGATAAGTGGATTTTTTTTACTGTGGCTAATAGTTTTTGGTCTTAGTATGAGTATATATGTAGATAAATCAAATACCGATAAGCCGATAAACTGTTTCAAAAAGACTATACCGATATGACGCTTTAAAAAAAACAACAAAAAAATCTATTCCATTTATTTATTCAGAAAAAAACCATAATTCATAAGGGAAAAGGGGGCCTATAATTTCCTTGGCAGAGGCCCGCCTAGCTAGGGAAATCACACTGCCCACGTCTCACCAGATCTGAGACCACTAACCCCAACAAAATTCTGCTGTGACATGATATTAGATCGTGAATCTCGACGATAGATCGTTGTTGAGTATCCCATCCAAGCTATCGTCCTAACTAACGCCATCTCCATATCGGCGACTCAACGTGCATATCATGCCCAAGCAACAATGGCCTCATGAAGTAGCAATTAGAGCGCAGAATTATAAGAAGGAACAGAAATTATAAGAGCGCAGAATTATCCAGCACCGCACTTCGAGAAAAAGGATAAGTGAATTTGCCTTGACGTTCAGTGAATTATGCTTTGTCCTAACAATCCCCAAAATTGTTGCATCAGCATAATTTCGCAATTAACTGAGATAAGCCATCATAGTTCAACAACTGTGAAAGACCCGAAAAATTCAAACCAAAATTTTCTTGGATTTTTGCTGAAATTTTGAGTGATTTTTGGCAACTTTCCTTTTTCGGAAAGTCTCCCCGGAAGCCGCCTTCCCTTTCTGGCGTTGCCACTTTCCCCTTCTCCTTGGCGCCTTCCTCTTTTCCCCGCCTCCTCTTCCCACTGGCGCCCCTCCCCTTTCCGCCTTTTCCTCGTGCACACGCCCGCGTTGCGCGCAGAGCTTCGCCGCGCCGCGCATGCCGCCGGCTCGCCATCGCCGGCCATCCCCGGCCGCGCTTGACCCGGTCTCCGCCCCCTGCCACCCGTCCCACCTGCCAGCCTCTCCTTCTCCCTCTCCTGCGCGCTGCGTCGCCGCCCGTTGCTGCTGTTCACCTGCTCCCGTCCCTCACATTTACTCCCTGCAGCGCCCCGTCACACCCCATCGCTCGGAGTCGACACAGCGCCAACTCCCGTAGCTTCCCCAGGCGCCTGCAGCTCTGTAACCCCCGCCCACGCCGCGCCATTAACCCTCCCCCCCCCCCGACCTGCCCTCTCGACGCCAGCTCTCTCTGCTCCTTTTTAAGCCCCACCAAGCCCGGCATTGTGTTCCTCAAGCTTCCAAGATACTCCACAAGCAACCGATCGATTTCGGAGCCCCTGCATCGCCGGCGATCAGCTCTTCCGCCGCGGGTGAACTTCTGAGCTTTTCTTCTTCCCTTCTCGATTAAAACTCGATTCCATTCGCTGACTTGCTCCCCTTTACCTCCTGAACACGATGGTGGACTCCGCTAGCCGAGAGCACCACTCCCCTGCCTGGCGGCGAAGCTCGCCGTCGGCCGAAAGGGGGTCGCCGTGGCCAGCTTACTAGAGAGCTTCTCAACTCGCTCCACCGCCGCCATCGAGTTTTCCTCGCTTCAGAGATACTCCTACCACCGCCGATTTGCCCGGAGCGCCGCCGTTGGCCTCCGGTGACCAAAAATCACCGCCACCTTCTCTCCGGCCATGCGCCGCCGTCGATCGTTCCCATGACTCCCAAAGCCCAGAAATGGGTTCCCCTCGCCAAGATCTACCCTCTGGTGCCCTCCCTGGCCGCCGAGGACCTCGCCGTCGCCGGAGAGCGGAGGCGCTTCTGTCTCCGCCTCTCTGTTGCGCGTGCACGGCGAGAGGTAGACGACGACCGACGTGGCCGCATCCTCGTCGTCCCCTCCCTCCGTTGCCATATAACCTCAACCGTCGGATGGCCCCTCTCCGCAGCCGTCCGATGCCACTAAACACCCCTCTCCGCAGCCACCCGATCAAGTCCCCTCCCCTGCCGTCCGATCTTTCCTGTAGCTCATCCCATCCGCCCGCCTACCCCGTATCGCCATCGTCCGCTCCCGCCGCGTGTCAGCCATTAGCTGAGACGAGGCGCGCGCCTGGGCCTTCGGTCGCACGTGAGTTGGGCTGAGGCCGCGCAGGCCGCACAGTGCCAGGCTGCGCTGTAGCGCCTGGGCTGGCCCAGCACTATTCACCGATTTTCCAGAGATTTATTAATTTTTAAAAATCCAGAAAATCTACTTCGCAAAATGCTTTCAGCAATCACCCTTAAAATAGGCAACATTCTTTGGTGTCAGCTCCTAAATCATCGTATACATATCCCCCCCCCAACATAAATGATAAGTGGTAGGGGTCCAAATGTAAGTGTTATTGTGTGACTACAGTTTTAAGAATTTTTCCTAACTCCAGTTAAAACAATTAGGAGATAAAAGGTGAAGGTAGGGTCTTGCCTCCAGAGTTTTGCTGTGGCAGCAGTTTTGACCCAACCAAGGACCAAAACAAAATATATAATCAACACAAACATGTGTACTCTTCAACCAAATACTATATAGAACCGAAAGAGCTAACAGTAAGCAACATCTGGAAACTAACAGGTAACAATATTTGAAAACCAAGTGAAATCTGGCATGTCAAAATATAAGCAAAAGTAATAAAAACTTAATCTTAACAGGGCATAAATCACTCACTGGAGAATCCCAGTCCACTAGAACTGTAAATAAGGCCGCACATCTTTAAAGACTCCAAAATATATGCCAAACAATCAAAATTGTTCTCTATTTGTGGGCAAGCCAACAGCAAAATGCCAAGATCAGGGGCGGAGCCATCGCCCGGCGAGCCTGGGCGGCTGCCCAGGCTCACCGGCGAGTAGTCACCTGACAACTCCCCGAGCAAGCCCGCGCGTTTACAGTCCGACGTACTCACCCGCAGTCGCCTCAGGGAAAGAAACATTGATAGTAACAATGGTAACAGGGATGCCGATGATCTGACCACGACATGGAAGTCATCGGCGTCGCTGACGAGCGCGAGAAGCTACAACAACAAAGACAACAATAGCTGCGCCGTTGGGGTTCTATCGCGATACTAGATCTCGATGACTCCGCGCTCACTGCGTTGATCTCCCTGGTGCGGGAGCCGTGAAACAGTTCGTGAAGGACAAGGGCTTCCGCGCATGGCTGTGCGGCGGCTGCACGTCGTGCCTCGGCGAGTCCAACCACCGGCCATCCTAGACCTCTGCGTGCTTGTGCAGACCGTGGAGAGGGCTACGAGGGAGGGCCTCCACCCGTGTGACCTGAAGCGCGCCTCCCTAAAGCTCCACGCCATGGCGTTCCCCGAAGGAAGCGGACGCGGTGACCGCGGCCGGCATCCCGTACCAGCGCCTCTCCCCGTGCACGTGGGCTGTGTTCCCATTCTCCAGAAAAATTTTGGCTCCGCCACTGGCCAAGATCATACATGTTCAGCCAGACTAGATAAATGGAACAACATGACCAATTAAACAATACCAATTTACAAAATCGCCAAACCTGGGCTACTGCTCTAACCTCTAAGAGGTTTTCCACTGTCATTCTTAAGCAAAAATACATAGCCCAGCAAAAAACTAGGGATTAGGCAACAGCTGAAATTTCAGCATCTTCAAGTAATTCTAAAAGCTAGAGTTCAACGAATTTTACACAACCATCTGGACACAAGCCAATAGACTGCAAATAGATCTTTAAAAAAAGCGTTCATCTGACGATACTATATAAAAGTACAAGACATGTTTAGTAGCTAAAGGTTTTACGCAAAAGGAAGAAGAAGACTATTTTGATATATACTCTCCTACGACTCGTTTACCCACAATTCAGGTGCTTCTAACACTAGCTGCCGCATACAAACTCTAAGTACATTAAATGAATGTAAAGATCACTTTCCTAAATGACGAGCTAGATAAGGAGATTTATATGCAATAGCTCGATGGCTTTGTAGTAGAAGGGCAAGAGAAGAACGTATGTCATTGATTAAATCCTTGTATAGTCTAAAGTAAGCTCTCAAGCAATGCCATAAGAAATTTGATAGTACTATGATCTTGGTCGGCTTTTGTATAAACAAAGCTGATAAATATGTCTACTATCGGTTTAGTGGGGGGCAAAGGTGTCATTTTGTCTATACGTAGATGACCTATTGCTTTTTGGGACCAACTTGGATGTAATCAATAAAACAAAATCTTTCCTCTCTTAAAATTTTGATATGAAAGATCTGGGTAAAACTGATGTTATCTTAAACATCAAGCTAATAAAAGGTGAGAATGAGATTATTCTTTCACAATCCCATTATATGGACAAATTCTAACTAGATTTGGGTTTATAAACTGTAAGCCAGTGGCCACACTCTATGATCCAAATGATGAAGTCAGTGACGGGACAAAAACTTGGCGCGCGTGGTTCGTCCCCTACTGTTCGGACTAGTGGTGATGAAGTCACTGGAGTCATGACTAGGAAGTGGTCGGATGAGTGTCGATGAGGTCAGTGGAGCCCCAACCATGAGATGGTCGGACCAAGTCACTACCACAGGGTGGTCGGACAAAGTGATGACCATGAGGCGGTTGGACGAAGTTATGACTACGTGGTGGTCGAACGCACTCAAAGTCACGACCATGAGGTGGTCGAATGAGTGTTAACGCGAAATGAAGACTTGAAATGTGTGGTCCATTCCCCACTGTTCAGACTAGCATCGACGAAGACAGCGGTGGGATGAAGTCTTGAAGCATGCGATCCATCCCCCATAGTTCGGACTGGCGTCAACGGAGTCTCGACCCCAAGGCAGTCAAACGAGTGTCGACGAAGTCATGACCATGAGGTGGTCGAGCGTCGATGAAGTCTCAACCCCAAGATGGTTGGACGAATGTCGATAGAGTCATGACCACGAGGTGATCGAGTGTCTATGAAGTTGCAACAATGAGGTGGTCAAGTATTGATGAAGTCTTGACCTTAAGGCGGTCGGACGTGCGTCGATGAAGTGGTGACCACGATGAGGTTGAGTGTCGACCAAGCCTTGACCCTGAGGTGGTTGGACAAGTGTCAACAAAGTGGTGACCATGAGGTGGTGGAGCATCGATGAAGTCTTGACCCCGAGGCGGTCGAACGAATGCCAACGGAGTCATAACCACGAGGTTGTCGTAGAATTCCTCACAACTACAATGCTTGTGATGTGGTTGTGGGCGTCGACGTAGTCGGTGGCGGTATGAAGACTTGAAGTACACACGCTCCGTCCCTCACCCTTCCAATGGGCATCAACAAAGTCAGCGGTTGGATGAAGACTTGAGGCCCACGCTCTGTCCTCCAACGCTTGGACACATGTTGACGGAGTTATAACCATGAGGTAGTCAAGCGTCGACGAAGTCTCGACCCCCAAGTGGTCGAACGAATGTCGATGAAGTCACGACCACAAGGTGGTTGTAGAATGCCTCATGACTACGTCGCTCGTGACGTGGTCGTGGGTGTCGATGAAGTCTTGACCCCGAGGTGGTCAGACGTGGGTCGGCGAAGTGTTGACCATGATGTGGTCAAGCGTCAACTAAGTCTCGACCCCAAGTTGGTTGAACGAGTGTCAACAAAGTGGTGATCACGAGGTGGTCAAGCATCGATGAAGTCTCCACCCCGAGGCGGTCGAACAAATATCGACGGAGTCGCGACCACGAGGTGGTCATAGAATGTCTCATGACTACGATGCTCGTGATGTGGTCGTGGGCATCAACGTAGTTAGCAAAATACGAGGACTTGAAGCACGCGCGCTTTGTCCCCCACCCTTCAGACGGGAGTCAATGGAGTCGGTGGTGGGATGAAGACTTAAAGCATGTGCTCTATCCCCCAATGCTCAAATGCGCGTCGATAGAGTTGTGACCACGAGGTGGTTGAGTATCGACGAAGTCTCAACCCTAAGGCAGTTGGATGAATATTGACGGAGTCACGACCATGAGGTGGTCGTAGAATGCCTTACAACTACGTTGCTCATGACGTGGTTGTGGGCATCGACAAAGTCTCGATCTTAAGGCGGTCGAACATGCGTCAACGAAGTGGTGAGCACGACGTGGTTGAGCGTCAATGAAGTCTTGACCCCGAGGCAGTCGGATGAATGTCGACGGAGTTGCGACCATGAGTTGGTCGTAGAATACCTCACTACTACATCGCTCGTGACGTGGTCATGGGTGTCGACATAGTCGATGGCGATACAAGGACTTGAAGTGTGCGCACTCCATCCCCACCCTTCGGACGAGCGCGGTGGAATAAAGACTTGAAGCACGTGCTCCGTCCCCCAATGCGCGGATGCTCGTCGACGGAGTTGAGACCACGAAGTGGTCAATCATCGAAAAAATCTCGACCCCGAGGCTATTGGACAAATGTCGACAGAGTCGTGACCATGAGGTGGTCATAGAGTGTGTCACAACTACATCGCACATGGCGTGGTCGTGGGCGTCAATGAGGTCTCAACCCTGAGGCGATCAGATGAGTGTCGACGAAGTCGTGACCATAAGGTGGTTGAGAATCGACGAAGTGTCAACCTCGAGGCGATCAAACGAATGTCGATGGAGGCGCGACCATGAGGTGGTCATAGAGTGCCTCACGACTATGTTTCTCATTACGTGGTCATGGGCGTTGTTGAGGTCTCGACCCCAAGGTGGTCGGATGAGTATCGATGAAGTCGCGACCACGAGGTTGTCGAATGTCGACGAAGTCTCAACCCCGAGGCGGTCGGAAGAATGTCGACGGAGTCACAACCACAAGGTGGTCATGGAATACCTCACGACTACGTTGCTCGTGACGTGGTCGTGGGCATCGACGTAGTCGGGTGGTACAAGGACTTGAAGCGTGTGCACTTCATCCCCCACCCTTCGGACAAGCATCGATGAAGTCGACAGTGGGATGAAGAATTGAAGCACGTGCTCTGTCCCCCAACACTCGGGTGCATCAATGGAGTTGTGACATGAGGTGGTCGAGAATCGATGAAGTCTCAACCTTGAGGCAGTTGAACAAATGTCGACAGAGTCACAGCCATGAGTCGAGTGTCGATGAAGTCTCAACCCCGAGGCAGTTAGACGAGAGTTCGATGCCCTTAGCGTGGCAAGCTCCCTAGTGGGGCACGTGAAGTGCGTGAGGCTCACCAGGGTTATTGCCATTGCCAGGGACTCCCTGGTGGGATGCGCAAAGCGCACAAAACACACACTGCCATGCATGCTCCATTCCTTGCCACTATTTATACTCTGTAGAGTTCACGTGGAGGCCGTGGACTCTGCGTGGGTATTTGTACTCTATAGAGTTCACGGGGTGACCCTCGACTCCGCGTAACTATTTATACTCCATAGAGTTAACGCAGAGATGTGAGGCCACCGTGCTTTTTTTATACTTCATAGAGTTGCCCAGGATGGCTAAGTTCTCGCACTTTATACTCCATAGAGTACACTAGAGGCAAGGACACCGTGCGATTTATTTATACTCCATAGAGTACGTCGAGGTACGAGACTGTAACATCCTGAAAATTTAAATTTGGAAATATGGAGTTTTTGAATTAATCTTGCAATGTATTTCATTTGAATTTGGAGTTGTGGATTTTTCTGAAAAATTTGGTGAAGATTTCAAATGCTAAAAGAAGCAAGAAGAAACAAACATGTTTAAATAATGGAGGATTAGAATTTAAAATAAGAATCTGAAAAGATGATCCATAAAAGTCAGGGAGAGAATTGGGTTTGAAAATAAAATATTGTTTCTGAAAATAAGGGTATGAATAGCAAGGAGCAAACAAATTAAAAGGTCAACACTCATGAATATATATATATATATGCATAATAAGAAAAAGGCACCTAGGAAAATAAACCAATAAATGGGGAATAAATATATATATATACAAATATACATACCCATAAGTATATATATACATCCATGTACATATAGTGATAATAGCAACGGTAAATAATAATAAAAATAATAAAAAATATAATAAGAGGGGGGGTCAGACCAGGCCAACTTGGCCCAGCCCAACCCCACTCGCCCGTTACCCCCGCGGCCCAACTCCTCCCCTCATCCCTCTGCAGAGCAGCCCCTTCCACTGTTTATCTTCCTCACCGCGCCTTGCTCTCTTCTCTCCAGGCCGTGGCTCCCTCGCGCTCGCCCCACAGCCCAGCCCGCCTCCTCCCCCTTCGGACCAGCGGACGCCCCGCTCAGACCGAAGGTCGCCGCCGCCCTGTCCGCTTCAGACCGCGCCACCCCATCATCTGCTGTCGCCCCCTCTTTTTCCCCGCGCTGCTCCGACCCATCCCATCACGCGCGCGGCACCAAGCTCCCCTCTGCCACGCCTCGAGCACCCCAGGTCGTCATGCCTTTTGCGAAAAATCTCCCCCTGCTCCGCCGCTCGCTGATGGGACTGCACGGGTGAGCCTCCCGGTGCTAGCCCTACCCGTGCAACTATAAAGGCCAGCGAGCTCACCAACCCCTTTCCCACACTCCCCACATTCCACCACCGCGCCCGATTGCATTTTCTCCGCCCGTAGCTCGCCGACGCCTTCATCTTCTCCAACTCCGGCCGCCCGAGCTTCCCATCGATCCGAGCCACTCGGATCCAATCCCTTGCATCCGAGCCACCTCCAGGCCCTCGCGAAGTCACCCCCGGCCTCGCCCAAACTTCCTGTGGACCGTACCCCGCCGGCGCCGAAGCGTTCCCCAAGTCGCCGCCGCCGCACGCCGCCAGCCCGCCACCGTGCTCCCTGGTCTCCGCTGACTTCACCGCCGACACCACCCAAGCACAAGGAACGCGTTTTGGTCCTCCCCAGTTCCTCTCCGGCCGCCCCTCGCCGGCAAACCCGCCGCCCGTACGCCGCACGGAGCTCCTCTGCTTCGGCCCCCTTACAGACCCGGCTTATCTTCTACTTCTCCCCCATCTAAGTCAGGTAACACCAAGAGCTCTGCTAGCTAGCCGAGCGCACATTCACTTCGGCCGCCCACGTTCGATTCCCCTCCCGCGCAGTAATTGACAGTAGGTTTCTACCCTTTTTGCAGAGCAGCCCTCAGGGAAGAAAAATCAGAAAATAGTCTGTAAGTAATGCAATTTTTTTTGTATATAAGGGATGCTTCTTAACTAACTAACTAACAAATGAATAATCATTATAAGCTAGTAAATAATGTGCCTTGAGTATTTATTTTAAATCCTTGCCAAATAAAAAGATCAGCATGAATAATGTTTAGGTAAATGCTCACACGGAATGACAGCCTAGCAAATAAAAATTTACTAAACAATAAATCACGAACTTTTGCATGTTAGTAAATATTGTAAGACTAGCCATTATATGGATAAAAAAACGTAAAGATTAACCCCAAGTCCTAGCAAAAATGAGAATCCTTTGTCGACTATAATACTCAAATTACATTAGAGAATAGCTTTAGGGATCTAGCAAAAATTAACTAGAATGTAAATGAGACTATTTAATATTTATAAATTGGACTAGCACATATAGGCATAATTAATAAGGTTGAGCAATCATCTAGAAGGCTAATTATTAATTCAAAGCAATGGTAAGGAAATATGGCTATGGTTAAATATCTAAACCTAATAAAGATTACGCCTAATCATAATGAAAACATATATGCTCCAACATTTTTCAAACAACCATTAAACAAATCTCAGTGATATATCTTATTAAATAGCACTAATGAAATATTACCTTAATCTCTACCTAGATAAATAAATCTAAATTAAATAAAGATAAGCCTAATAATAACTAAAGTATAGACAAAATACCAATGATACTATTAATTAAATTTTAACGTGGATTTGGTAATAATGATGGATATAACCGCAGCTAGCAAGTTAGGACTTGAACAAAAAGATCCTAATTCAAAATAAGTTATGTCTAATGACAACTAAGTGTACATAAAATATCATACCACAAAATGCTATAAACATAGACTATAAGATTGACTCGGTAAGCGAAGATTTGCAAACATTACTTATATATGTATATCATATGCCCTGAAAATTAACGCTCGACAAAATAATACCCAGCTAGACTTGTACCCGATTCAAAGGTCCATCCTAACTCATGGAATTTCCTTAATAAATATCCAAAATAATCAAAAGAGATTGTTAATAGAAAGATCAAGTTATCGTATTCTACCACCGGCCTTGCCTCAAATCACTCGAATCACCCATTAACTTAAAGTGAAATTAAATTAAGTTTATTCGGATTTATTTGGATCTTTTGAGTTACTTGCTTTTATTTGGATTCAGTCGTCTATCGCGTAGTTAGAAACTGGAGTCCTGAAGAATTCACGAATCAAGCGTGGTCAGAGCAGAGCGAAGATAAGGTATAGAACCTCAAGAGAAAGCATCGTGTGAGCTCAAGACCGCGGTAAACCGTGCCAGGCGAGTCAATACTTTGATCATGTTGATCCTACATTTTCTGCAAATTATTTTTGTTTAAATTATTAAATTGCATGCTATTATTTTATATCCAAATACATGTTTAATTTAAGATTCTAGTTATACGCCCATTGTTTGCTTTGAATAATATTACACATTCTTTGGAATATTTGAATGTGTGAACCTTGTCGCCCTAACAAAATTATAATAGTAACCTTTTGAAAATAAGTCCCTAATTATACGCCATGCCTAGTACTGCATAGATACTCGGGGCGCTGAAATGCCCAATCATCATTGCCATTTTTAATCATGAGAAATTGGTTTGGACAGTCATGGTGGGAATGACTGATATATTTTGACAAGGTTAATTTATGTTTTCAAAAACCCCAACTTGCTTAAATATCTGGGCGGATGGTTGGGGGCTGGTATGTGATGCAGTGGAAGCACAAATTATGGAGTGTGGTAGAACTGCTCAGATACCCCTAAGGATTGAATCTTGTCATGACCTCCTGTGTAAAACAGTACAACCACAAGTCTGTAAAGTACAACTTGGCTAAGTAAATTTATCGAAACCCCCAGACTCATCTCACTGGTAGTGGATAGAAGTTGATACGCAAGGGCAAGAGAAGGCCTAAAGAGACACCGAGTGGAGGGTGAAGTTTCCTAGTCGTACTAGCGCTGAGGGGAGTGGAGCCCGAATAACGCTAGTAACCGTGGGGAACATCCCGTGCATAGATGGGACCCACTGCAAGTGGGCAGTTTCCCATAAGGTGAGATGACAAAAGGGATTAGATACTTTGAAAAGTCACTGTGATGGTCTGCTCAACCACATGACTAAGGAATCGTGTGGGGCAACGAGTTGATTGTCTCTTGTGGTGAAAGTGTACAAACTCTGCAGAGTCAAAACTATTCGAATAGCCGTGCCCACGGTCAAGGGCGGATATGAGAACTTAACCAGATATAGTTCTATTTCAAAATGCTTTATGGATGGGTTTGGAAAAGTGAAGGGCAGTGGAAGGCCCTGATTTGAGTTGTCCTGGGTGTCGTCCCAGTGGTAATGTAAGCGGTTATAACGCTAAAATGTTAGCATATGGTGTAGATGCCATGTAACGGTGGATGGACTCTGGATTGCTATTATTACTGCATTCTCTTACACAACATGATTTTGTTCAAAACTGCTAGGTCTCAAAAAATTTCTATGTATTATATTTTTAAAACAATGACAATACCTCTTACAAAATAAAATGTCGGGAAGAATAAATAAAGTCATGAGTAAAGAAGATGGTTGTTTATGGTAGACAGGTAAAGATGTCGGTGGATTCATGTCGATCATAAAAAGGAAACAATAGTGTGGATACTGAGAGAAGAAAATTGGTGGAGTGTAAATGAATAAAAAGGCTAGATATATAATTTAAATGATTTTGGAGAATTAGGGAGTGCAAAGGTAATTGGTGGATTATAACACTGATAACTAATATAAATTCTTGAGAGATGTTGGCGATAATGGGATAAATAGGATTTGATCAAATACTACATGGATGAATTGGATCTTGGAAATTTGGAGGAATGATAACAATTATTGGAGTATAACCTTGATCAACGAAATTCTTAGTGGATAAATACTAGTGAATCGTAGACTTGATCAATGATATTTTGGTGGAAGTATACTAGTGAATAAGTTAGAGATAGATAATAGAAAATAGGGTTGATTATTGGAAGAGCAAATTATGGTTATGGATCAATATCAAAAAGGGATGGATGGTTAGGAATTCAGAATACAAAAGATATTGGTAGATCAACTAAATGATATTAGATAAATGATGTCACTAGCTGTATAGAGTTTTAGGCAGCAATTGATCGGTGGGTTATATAAATTATGATACTCACTGCTTGGGGGATTTAGGCAGCAACTGATTGGTGGATTGTATAATTGGTGATATTCGCTGTTTGGAGTTTTTGACAGCACTGAATATAGAAAGTGTGTGTTTGGTGGATCAATTAAATGATGTCGCTCACTGTTTAGAGTCTTAGATAGCAATCAATACAGAAAGAGTAGAATCGGTGGGCTAATCAAATGATGTCACTCGCTGTTTAGAGTCTTAGACAACAATCAATAAAGAAAGTGTATTTTTGGTGGATTAAGTCAATTATAGCAATCGTTGTGTGAAGTTAAGTAGCAACAATAATACTATGATTAACTAATAATAATGCTAATAAAAGCGATTTTTGGCAAATAAAATAACCCGAGCCTCCCCTTTGATAAGCCATGCATACTATTTATTTGCATTCTGTGTATTGGCTCGCGGAGCACGGTGGTTAGTGTGCTCACACTCGCTCTCATAACAAATCCAGAAGCAGGAATCAGATCACTACGCTTTAGCGACACTTTTGGTTACGATGGAGGAGAAGATGAAGTCGTCAAGGGCTAGGTCGCGAACCTCCAGTTGGCTGCCTGTGGGCATGTCCTGAAGGTCCCCATATGTGTGCTTCGTTCTTCCGCTGCTGCAATTTATTGATTTCGGCCTAACCGGGCCATGAGTAAGTTTACTATTATATTTACGCTTCCGCATGATATGAATTTTGATATTCAGAACTGTAATATGTGAGCACTATCTACTGATCCAGGGAATAGTGCGGTGGAATCACAGAAGAATCCGGATTGTAAAATCTGGGTCTGACAGAGACCACTATGCGATTTATTTTTGTACTCCATAGAGTTTCTCGGGATGGCTAAGTTCCCAGTGCTTTATACTCCACATAATACATCGGGGCGCGAGGACACCGTGCAATTTATTTATACTCCATAGGGTACGCCGAGGCACGAGACCACCGTGTGATTTATTTATACTTTGTTGAGTACGCCAGAGCATGAGGTCACCAGGCGATTTGAGCACAAATCATATCAAATAGTGGCTTGACAGGAATGCTAAAGCCAACAAATGCTAAATATCATGTATGCATACTACATGACCAATTTAAAGTTTTTCTACCTTCTTACATTTGTGGAGCTTTCCTTCCAACTGGTCGAAATCCAACGGATCTCCCTCATGGCGGTGACTCTTCCTCGTGCGGCTTCTTGCGTGCTTGTCACGAATGGCGCCAACTGTTGTTGTATGAACACAACAATGGGTACATGGTACCCCTTTTCCCCTTGGCGGATATGGAACTAAGGGAACTAGATTCAACTGACAAAGAGAGTGTGCTAGTGTAAAATAAGTGGATCTGCCCACTCATGCCACCTTTGGGGGTTTATACATATGAATGGGATAGGACAGAAAATTTTCATCCTACCCCTTAATAATTAGAAAAGGTGAGGGTACATTGGTATATTCCGTTATACCCATACCCCTATTCTATTGCACCTGTTTGTAAGGCCCAGTTAAGGGGGGTTGGGCCAACCCTACAACATAGGTCAATAATGATAATTAAGTGCCATAATCACACATAATCCTCCCATCCTCCATAATAATCTTTTTAGAGTAAAATGCACCGTAGGTACAAACTTATAAATGAAGCGAGGTAGATCACACAACTATAAATTTGCTCGTTTATATCACTAATTTCATTTAAGTGATGCAATAAGGTATAAAAGAGAATCTTGAGATCGTGTGGTTGTCTCCCAACCCCCTCCGGCATGCTAACAAAACAAGATCACTTTTTTGGATAATTGCTCATAGAACAAGATCACTTCTAACCAATGTTTTTAGCGAAGGTTGGTTGTGTTGTCAAAAATTATATATCTTGGCTAGGTGTAGTTCCTAAGTTCATTGTATCAGTTCCTCCGAATGATTGTAATGTGAGTTCGCTTAATTACTGAAACTAGTAGTGTGCCCGTGCTAACGCTACGGTAAAATACAAAACAAGATAAAATTTATAAAAAAAATGAAACGAACAATCAGATTCATCCATATTTATGTATAGTGCTCGATTCGTCAGGAGCCTGTTCTTATAGGTATCACAAGTGGATTTCCCACGTCTCTCATAATTATCATTTCTATGTAGCCAATCCATGGTTTCATCCGAAAAAATATTTTCTTTGCCAACTATGGGTGATGCTTGGTTCAGAGTTGAACACCCTGATCCATACGTAGGTTGTTGGCCTACCGTGGGGGAAGCATCTGCGATATTTTGAAATTTAGACTCTGATATATAATATATATCACAAGAAAAGTATTTAATTAGTTTTATGATACAAAACTAATATTAAGAAAAGCTATGATTACCTGTATCAATTGTCCAAGGACAGCAGGTTTTGAATAATTCTCTGAAACGATAGAATAAAGACTAATTCCTTCTGCTAGCTTCTGGTCATCTTCACCCACCTACAAGAAGGAAAAACATCATAAAGCAATTCCAGAAAAGTATTGCTTGATGGAACAATGTACTCATAATGCAGTAACTCATTACAGATGAAACTAAGAGCAGCGTTCTCCCCTATATTTTCCTTTGGTACTTCATAGCATTGCGATTCATGAGGTGAATATACTCTCTTTTTTTTTACTTCAGGTGAAGTCCAATACGTCGCTGAAAGTATTCTTGTTAAGACCTCAAATTCCAAATGCTAGTTTTCACAGCATTAGTCTTTAACGGGAACGAGCAAAACAAAATATTAATACAACATAATTTAAGTAATTTTGGGTGATTTAAGTTCCAAATTTTAAAAAGGTAACTAATGCATATAGAAATTGCAAATGCATGATAGACAAGGTCAGATATGGACACTGTTCCACAAATTATGCAATGAAATCTAAGTTACAAAGTTAGCAATAAATGTGTATAAAACCAGTGTAACACTACAACAAGTAGCACTCACAAGGTCAATTGTCACAGGATCTTTGAGGTACTTCTGTGTGAGCTTTCGTATCCAGCTTGGCATTGTTGCAGAGAACATCAAGGTTTGACGTTGTGGAGGCACCCTATCCAAAATTGTCTCGACATCTTCATCAAAACCCACCGACAACATCTGGTCTGCTTCATCAAGAACAACAAACCGGACCTCTGACAAATTCAGAGCACCTCTTTTAAGCAGATCAATTACACATCCAGGTGTCCCAATAACTACGTCAACACCATAATCAAGTTTTCTAATTTGTTGGTTAATTGGAGTACACCCGATATGGAACCATAGGCTTTCAGCAAGATAATTGCAGCAACATTGTGCTTTAAAGGAGAAAGGAAAAAGATTGGGCCAAGCAATGATAGAGAACAGATGCCATGAACATCATGATAGCTAAAGGTTGTATAACCAAGAAGCAAACGCTGCTGGGTAAACCATCTGAAGTCTGAACTGACCCAGTTGGGGTGGTCCTTTTCCTTATTTGATTTTGATGAAGTTGGTGGTGGACAAAGTTTGACATACCCTGCCCCACACGGATGTTCATCAAAACTTTGTCTGCAGATGCTTTATTACTTCTTTAAATTAACAACAACACATATGCTTTATTTAATTTATTTCCTTAGCATGGGTCTTCATTTTAACAAAAAAAATATTACAGAATACAGCTTTTGGTTTCTAATTAACATTTTTGGACACCGAGGGAGGGAGGGAGAGAGTTTATGACTTACACCATTTGAAGGAAACTGGAGCCACACAAGGATAGCAAACTTCACATGGTAATAGAGAGGAACACTGCAGAACAGCACCAGGGTACAAAATGTTCAAATGGTTTCTAAGACTGGTAGAAATGAAAACAAGTCACTTGCAATGGTTATAATCACAATTAGTATATATCATGCAAGACATTATTGTTTAGGCTCAACTAAGGGGCGTAGAGGGGTGAACGGGCCAGGGAAACCAAAAGGCAGAACCCGGCCGTTCCCTCCGGTTTTTGGAACTATGTTACCCACTAAACTAAGGCAGCAACACCGAAATTATTGTTTAAACTAAGGCAGCAACACCGAAATTATTGTTTAGGCCCTTATCGTTACACTCCATGCAAGCATTCTAACTTTCGAAGAACAATCAGCAAGCGCTGCAGTGCAATCTGCATCAGGGCTCTAACCAGAAGGTTTTGCTTGAAGGATGGCATACATAAATTTAATATATCATTAAGTAACAGCGTATCATGAGACCACCATTTACATTTTTAGTGCAATGCTACCACTTGTGTATCGTTTTTTGCCTGTTTCGTTAACTCATTGTTTGTGATGGGTTTATGGCCATTCGAGTGTGACAAGGCAACATCCAGTGAGCAGGCAACATCACAGAAAATCGCTCCTCCGGCCTCCAGCAGCAAGACAGCACACTAAATCCCTCCCCCCGGTGATGCAGCAACTGTCCTGGCGACGAAGTGTTTGTTTGCAGGTTCGTCACCTACTGCCAGACCCATACAGCTAGTTATTTCCCTGCCTATCAGATCATTAATCTTTTGGTTGCCATCATATTTCTGATTTGTGCATTGACAACGATTTGAAATGATGAATGCACGGTTTGTCTTCCTCATCCTATTTGTGACTTCGTATGTGTTCTGTTTAAGTCGATATTGGATTTTAAGGTTCCGTATGCTAATTAAAGTTTGGTGAATTCAGAGGGTGGTCCGCGAAAAACCGATTTTTGAAATACCAAAAGATGTCAAAACTATATAAAACATAATAAGCCATGCCCCTCCCTAGTAAGGGAGCAGGGTAGGTAACAATTCCTTCAATCTAATTATGAATTCAACACTATGAGTTCAGTGTTTGGATGAAATATTTGTTTTGACTATATGCTTGTCATTGTCTTCAAAAAAGCATATCTGTTTCTCAGACTTCAATCCATTTCTCAACATTTGCTAATTTGCAATTTGCAAAATCAATTTCAAAGATCATGATATGTAGACTATCGGAGGTCCGCTCAATGTTTTCCCGAATTTGATATAAAACTAACCAACTTTGGCAGCATTGCTTTGAACAAAACAATTCCAAGAGCTAAAGGCAAAGCTACCATACTATACAATTTTCCTATTTTAAATATGCTTAACATCAATAAATCCAAGCCATCCCATTTGGAAAAATCAACTCAATTAGTGCCAACAGTAGGGCAGCCTGGGTACAGTAAATTTTGGAAAATTTGGCTCAAAACTGTCACATCATACTTTTAGTCTCCTTGTTTTGTTTGCGGTGCCATGAAAACAGATGTTTACCAGGTTCACTGGTACTACCATATATGAGCAGAATTAAGAAATAGAGCATGATTTATTCACTCCGCGACATTTTGCAGGAAATGAGAATGTATTGTTTCCAATACTACCTGCTTGCGTAACCTTGATCTCCTTGCAGACTCCCTGTTAGATTGTTTTCGCCTCTCCCTCTTCAATTCACGCTCATCCTGCAAAAGAAATATTCAGAGCAGTAGATCCAGATGAATAAGGCACAAACATGGTCTTTAACAATGTATAATAAGACAAAACTCAAGTGGCATGACTCTTGAGGCATTCTAAAACGGGTAGATGCACATGGTAAAATCTCTTTCAGCATGTTGGCATAAGCTTTAGCAAGAACAATCCATACCAGTTGAGCAACGCCATCACGTCGGGCAAGTGCCAACCCAGGATTCGCCTCCCCCTGCCCTGCGGGCACATCTAAGGCCGGAGAAGCGCTCCAAAGATCAATCCCTATGTTCAAATTCGGCGTGGCATTGGGAAGCACTGCTCGCCCAGGCGCAGAAACTGGAAGCTTCGAGGCAGACCTCCCCTTCACCTGATATGGTGACTCGACAGCGGCACAGGGCACAACAGCAGTTTGAGACGGCACACCTGGCAAACACCAGTCTTTAATCATTCACAACTTCCCAAAGGAACATCTCAAGCCAAACCCACATAGTTAAGCATTCCAACAACCCACCTTCCGCCGATGTATTACCAGATTTCCTCTTCTTAGGTGCAGACGAATCCTAAAGAACCAACATGAACCGCAAGCATACTAATTACAGGGGAAAAAAACATGCAGGTTAAAATGGCCCCTTGCGTCACAGCAAGTTGCTTGGTACCTTATGGTCAGTGTCATCATCTCTCGTCTCTGACGACTCCTCGCTGCCGCTGTCACCGCTGCACACGCAACAAAATTCCAACTAAATTAAATCCCAAAAAAATACCAAAAACACACTGGCAGAGGAGTAATACACAAAACATACCTCCGGGAAGCGTCGTCGCCGGAGGGTGCCCCAGAGCTGCCCTTCTCAGGCGACGCCCCGCCGCCCTTACCTTTGCCCTTCACCGCCGCGGCCGCCACCGCCGCGACAGCTTCAGCAGTCGGGTAAGTAACACCCTGCACAGAAGCAACGATTTCACACGACCGCAAATCCCCCACCAAATCCAAGCCCAATTTCCCCAACTGGGCACGAAACTCACCGCGGCCATGGACGCGTGCGCGTAGTACGCCATCGCGGCGCCCGGGTGGTAGACGGGGAACGGCACCGGCGTTCCGTACGGCGCCCCCAAGGCCGCCGCCGCCATCAGGTGCTGCATCCGAGGGAAGGAAAAAAAAAGCAAACCTAAGTCAGAACCCCCCACCTTTCCCCTCCCGCACCCAAAGGGCGAAAAATTGGGTCATTCTCGCACCTGCGCCGGCCAAGCGTAGGGGTGCCCCGCGGCGGCGTAGTACGCCTGCAGCGAAGCGGCCCACTCGGCGTGCGACTGCGCGGCGGCGGCCACCGCCGCCGCGGGAGGCTCGGGCGGCTTCGGCTGCTCGTCAGAGGACGACGCCATGTGCGTGGCAGCGCGCGCGAGGGAGAGAGATCTAGAGATTTCTACAGCTCCGGAGCAGAAGCGAAGGAAGCAAAGCAACGGCGGCGGTGGAGGTGGGTATAGCGAGTCGCCGGCGGTGAGGTTATCGGGCGGTCTGGGGAAGCAGCAGCGGAGGAGGGGAGGGAAGGAGAAGGAGGCGGCGCGTGGGGAGGGAAGAGGATGAAGGAGGAGGTGCCGGCGGATGGGGGCGGAAGAGGAGGCGGTGCGGGATGGGGAGGGAATCCCGGAGACGTGGGGAGAGGGTGCGGGAGGGGGTGGGGAGCGGAAGTGGTTTTCTGGGTTCATGCATGATCCGGATAATTTTGGCCTTAGGATCTTCAATGAGTAAGAGAAGAAGGTTTAAGAAGAGATCCAGGCCATTCATTTGTATGAAGTTGAATTACTTTGGTACATAAATCTGGGTGGACTTAGATTAGGTATGACTGTAGGGGTGGTTGAGTGGGGTGGATTTAGTAAAGAAAATTTTGGTGTATTATAGAGTAGGGTAGATAGCTAGCTTTTCTCAAAAAGTTGTAGTGAGAAGAACTTCCAGTGGAGTTATCTCTCAATTGATTCTAGTGGAGTTCCAATAGTGTTTTACTATCCCTTGATTGGTTCCCCGCACCATCGCCACCCACGTGGCCCATGCCTGCAACACCCCCCAGCGCCCTCTCCCCTCAACGCCCTCTTCCCCTACGACCACCACCTCTCGTGCCTCTTCACCGCCCTCTCCCCCCAACGCCCTCTTCCCCTACGACCGCCACCTCTCGTGCCTCTTCACCTCATCTGTCTCCTGTGCAAGCCCCACAACTCATCGTATGTAGGTGACCCTACTCCTGGTAGTCAAACTACTAGTATTGCCATTTGTGCATGACTGCCAGATCATTGGACTACTTCTAGGCAGCGCGCTTCAAGTGCTTGTCGCTTTCTTCGTGAGAACAAGGGATGGTTTGAGTCTAACTAACGAAGAGGATAAAACCCGAGGGCTCATTGCAATTTTTTCCAAGTCAAGCCTAATATACAACCTTGAGCTATGCTAAAAGCACAACTAACACCATATCAACGTCAAATATCCCACTATGTCTCGTTTGTATTTCGTTGTATTACTTAAATAAAATCATAGCTAAACTCGATATAGTGTTTACTAAATCTACTTGTAGACCCCGTCTTGAAAGGATGATCGTTTAAAAGTTAGTTACTGTAGTAGAAAGTGATAAGCTAAAGACAAAGCTAAAAAGAACCCAGCCGTTATCTAGATGATTGCTGCAATTTGTTCTCTTCTTACCTTTTGGCAACGTGGCACTATTATGGTTCAAATTTCCCTGTTTACCTTTTGTGTTGCACAATTTCTCTGTTCTTTTTTCGCAATTTGGCAATTGTTGGAAAACCATAAACGCAATTATGGTTCAATTGCTAGATCCAACAGATCCGTGTTGATTCAAAATGACCTTTTCCATTTTTTTTTTCAAAGGTTTGTCATATTTTAAAATGTTTGATGTGTTACTTCAGAAGCTCGAAAGTGTGGATGTGTAAGAAAAATGTTTCAGATAATTGCATGATTTCACTAAAAAAACTGACTCATTTCAGGTAATTCAGAGTTCAACTACAAAAAATGTTGCTGATCAGCTCAACTGGTGTTCGATAACTAACAGCCTTATATCTCTACCAATTAAGGTACAAGACTTTCTCCCAAGGAGCAAATCATCGATCTGTTCTTTTTTATGTTTTTTATTTTGGTTTCTCTAAAAGTCGAAATAAATAAGGTGGTTTTTTAAATGGCTTCTCGATCTTAAAATTATATACGTCGTCTGTATCAATATTTTTGTCGTCCATTATTATCTAAAAAATACAGATAAAAATATCACACAGCTCAAAAGCTCCAAATATCGATGCCATCTTTGTGTGGCTAGCGCTGCAAGATCGCTGCTAAGCGCAGGATTGGTTATAGTGACGAGGCATACAAACTATCACGTTTGTGTCCTTTGTCAGCAGGAAAATGAAACAATGGACCACATTCTGGTTAGTTGTGGCTGTTGTCGATTGGGAACAAAGCTTAATGCCAACTACTACAGTCAAGCTGTAGGAATGGTTGTTAAACACTCAGCAAGGGGTGCGGGCAAAAAAGATGGCTGAGATTTTTTTGTGTTTATTGTTTTTGGTTTTTAATTTTTAATACAATAACTATCTTTTAAATGGTGTATCTGTTTAAGTCGGAGACTACAAATCAATTGTAATAAACACTGTACCTAATTTAACTATACCGGTTAAAATTATACACGATTGCCTTTCTTCATATTTTTTTTTATAAATAGTTAAAATTTAAAAGCCATAAGTTACAAGCTAAAAAACCCACCTGATAAAGGGGCTTAACTCTCACCATCCTCCCATTAAGATTGATCTGGCAGGAGATGAACGTGAGACACATATGCCACCTGTTACAGATATCGAAGAGGGATGCAACCAGTGGAAAGTGGCTTGTGCTAGCAGGTTTTTTTTTTCTCGATTCTCTATTCTTGACGATTACTTGCTACTCTTTCAAGGTGCTGTCTTTTATCTTTCTTTTTTAGTAAATTTTTAAAAACCCTAGGTTTTAGATCAAAGGTAATACAAAACCCTAGATTTTATAATTTTTTAAGAATTCTTATGTTTTAGGGCAAAATATTTCAAAACACACATATACACCACCTGGCTATCCAATAAAAGGTATTTTTTAGTATATACACATTTGTGGGTTCCACAATACACCACTCACTCTATACGCCTCTCTCTCCCACCGGCGATGACAGAGGGGGCAGTGCAAGGCCCGCCAGTAATCAAGGAGGCAGCACAACAACTAGCTACACGAGATCAGTAGGGCCTGTGTAGCCAGTCGCGGCGTTGCTTGACGACCAAGGAGGCAACACCATGACTAGCTACACGATAGTAACGGGATCTATGTAGCCAGTCGCAGTGTCGCTTGACAGCTGATGAGGCAGCACGATGACTAGCTACATGACAGTAACAGGATTTGTGTAGCCGGTTGTAGTGTCGACTCCTCCTTGGTCGACGGCATCGTCACCGCCACCTCTACCATTGGAGAGAGGTGAGGGAGTGTGAGGGTGAGAGAGGCGTATAAGGGTGTACTGTGGTATGTGGCTATATACTTGAAAATACAATGTATTTTTATTATGTATTGGTAGACTGCATAAATTTTGGAGCAAATGGGACGGCCAGGTGGTTTACCTGAGTTTTTTTTTTGAAAATTTTGCCCGAAAACCTTTGTATCTTTAAAAAAAATTGCAAAACCTGAGATTTTGTATTACCTTTGCCTCAAAACCCCAGGTTTTATGAAATTTACTATTTCTTCTTTCGTTAGGTTGTTGAGGTGCGCCTTTGGAGTACCATTGTTGTCGTAACTAGAACTTTTCTCTTTCTTGCTTAATACAATGACACACAGTTCTCTTGCATGTTGGAAAAAAAAGGCTATTTGTGCTGAAGACAGTTGAAGGAACTATGGATTACTTTATGGGTTTCAAGATAGGGCATTTTCTGTTATACTTATCTGTGATGTGTGTTGAAAATCAGTCCTATGTAGCTCAACGACGGATGTAATGCAGTGTGTTGATTTCAGATGTAGATATTTACATTTATCTAGGTTCAAACAGAATTTTTCGGTAAATGATATGTTTGTGCTTTTGATTATAACTACCTTATTATTGGCTTTTTTTTTGCTGATTATAGATTCAAACAGAATTTATTGGTAGCTGATGTTTACATGTATTTGATGATTGGCTCAAATTTAGATTAGAAAGTTTGTGGCATGACAAATATATTGTGTCAATGTTGTCATTTGACTCATTTCCTTCGGAATTTTCATGATCATTCTTATTGTGTTTCGAATAGGTGCATAGGAGTGCATCCAGCGGTGGATATAACCTCATATCATACATGACTAATAGTACTATATACTATCACTATCATTTTTTATGTTTGGATAGGATTATATATGTGGTGCAATATATATTAGGCAAAACGTGCGTTGCACGTGCCCGGTTACTAGTAACTAATGAGTCGTCACAAAATAGATGCTTAAATAGCACAATTAAGCTTGTTGATAAACAAAAGAACAAATGGAGGTACATTGTTGAGCTTCTGAACATGTGGACATGTGATGCTGTTAACAATGGAATGATGATACAGTGCAGTGAGGAGTCAGAACTCCATTAAGGGTTGAGACAAACAAAAAATCTATGTATAATTATTCCCTCTTTTGTTTTAATGTACTTTTAGGTTGATACACACATATTAAAGGATTATCCAAGTTTGGCGCTGGTGAAAGTACATGGGAATGGACGAACTATTATATTTTCGGCGAGGGTACAAAAGGCTTAATCTGCTTAACCAATATACTTTAGCCATAAACCGTTATAAAAGGGTTAATCCATATACAGTATTAGTCAACCGCAATCTCTAAAACAGGTCATGCATGTGCAATTACATTTCAGTCTACAATTGGTCACCAGAAATGGTCAAAACTCAATACAAAACTTTTACCAGAAATCCTCGCAAGAACACCTAGCATCCTTGAAATGATGAAACCGATACAAGTCTCGAACAACTATCTCCCTATCTGCGGCTCGGCTTATGTACTTTATTGCTTCATGGCAGTCCACGCAAACACGCAGATTCTTGAAGATCCGAAGTGGAGCCCCACGAGGAGTGCTGATGATCCCAAACGCAATGGCAAGCTTCTCACTGTGGAACTTCAGAGCTGTTTCCCTCTGTTCCTCCTCTACATCATGAACAACAAGATCAGTTCTACTTGTGTACCCCATTTCCTTCAGTCTCTCCATCAGCTTCTCCAAGTAAGCATAAATTTCAGCTGATCTCGGGTGCGACACGTCCCCTACGACAAACGTATGTACAATGTTCTTCAGATGGATCCAAGATTGTCCGGGCTGCTTCCACACCCCCCTTTCCCGCATTGAACTTCTGAGCTTGAAAGTGTCAAGCCATTTGCTGTTGGTGGCATACATGTTTGACAGCAGAACATATGATCCATGCATCACATTGCTCCAGCTGAACCAAATTTTCAGAAGCAAGTTTTGCGTACTCCATATGCTTGTGAAGTCGACAAGCTGACAGGAACGTCTTCCAAACAATAGCATCATTGTTAATGTTGTTTTCCTCAATGAAGTTCTTTGCTTTGTCGAGTAGTCCAGTTCGACCGTAGAGATCAACCATGCAATTGTAGTGCTCAATGCTCGGAACAATTCCATACTCTTCTTGCATCAGCTTGAAGTAGTGGTCTGCTTCACTGACCAATCTGCCATGGCTACAGGCAGATAGAACACCGACAAGGGTAATCTCATTTGGTGTGATCTTTTCTGCAGTCATTCTGTTGAAGAGCTCTATTGCCATCCTGCCTTGCCCGTGCGACGCATAGGAGCACAGCATTGAAGTCCAGAGAGCAACATTCTTGGTGCGAGCTCTGTCGAATATCCTGCAAGCGTCGTCAAGGTTTCCGCACTTAGCATACATGTCGACAATGGCAGATGCCAATGGAGCGTCCAGTCTGTGCCCTAGCTTCTCGACACAGCCGTGCACTGTCCTGCCTTGCTCAACCATCCCTGCATTAGCGCACGCTGCAGCTGCACTGGTGATGGTGAACTGATCAGCAGCAACCCCTTCACGCAACATCCCACGGAAGAACTCGAGAGCTTCTTCCTCCCTGCCGTTCTGGACGAGCCCGGTGACCATAGTGCTCCATGCAAAGTTCATGTCGCCGGTAAGCTGTGACCAGCGGTCAAAGATTGACACAGCAGCCTCCATTGCGCCGCACTTGCAGTACATGTCCATGAGAGAGCTCCGAACAAATGCGTCACTCTCCAGTGCAGCTGTCAGCACGCGGCCATGGAGCTGCCGGCCCAGGTCCGGCAAGGAAAGCATGCTGGCCAAGGCACACGCCGTGGAGTACGTGTAGCTATTGAACGCCACTCCAGCTCGTGCCATTTGACGCAGGCGGTCCAGTGCCTCCGCGGCACACCCGTTTCGCATCAGGCCGCAGATGATCGTGTTCCAGCTCGAAGCGTCTCGCAACGGCGATTCATCGAACAGCTGCATCGATCCAAGAACGTCGCCGTTCTGCAGACAGGCATTAATCACAATGTTCCAGGATACGGCGTCTCTCTCAGCCATCGTTCCGAACGCCCGCTTGGTGCGCTCGTAGTCGCCACACTTGGCGTACATATCAAGAACCGCATTGCACAGCACAACGTCCAGATGCACCCCAGTTCCTCAGCATCCACCCGTGGACGCGCTTGCCGGACTCCATGTCGCCGAGCCCGGCGCAGCACCTGAGGACGGCGGCAAGAACGAACGCGTTCGGCGCGGCACCGCCGCCGGCTAGCATCTCCACGAACGCGCGCATGCCTTCCGCGTGCCGGCCGCCTCGTGCACAGCCGGCGATGACCGCCGTCCACGCGGGCGCGCTCCTCTGCGGGGTTTCGTCGAACACCCCGCGTGCACTGTGGAAGTAACGGCCTCTGGCTAACGAGCTCGGAACGGAGACGCGCTCGCGGAGCACCCGAGCCAAGCCTGCTCCGAGCGCTCTCGCGCGGAGGGCTCGGGCTCCCAAGAGGAGCGCGGCAGTGGACGGAGATGATAGAGTAGGCAGCGAGAGCAGCGCGGCCACAGCTTTCCTCGCCACGCACGTCATGAATCGGCTGGCCGCTGGTGGAGCCGTGGAGGAGAGGTAACGCCGGAGCGAAGGCCGCGCATGGAGGCGGAGGGCGCGCGTGGCGGCGGCTGTCGCGAGGGAGGGAGAGAGGCACGCGGCGAAGGCGAAGCGTCGAAGCGAAGAGGCGCTTATTTTCTCCACCGGGGGATCGACCGGACGGAAAGGGCCAGGATTTTCTCCGTGCGAGGCCTCTCCAAATGGGCCTCTGACTGAGTCCGGCCTGGGAAAATTCACCAGGATGGTGTTCTTCCTCTCACCTCTCGCCCGTTATTTTTAATTTTTCAACCGATTTTTAGTTTCAACTTTTTCAATAGTTATTACTTATTAAACTAATAAATTATAGAAAAAAATAATAAATCGTAACTCAAAAGAACGTGACCATTCTTATTGAGAGTTGAAACCACAAGGTAAGCGGGAAGAGTCAAGCTTACAGATCACGACATGTCAATAAAAGGCTTGTGCAGATATATTACACGTTAAAAAAAGGGGAAAATTTGTTCAGTAGCACTGAAAATTCACTGCTTCCGGAAAATACCACCAAAAGAATCGGGCTCCAGAAATTACCACAAAACAATTCACCTCGCTTCAGGATTTAGCACTCTGGACAAAAATACCCTTACACCTCCGCTCCTCCTCCTCCGCCGCCACCTCCCTGCCCCTCTCCCTCCCCTCCCTCACCTTCCTCTCCTCCTGCGCCGCCCCGTCCGCCTCCCTCTTCCCCCACCTCTTCGCCGACGTTGCCTACCTCCGCCTCCTCCTCGTCCCCGCCTCCCCGCTCCTCTCCCCGCGGCGCTCGGGGTTGCCGCTCCTCTCCCCGCTCCTATGGCAATGGAGGCTGCCGCTCGGGGCGCCGCAGGGAGGCGGGGCGAGGAGGAGGTGGAGGTAGGCAACGGCGCCGGGGATGGGGTGCGCGGAGAGGGAGGAGGCGAGCGGCGTGAGGAGGGAGGAGGCGGGGAGGCCGGCGGCAAAGAGGTGGGGGGAAGAGGGAGGCGGACGGGGCGACGCATGAGGAGAGGAAGGTGAGGGAGGGGAGGGAGAGGGGCAGGGAGGTGGCGGCAGAGGAGGAGGAGCGGAGGTGTAAGGGCATTTTTGTCCAGAGTACTAAATTCCGAAGTGAGGTGAATTTTTTTGTGGTAATTTCCGGAGCCTAATTTTTTTGGTGGTATTTTTCGGAAACAGTGAACTTTCAATGCTACTGAACAAATTTTCCCTAAAAAAAGGCACCGCATGAATGAAAGGGATTTGCATCATTGGTTTGGAATGGAGGAATCGGCAAGCCAAATTTCAAAGGAAAGGGAAGAATGCCTGTCCTTCTGGAGGAAAACAAAAATGAGGCGAGCTCAGATCCAAGGGGAAAACTTCGTACGATTGCGTGCTCCCAAGAAACGTAGAGAGCTCGCAGTCGTCCCGAAAGCGACTCACCACCGTCTGCTGCAGCGCTTGCTGCCTGCTCCCATCGTGCTCCGGCTACCTGTTTTGTCACTACATTCCTATGTATTTTTGTGTTTGTGGGCATTCCCCTATTTTCTATTCCTACGTTTCCAAGTAGGCTACCTGTGGGGACGTCGATGATTTACAAGTTGGTGCCTCACGTCCGCAAAACCATCCGAGAAACCAGTTGCACACAGACATAATATCAAATATGGTTTGAGTTTTTAAACATAACACAGTTCACACATTCAGCAGAAAATAGGGCCTTAGGGCTAAGTTTTACAAGTTTTATGGCCTCCAGCAAAACTTAAATACGTAGGATGCATGAAAAGATCTCAACTACACATGTCCCTAGCTACCTCTACCATGCCAAGCACATGCCTCAACCTGCACTCACTTCCCCGCCCTGGCCACGTCGTGATTCGCCCGCGCTCGCGCCCTTGCGCCAGCTCACTCCTGCAATTTTTGACCGTGCCACTGCCCACTTTCGCGTGCGTCCCGTCCACATCACCATCGTCCCGTCACCCACCTGCTGCATTGAAGTGCACATAACATAGCCAGTCGCATTGCCTCGGCGCTGCCACGCCGTCTCCTGACACTAATCGTGTGTTTGGTGACAGGACGGATCCAACCTATTTTTTAGGATAGAACCGACTCTGTTTCGTGTTTGGTTGCAAGGGATAGGACGGTCCCTGTTTTCTGTTTGGTTTAGGGACAAAATGTTTGGGATGAAAAATCTGACATGCGGGGTCTACCTGTCAGCCTCTTTTCTGGAATTGCAACAGCTCGTGGGGCCCACTCGTCCCACCTCATCCCTCACCATCCCCTCATTTCTGGGGGACTGGAGCATCCCCAATTTGAGAGTATATTCGCAGAATATTCCCTAGAGGGATATCCCCCATCCCACTCGACTCTGAACCAAACAGCTCTGGAACGATGACCGCCCAATCCCATCCCCTATAGTCCCATGAACCAAACACATACTAACTGCCACACTGATGACTGGCCCGTGAAAGCCCTTCCACCGCATGCACTGCTAGCTTTATCTTCCTGCCGTGAAAGCCCTTCCACCTGCGTGCACCATGTCCCGTCGTGACCCTTGTGCCCACGCAGTGGTGATGCTAGCTGCCACTGCTCCTCCACATCATATCTCTGCTCGCACCTTGCGTTGCCCATGCTGCCTAGTCGCCTCCGTTGGCTATAAAAGCCACACCATGCCTTGCATTGCTGAGTGCCTCCTCTGTAATTAGGGGGAGCACTGTAGCTTGGTGATTAGTTAAGATCATAATTAATTAGGGTTAATGATGCTCATTAAATTAGTGATAATTATCCATTGACATGTGGGCCAAATTAATTAAGAAACTTAATTAAAACTAGGTTTAAATTCTTAGCCACTGACATTATTTTAGATCTCTTAGCCATTGACATGTGAGCCCTCACTGTGCTCCGGTCCAACTTATCAGCCACACCAATCATTTCTTTAAAGAAAATAAACAGAAAAGAAATACAATATTAGCCAGTCCCACAAGTTAGCCACTATTAAATTTTTTGTTAGTCACTTCTGGCGTTGTTGCTGCAAAATGCTAGAAATTTCTTGCTCTTAAGCAGGATGGGACGTTCTGCAATGGAACACCTTCATCAGTTTAATCATTTAGCTTGCTATGCCCTTGAAGATACCAATAGAGAGGAGAAGAAGATGGAACGCTTTACTCAAGGATTACAAAAACCATTAAAGTTTCACATCTCAGCCCTTGACTTCAAAGATTTAACATCTATAGCGAATAAACTCTTTGTATCAGAAGAAGCAAGTGGTGACTTAGAGGACACCCGGAAGAGAAGAGCAAAACATATGGTATCATCATCATCATCATCATCATCATCATCATCATCATCATCATCAGGCTAACCACATGGAAGAATGATGACTGTCTCCACCATTCAGATATCAATAAAGAAGAAAAATTCGAAAAAGACGACCAATTACTATAGCCCCAAGATCACAATACAATGCCTCTCGACCTACCATGGTGCAATGCCATACTTATGGAGGGAATCATTACTAAAGAAATTCCCTACTAAGGTTAGTAACTTGTTTCCAATATGGACAGACTGGACACTATCGAAGCCAATGTCCGAAGAGAGGCTTACCATATGAAGTGGCAAAAACACAAGCCAAAAGTTAATAGGCAACCTCTAGGACAATTACTAGCCGCACTAGTCAGTCAAGGAGGAATGCTACAATCCAGTAAGTCAGGTGGGAAGATTAGAAGGATAGACCGCAGGAAGAGTAAGGATCGCTACAAGAACAATTCAGATGCATGTTAACCACATCACTGCTGAGGAAGCCAGTAGGAGCTACTGACGTCATAGTTCGTATATTCTTGATCCATTCAAAGCTCTCATTGGTTTTATTTGAACCTGGAGCTACCTATTCATTTCTTTGTTTGGCATTTGTAGGGAAAAATCAATTGTCTTTGGCTCCTTAACAAAATCCCTACATGTTTCAAACACTTGGGAGTAGGATGAAATCCCAATTTGGGTGTAGTAAGTTAAACCTAAAGATACAAGGGATTAGATTTAAAGTAGACTTGCTACTATTGAAAATGAGAGGATAGAATGCCATTCTTGGGATAAATTGATTGACCCAACACAAGGCAAAAATGGATTATGAAAAGAAGTCAATTACATCGAGTAATTTAGAAGAAGAGAAAGTAATAGTGTAGGATCGGAAATGGCAACAGAGGGGGGGGGGGGGTGAATGGTGCCTTCAAAAATCGCTCCCAAGTATCCACGGCATTTTCTTCTCCGATAGCTAGTGAAGCTATGAAGCAAGAAAATCAACGCTCACTGGAAAACCAAGACCGACAAAATAGATGAAACTGACTTGGCCGAAAAGCCATCGAAGCACCACGGTTGAGAGCTCACAAAGAATGAAGAAAACTGAGAGCGAAGCACTGAATGCTGAAAACTGATCAAGGTAAACAAGCCGAAAAACTGAACTGCTGCTGACCAAAAACAGTGAGGTGCTGTTGAAAAATGAAAACAATGAAAACTACAGGAAGAACTGAAAACGGAAAGATTTCCGATCTTGCACTGCTTTTTTCAGGCTAAGGAAATCAGAATTTCAAATTATATATATAGCCAACTGTAGCTGCTGACAACACATGGAAGTTAAACCTGACCGAATGCAAGAAATGAGAGTATGCTGTCCGCAAGAAATATAGGCAGCAAGAAGATCTGACCTCATAGAACACATGGAAGTTAGACCAGAGTCTGCAGTCGCAAACTGAATTTTTAGGCCGGTTCAACTGCTCAAACCGACAGCTGAAAGCATCATTTGATCGGGCAAGCAAAAGGCAAAAGAAAACAGTAGAACTTGGACAGAAAATGCAGACCGAGAAGCACAAATCAGAAACAGCTGAAATAGTATTCAGACCGAAAACTGCAGATGGATGCCCTGATCTGGCTGCTGTTTTTTGAACCGGACTACATGCAGAAAACAGAAGCAATCAGCAAAGACTAAATCCAGACTTAAAAGAGAATGAACTGCCAAAAACCGAAATCTGCTGACAAAAAACCTGCTGCCGAAAGCTGCTGCTGGCCGAAACACTCAAAGACTGCAGTAAATACTGTTCAGCCGAAACAACAGAGAAATTGACAAAAGAAAATTTGTTCTTTTCAAGGTTAGATCAATAGGACCAAGAACTAAATATCATTGAGGCCTCTGGAAGGAAAAAAATGCAGCCAAAGAACACATGAAAACTAAAAACACTGAACTTTTCAATGAGAGGTCTGCAGAAGAGACTAAGTCCATATTACTTGTGATTTTTACCACCTTTGCTCATGAGACTTGGAATTTAGCAGGGAAATGACATTAGAAGGGAAAAACACAGCACCAAAATGATCTTCACCAAGAGAATCAAGCAACTCAACCTTCCCAGACTACAAATCCTAGAAAATGCAAAACAGGGGAAAAGAAGCTTCAACTCATTTCTTGAGAGAGATCAGCAAATAAAGTGATTGCTTTTAGGAATGTGCTAGCCAAATGGCTTTGGAGTACCTCTCAGTTCAGAGCAATCCATTTTGCAAACCCTTGCTCAAAGAATTAGCTCAAAAGCAAAGACAGCAGAGAGTAGCAGAAAGAACATAGCAAGAACTCAAAAAGGCTCAAACTCAGAACTTCTCAAATTGATTCATTGCGATGAATGATTACATGATTGAGTATCTACCCCATTCTATACAGACCCATACACAATTGAATACAAGAAGTGTTTGCCAACTCCCTATAGAACACACTGAGCAAACAAACTAGAACAACTCTCTCGTGCTTGAGCTCTACAGCCTTACACTCTCCAGAACACACACCAACTAAAATAGAGGGAGCACACACCCTCAAGAGGAAATTCAAGAAGTGGCAGCTCCTCTCCACTTCATTTCCCTACACCCACATGTGGCAAAGCCCACTCACATGCACAAAAGAGAGAGAGGAGGGAAAACCAGGATTTGAGCACACCACTCCAAACCCTAACTCCCTCCATCCACTAACGGGTCTCCAACCCGTTATCTTCAACCGAAATCACTTCCATTTTGCAGCCTTGTGCATTTTACCGAAATGCCCCTGCTGCACCTTCCCGGAAGTTTCCTGTCCTCGCACGACCGCACCCGGCATCCTGACCGTCTGGACCTCAGCTCCTCCCTGAGCCTAGTCCCGATCCACCTCGCCGTTGCCCGTCATGTCCACCTCCAGTAGCTCCGGCTCCGGTTCCTCGTCTCCCGACTCGCAACCACCTTAGCAGCCTCGATCATCTTCAATGTCTCCGACCGTCTGGACCTCAACACCTCCTGTGCCTAGTCCCAATCCTCTCACGCCTCACCATGACCTAGTTCCGAAGTCCTGCAGTCACACAGACAAGCAAACCGTCACATAGCACGGCACGAAATAGTATAAACAACATTAGCATTAACAAAAGGTACTCAAGCATGAAATACCCAAATCGACCGATCGAGAAGGAAAACAAGTGTCCTACGCACTCCCGATCGTGATCGACCAAGTCCAGCCGAACCGGACCGCGCCATGCACCGATTTGGCGCAAACCGACCAAATCAAACTTAAACTTTCCAGAAACCGAGTCAATTATTCATCACAAACATGGGGACACCTCCACATGGTCTCTCAAATAGTGATAACCGACCATACTTTGATTGAAGAACTAGAAGGAGACATTAATAGCTTGATGGCAGAAGGAGTAAATCAAATACTAGTGATCCAAGAGTACCTAGATGTTTTTCTAGAAGAATTGCTCGGAAGACCACTAGATAGATAGATTGAATTTGCTATAGAATCGATTCCAGGAACCGAGCCAATTACCAAACCCTAATATCGAATGTCAACAAATGAGTTGAAGGAACTTAAGAAATGGTTGGATGAATTAATAGACAAAGAATCTATCCACCCTAGTGTTTCGCCTTGGTCAGCACCAGTATTATTTGCCAAAAAGAAGGATAAAAGTTTGAGAATGTGTGTAGACTACAGAGGATTAAATGTTGTGACCATTAAGAACAAATACTCTTTCACCAAGAATTGATGATACATTTAATAAACTTAAAGGAGCTAAAGTATTTTCCAAGATAGATTTACGGTCTAGATATCATCAGCTCAAGATCCAAGAGCAAGATCGAGAGAAAACTATTTTTATCATAAGATATGGGTTATTCGAATTCACAGTAGTTCTATTTAGTCTAACCAATGCACCATCAATTTTATAAACTTAATGAATTAGGTCTACATGAATTACTTAGATATGTTTGTGGTAGTCTTTGTGCATGACATACTAATATACTCTAAGAGTGAAGAAGAACATTAATAATAGCTATATTTGGCATTAACTAAATTATGTGAACATCAACTGTGTGCTAAGTTTACCAAATGTGAATTTTGAATGAAAGAAGTTGCCTTCTTAGAGCATATTATCATAAAAGAAAGAGTAAAGGTTGATCCAGACAAAGTGAAAGAGTAATGGAGGGGAAGCACCCAAAGATAGTAACATAGATTAGGAGTTTTTAGGGATTGGTAGGTTACTACTGACGATTCATAGAGGGATTCACAAAAATAGCATGCCCTCTTACCTAACTTCTCAAGAAGAACAACCCATTTGAATGGATAAACAAATGTGAAGAAAGCTTTCAGGAATAAAAGATTAAATTGACTACAACCCCAGTACTAATACTTGTTGATCTTAAAAAGGTTTTTCAAATTTATTGTGATACCTCAAGATAAGGATTAGGATGTGTGTTGATGCAAGATGTGTGTTGATGCAAGATGTGAGAGGTGTGGCTTATGCTTCAAGACAATTAATACCTCATGAAGAAAATTACCCCCACATATGACTTAGAATTAGCACTCGTAGTACACGCTTTAAAGATATGGAGATATTATCTGTTGGAAAAACATTGTGAAATATTTTTTGACCACAAGAATCTGAACTTCTGAAGTATATCTTTACCCAATCGGACTTGAATTTGAGGCAACGAAGATAGTTAGAATTGATTGTAACATCCTGAACTTCAGGAAATGTAAAAAATGAGGGAATTTAAAAAAATTACATGCATATTATTTCCTTGGCTTTATTTGGAGTTTTTTTGGGAAAGTAGTTTGCAAACATAATTTTTCAAAAGAAATGTACATTGGAAAGAATTCAATTTGAATTTGAAATCAAATTTGAAAGGATGATCCTAAAATGACCAGGAGAATTTATAGTAGAAAACAATTCAAAACTCACAAATATATTCATGGCACTGGAAATAAAGTTTTGAACATGTTCTTGAATTTATTTAAATCAAAATAATGCATAATACACAAAACAGTAGCCTTCAAAAGATTTTTTTTGAGAAAATACAATGCATATAAAATTCTGAAAAAATTACACAATATGAACTATGTCAGGAGTCTCCACAAAAAAAATTCATAATTTTTAGTGCTCATTTGGTGCATATAAAAATTTCTCAATCATGTCAGGTGAGCCAAACCGCTTTGATTAATTAATCCTTTCTCCTTTCTCCATTGCCAAAGTGCATTTTTTAACTCTACGCCTTCTCTCTATCCTTTAAACACCCAACACTGGTGAGTGGGACCTAACCCCACCCCTTAGGCTGCCCTCTCTATCATTTAAGTTCTAACATTGATGAATGGGATTGGACCCCACCCATCGCCTTACCATCACTCGCTGGCGAGCCGGACCCCAGTGGCAGACTTCATCTTCCATCTCACATGCGCCAACACCAGCGCCGCTCAGCCATGGTTGATGCGATCTATTTTTGAATGCACACCCATGATTTCTTGCTCACCTGCTCGACCTTAGTCACCCGTCACTTCGTCACCACCGAGAAGAACTGGCCGCGTAGCTCAGTCATGCTTGTGAGATGTCATGAAGCAGCACCCAGCCGTCTCGTTCCTATAAAGTCCTCTCTACTATGCCATCCTCTTTCTCATCTCGCCCTCGCTCCATTCTCATGAAAAACAAAGCCTCTTCCTGCTTGCCTCACCAGGAACACACCGTCTTCTCTACGCCAGTAAGCATTCTCCGTGGAGATCCACTATCAGGTGAGCTCTCCAGTGGACTCCTTGCTTCTCTAACTAGATCATATTATTTTGCCATATCCCCTAGAGTTCCTTCCCTCATTTAATTTGTGATTCATGCAGATGCTCATTGGGATTGAACCATTGTCTTCCTCTTTGGCCAAAACCTATTGCCGCAAGCCATTCTACCCCTCTGGTGAGGCCTAGCCTAATCCCTTGCTCCCTAAGCATCATCAGCTCTTGCCTAAGCTCACACAACCCTCTTTTGTAGATTTCCCTCACCGAGGAGCCCCCTGTGTCGTAGACGTCGTCTACGCCATCGATGCTCACCATTGACCGGCCACTCTATCATCTCTCCGATGTTGCCAACCTCCTTGGTAGTCTCCTAGTAGTTCCTACATGCTCATGTGCTAGTTGGAATTTGTAAAAGCACCACCATAGCCTAGCCTTTGTCGTGGCCGACCGTGATGTCCGACACTATGGTTGCAGCAAGCACTCTTCGGTGACCATTTGGTCCCGTCGGACCCTACCTTTGGCTTTGCCAGGGCCTGTACAATCCATTTCACCCATGTTAACACTGAACCATAGCTCTCCTCGCCACCAGTGAGCTCGTCGAAGCTTAGCCTGGCTCAGCTCTGTTTCCTTCTTACTGATAGTGGGCCACTCCTGTCAGAATGATTAGCTTAGCACTAATGACATCTTTGAACCTAATTGTGAATGACCTATGGGCCTGAGTCAATTAGTCAACTGGATTTATATTTAAAATTGTGTTTAAAGACCATGAGTATGACATGTAGGACCTCACATGCAGATAAGGTTTTAAAACATGAGAGTATGACCTGTAGGACACACCTGTAAGAATGCTAATTAGCTTTAACAATAGATTTGAACCTAATGAGTCTATGAAAAGTGGGCCCAGTCAAAATCAATTAAAGAAATTTAATTAAACTGCAAATTAAAATATGGGTCACTAACACATGGGACCCACACGGTAAATAAAGAAGTAAAACATGATTTAAATATATTTCACTTGACGAATGGACCCCACATGTCAGTCAAATGATGAAATAAATCTAGGATTTTATTTAGGAAGAAAAATACAAATTAAAATCAAAATTCGAGTACATGCTATTTTTCATTTTCTCATTATTTTTGAAATCGAATAAAATTCAAATGGCCATAACTTTTAGCATACGAAACTCCAAAGTAAGTCATTTTTTCACTAATATTTTTAAAAATCATGCTCTATCCAAATATGTAGAAATATTTAAATTTTTTTCACCATTTTAATTTACTTGGCTCTCATTTGTATTCGCTGGATTTAACCGAATAGATGCCGTTGCGTCGGACAACTTTGAGAACACTTCAAACCATTCTTTGAGAAATAAGAGTAAGGCAAGCATCCCCTTTGACCAGAGAAGCAACCTCTGTTAGTTTGTTATAAAATAAAATGGAAAAACCTAGATTTGATGTGGCTGAGTTATATTATGAACTATCAAATGTGAGAAAGAATCTCACATGTAGATAGGGGGAGATTCTCACCCAGGTCAATTAAGGACCGAATGCTATTGCCACACATCTAAGTCTAACTGTATAACCACATATGCTATATGAGTTTTGGCTTTAGCTGATTAAGTTATCTAGAACTAACCTTGCATTTTGGTAGGCCGAAGTAGTGAGGGCATTCTTGGAAAGTTTACTTGTAAGGTCTCCTTTCACTGTGGCATTAGGACCAAAGTTACCAATACAATGATGAGTGCTCACTTGGGGGAAGGACACGACTTAAATGAGGGTTTTTCCTTCATTGGGTTGGTGCAAAGGTACGACTAGATGGTGTAAAGGCTATATGATAATCAATTTCATCATATGCCTAAGGAAGCGTGAAGTTTCTGATAATATATTTGATTATCTCATGTGGGTAAAGTTGTACAAACTCTTGAGGGTATTAAAAACTATTTAAATAGCCGTGCTATCGCGAGCATGCTTGGATGCAAGCCACAATGGGTATAGCTTTGTTTTTACAAACCTATTACGTTAGAAATTATGATGCCATGTACATGTCGCATTTTCCATGCCCATGGTTGGGAAACGATTCGATAATTCATAGCAAGAGGGGCTGTAAATAGATGTGATTTACTGTTATTAAAGTTATATAAATATTATTTTATTATGACCCCATCAAATGCTCTGTGTTGAATTCCACTAATGGATAAATGCTGCTACAATGCGAAAACTCGTTGCCCTTGGCTTTCAAATTTGTCCGAGCTGTTTTCTGTTTCTAATATTTCATTCTAGAGTTGTCATGTCCTAATTCCAAATGGACTACCATGAGCTTGATTAATAAGTTTCACTTTTACTTGCTTCCCCAGGAAACATACTAAACGTTACTAATTTTCTTATGTAATTCTTTTACCTTTCCTGGCATTTCTTGATGTTGGGTGTTGCCTTGTGATTGGAGGAGGTGTTGACAGTGCTGGTAGCTACAGGTCTGTAAACTTGTAGTTCGCATTGAGCACGTGAGCAAACACTGAACTTTTGTCTATTATTCATTGTTCCTGCTGTAAATAAGTAACACCAAACAATTTGATTTCTGTCAGAGCTCGCAAACAACACTCTGTTCTGCTCAAGTATGTATCTTGTACATCAGACAGGCAAGCCACAAGTGTTTCTGCTTGATTACCATCAGCTATACATCTGAGTACCAGGAGTGGCTCATACATGATTTCTGCCACGCCATTTTCGGTGATACGGGTTACATATACTGGAGCGACTTCAGTGCCATTTCCTTGATCAATTGCTACATCACACGACTACAGTTTAGACTAGACGTCTCCAAGTACACAGACGAGTGATCTTACCTGACAGACATACAACATCACGAACAAAAACGGATGCCTAGTAAATAACTAAATATTACTACCAATTATTGAGATCCAAATGCTTTTTTGCAGCAGGTCAAATGAAAAAAAACAAAGACAATTTCTACAACTTCCATGCTTCTGAGACACGAAATGCACTCGGCCAAGGCAATTAGGACCTCCAAGAACACAAGCATACACACATACATACATGATACATCTCAGTTGCATCGTTTCCCTCTCACGATTCACCAAGCGCAAGATTTAAAGGACAACAAAATGTAGTGGAAACATCTGAATCTAGTGACCATTTTGGTGGCGTTTCTTGATCCGGCTCAGCTAGCTAGCGGGTGAAGGCGTAGAACACGATGCCGATGTAGATCAGCATGGCCGCCGGCACGAGCGTGACGAGCGGGATGACCGCGCCCCAGGCCGCGGAGCCGCCGTCTCCGCACCCGAGCCGCCCGAGCTTCACCTGCACCACATTGACCAGGGCCATCATCAGGAACCCGCACCCGCACACGGATCCCACCGCCGACGCCAGGATCCCCACCCGGAGCGCCGCCCGGTTGATCCTCGCTGTCCGGCTAACGGCGGCGGAGCCGGAGCCGCGGCGGTACTGGGGATAGGTGCGGACGATCTGCTTGAGGCAGAGCGCGACGAGGCTGGAGAAGAGGAAGCAGGCGAAGGCGAGGACGTGGAAGGAGACGAGGTCGGACTCGACGCGGTCCCCAGCGGCGCAGGCGGCGCCCAGGCGGTCGGCGCCGTCGGCGAGCCCGGGTCCGTCGGAGGAGGGGCGCCACGCCAGGCCGATGAAGGCAGCGAGGCTAAAGAGCGAGTTCACGTTCACGATGCCGTCCAGCGCCGTGATGTGGATGCCCGTGCCCCCGCTGCGGCCGCCGCCTCCGGTGGCGATGTCGCTGCCGTCCATGGCTTGGTTTCTTGGTCGGCTGGTCGGTGAGCACGTGTGAGCAGTAAGAGCTGAGGTGGTAAGAAAGGAGAAACCGTGTGGGGGCTTACGCTTTGCTGTGCAGTAAGAGCCGTGCAGCTGTGCTTTGCAGGCAGCAGGTTTTTATCTCTTGCCAATTTCTTTTTCTTTGTTTCTTTGTGAGATTTTCTTTGTTTAGGAGCTCAGACTTGAGTAAATGAGTATTCATAGTGAGTGAATATTTTCTTTTCTTTAGCGTAGGATAGAAGACAGCAATCAGAGGAGTAAATGATTGTCGCTGCTTTTGGCACCTGATAATAAATCCTAAACCAACAGAAAAGCAATCTAACTTACAGAGGTAGAATACGACTACAAGACGCTTTGCTCAACCGCTCGCTTGATTGTGCACAGGCTCGATGAAGATTACGACCGCTCAGTGTTGCTCTGCGACCAGCTCGTATATTGTCGAAACCTTCTACTGCTCGACCGCCCCGACTGCTCGATCTATTACTCTATTTTCTTAGTAGCGAATCAACACCTTTGCATATGGTTGTATGCTTTACTCCACCCGTAATCTCTAGCAATCTTCAACAAAACATGAACCATATTGAACAACAGATTGATTCAAGATGATCTTTATTGCTGGATTTTGGTGGTTTTACAAAGTGCCCTTACAAGCATCCCTAAAAGCTTTTTCAATGAAAGCCCTCCCAAAATCCATACAAGCTTTCTCCCCGAAAGCCCTATCAAAAAACCACACGTTAGCCCTTTAACTCTTCGTGTTTTTATGGGCTAACGTCCAAAATGTGTCCGTATCAACCACGAACACCAATCTCTATCTCTTCCAAAAATCAAGGGACCCAAAACCCTTTCTAACACGGGTTTTATTCAATCTTTCACTCTTCTAAGCTGCGAACTCTATCCGTAACTCTCCAATCCCACCATGTGACGAAGCCTCCAGAACATCACCTCGTATATCTTCATCACGCGCCATCTCCATGTGCTCTAGCGTGAGCCCAACCATCTCGCATGACATCCTCGATTGCCTGGGCCTCAGACTTCCCCATCCTAGTCCCAATCCTCCTCGTCACCGATCATGATTGTCTCCACACCCACCTGCACATCAAAGACCAAAGAAAGTTTTTCCAATACAAGTTCTACACAACTTGACCGACATCAACACACACACACACTCTTGCCTATCCACAGACATGAATCAAACCATCCACGACCACCAACCCGGTCGTCCATGACCACAAACTCCATCGCTATCCAGAAAACAACCTTAGATTAATCATTACGACCGCTATCTCAATAAGTAATAAAAAACAACAAGTACTCAGGAAACTCCATTGCTCCGCTTAAAACACTCAGGAAAAACAAGCATCACTACCAACCAGAACTATCGAGTACCATCTACCGAGTACCGATCAAATACCATAAGTCTCCGATAACTGATTGCAACACCTACGACTACTGATCACCGACCACTGAGTTCTTCCAACAACAAGTACCGAGCACCAGTTAGTCATCCCACTGGCCTAACACAAGTACTCGAAATACTTGAAGATCACAAGAATTGAAGCACTCGTACCGACAATGAAGTCTACGAGTACCGACTGTGAAGCCAACAGCAACCGATTGCAAAAGCCTTTGACTATCGGTCGCGAGGTCTACCAGCCGGAAAACTAAAGGCAATGACAGCAGACCTTAAAGTCTACGACTATGATAACAAAACTACGAAGACTATAACTATGAAAGCAGTCTGGGAAGCCTACAACTATCAACTGCAAAGTCTACGACTATCGACCACACAGTCTACAACTATCGACTGCAAATTCTACGACTATTGATCGCAAAGTCTACAATCATCGACCGCAAAGTCAACAACTATCGGCCACGAAGTCTACGACTATCGATGGCAAATTCTACGACTATCAACTACAAAGACTATGACCATCGAGTACTGTAGCTACGACAATTGACCAGTAAAATCTATGACTATCGAGTACTGTAGCTACAACCATAAAAAAGTATTACAGCTACGATCATGGGAGAGTACTGTAGCTACAAAAAAGTATTACAGATACGATCATGGGAGAGTACTGTAGCTATGATTGCCTTCAGTGGTCCTTCTGTCATAGTTGAAGTCTATCATGGTCGAAATGCCGTAGTTGAGTTGCCATGGTCGAAACTAGACGTAGTCGAAATGCTATGGTCATTCAGACATGGTTGAAGTCGGACGTGATCGAAATTAGTCATTTCGCCATAGTCATTCAGCTGTGGTTGTAGCGCCGTGGACGTTTAGCTGTGGTCATGACGCCTCCCAATTGGACCAGTCGATCGGACCTCCCAACACAAAGCCATTCGGACTAGCTGATCAGACCTCAGACTACCTTCAGACTAAGTAAGAACCTTCGAACTTTGATCAAAGCCACTCAAACTAGTCTGTGACTACTCAGAGCTGACTAAGACCACTCGGAGCTGCTCAGAACTGATAGAAATCACTCAGATTCAAAACCTTTGACTGTGATTGACCAAAGCTTTCACAAACACAAATTCCAAAGTATTGAAAAAGTCAATTATTTATCATCACTAAACTCACGATCATCCACATGGTCTAATAATCTTCCACTTGATGAATATATTGACAACACCATGAAAATCACTCAAAGAGTTGAGTTTTGAAGGCAAAAGAGAATTTGCGAAAAGAAAGTTTCAACGCAAACTACAACAATAGCAAATCACTCAAAAACTCCAAAAACTCCCCCTCAACTCTATAGAACATTTTTTAAAATTCTCTCCCTTCCTTATGCAATTGAAAATTCTCCCCCTTTCTTTTAATTTCTCCCCCTTTGGCAATGTAATCATAAAAAAAATTTAGAGAGAATAATTCTAAGAAGGAGCCATGGGAGTAAAAATCAGGAAGCTTTGTAGATTATACAAGTCATTTTGAATTGATTTAATAATTTGGCCAAGCTAATTGTTTGAGTAGAGCTACCTAGATAATATAAAGTCATTTATCATATAGCAATGTCAAAAGAAGTTTTTCAACATGATTAAACGATTTATATTAATGACATGCATCTCAACAATGGTTAAACCAATTATAAAGAGCACAATGAGACATCACACTGAAAAGAGAAAAGCCTAAAAGTAAAGCAAACTTTAAATTTAGGCGAGCTAGCAATCTCATATAGCAACCCATTGCTTCATACTCAATTCTTAAGTATATGGCATGCTTGCAGTGTACTTCTTTTCATGATGCCATCATTGTAGCAATCGTTTTTTCTTTTGATGGTGGCATGTTTGAAGCATACTTATTTTCAGCTGCACACTTTTTGTGCTATTTCTTTTGTTTAACCCATAGCATGCTTGAAACATACATCTTTTTATTTGTGCACTTTTTGCAATTTTTTCTTTTGTGTAAGATGCCAACTTGAGTGAATATAAAAAGATTGCAATATGAAACATACGTGCCTCATAGCCAAGATTTAAAATAATACTCATAATCCAGCTAATTCTTTTGGATGGACATCACAAAGTACTAACTATAATTAGTCTAGTCAAAGTATTCCACCATATCATATTTTAGTTCAAATGTAACAAATTGATTATAACCAATCATGATCAAAACTACATAGCATATGAGTAAATATGATAAAAAAGTTCTTCTACTCATTTAATTTCAAGACTTGGACTTGATGAATTATATGATAGATATAACAAACAAAGCTTTTGACACTACTTCAAACAACAAGCTCCCCCTCAAAATAATCTCGAAAGAAGAAATGCACCCAAAACTTTGCAAAAGAGCAAAACGAGAAGAACCAAGGAGATGAGAGAGAACAAGCAATATGAGAAAAGACTATTTGTAGGACAACATTACATTTTCCACATGGTCTAACCAGAAGGTGAAATTTCATGGACGCCATCCAAAGGAGTGAAGAACCATAAAGTGTTCCAATCAAGTTATTGTAAAAAGACTGGAATCCACTCAAGTGCATGTTCTCCATCCCGCGTTAGCTGGTTTTACATCATAGAAAGAGTTGGTATCACCGTACTGGGGTTAGTGAAATAACCTTTAGAAATCCAGTACTGTGACACTCAACGAACAGGAGAAATAGCAGGCAATGATGAAGATTTAAGTGAAGCAGTCAGACCGCTGTCAAAAAGCCGATCTGACCGCTGACCAGTCTAAGCGAGTAGAAAACACTGGTTGAAACCGATCTAAGCACCTTTCCAATGCTAGTCAAAACATTGATCCGACCATGCTATTTTGACCACGGGAAAAAGCTAGTCTGACCGTCGACCGGTTTGGTCGAAACTCTAGTCTAAACACGGGGTGTCCGACCATAGGACGCCCGATTATAGAGTGGTTTGAATGCTTTGGCAAGGCTGGTTTGACTGCTGGCCGAGCATTACTATTAGGTCCTGTTGCAAAAACTACTGAGCCTGCAGAAGACTGATTAGACAGAGTCGAGCAATGCTCTGCAGAAAATCGGTTAGAGGAAGCAAAGAAACAATCTATAGGTGGTTGATTAGAAGGAGTAAAAGCATGCACTGATAAGGATTTAAGTGAAGCAACCTATCGTGCTGTTGCGCTTCTTTCACCCATTCTGGAATTGCTGATTCCAGTAACAACTGTGCTTCTACCTGTGCTGTATCGGCATAGCAATAGGAAATTCCCATCGTTCAAAGTTAGCAACGAGACAACCTACAGTGGAGGGTGTCGTCTTGCGACTAAGGGCATCAGCAACCACATTTGCTTTGCCTGAATAGTACTGGAGAGTGAGATCATAGTCTTTGATCAGTTCCAACCACCTTCTTTGCCCCAAATTTAACTACATCTGAGTGAAAATGTACTTGAGGCTCTTATGGTCAGTGAAAATATCATAGGATTCTCCATACAAATAATGCCTCCAAATCTTTAGAGCAAACCACTTCAGCCAGCTCTAAATCATGAGTAGGGTAATTCTGCTCATGTTTCTTTAATTGTCGTGAGGCATACGTGATCACTTTTCTATCTTGCATGGGCACGCAACCCAAACCCACTCGCGATGCATCCGAGTAGACCGTGAAACGCTTTCCTGGCTTAGGAAGAGTGAGAACCGGAGCAATTACTAATTTCTCTTTCAAAACATTGGAACTACGCTCACATTCACCGGTCCACTGGAATTTCACGCCCTTCTGCGTGAGTTGAGACATTGGCTTAGCAATAATGAAAAAATCTTTCACAAAACATGTAACATCCCAAATTTCGGGTATTCAAAGATACAAAAATTTTAAAACTTTCTCATGCAAATTGCTGGCGTTCAAATTCTTTTTGAGTAATTATTTGAAATCTTTTTGAGTTTTGAGGCATGCAAATTAATAATCAAGGATAATCTCAAAAAGAAATAAGATCATGTAAATAATAAAAAAATGGAAGATGACATTGCAGATCATGAATCCAAATACTAAAATCTTGAATTTAAATTAAGGATTTATAAAATGACGTTGAGAAGAATATTAAAACATACCTCTAAAAGGTTGAGCTAGAAATTCCTCCTTTTAATTTAATTAGCATGCGAAACCCAAATTTGGACATTCAAAAATTTATATATACACACTTCATAGCAAAAATTTAATAAAATCGAAGAGCTTCTCATTTTCTCTCGTTCTTTTTCAAATTTTCCTTTCAATTACATGTGGGCCCAATCCCTTTTCCCTCTTCTTCTTTTTCTTTTCTCTTCCTTCTCTTCTTTCCTCCCTCTCTGCCATATGGCCCAAGCGCCCTGACCCTTCTCTCTTTCTTTTCTCCTTCACTCTGCGCCGAAGCTGTCTTTTTCCTCCCTTCTTCCATGGCTGAGCAACCTCCACGTCGCCTCTCCCCTTTTCTCTCTGCTCAGTGCCGCCCCGCCATCATCACGCTCGGATTTCCCGTGATCTCCCTGCTCTTCGTCGCTCCTGACATGCGTCGAGCCCCGCGCCTCCGCGCCTGAGCCCGCGCGGCGCCATGCCCGATGGTCCTTCCCCCACTCCGCCCGGTCCTCGGCCAGCTCCACCATACCTCAGCGGCAACGCCTTCCATCCATTCGGCTATAAGGTGCCCAACGCCCCCAATGCTTGCCCTCCATCCCTCCTCCCCGAGCCGAAGCTCGCCAGAACCCGCACCGGCCACCGCGCCTCCACGCCGCCCCGCCCGCTCTGACAAAGCCCCACCTTTCCGATCACTTCTCGACGTTCCCCCACTCCCCACCTCCTTCCCCTCCTGCCTGATTGGAAAAACGAGCGCCGGTCTCGCCGGAATACCCATCACCGCTGCCGCCCGAGCAGCCACCCCCGCCGACCTGCGCCATCCCGGGCCGCACCGCCTCCCCCACCGGCTTACCCCGCCCCTCTGGCCCCCCTCGCCGGAGCCCCTGCCGCCGGCCGTGCGCCCCCACATCCTCTGTTTCGGTCGGCTGCTCTGTTTTGAGTTAGCTTCCAACAATTACTTCATCTACCATAACCCCCACTCTTTAGTCACAAATCGGGCAACGCCCTAGTTGGTCACCGGTGCTTGCTGCTTAACACTATCCCCGTGAGGTCCCAGGTTCGAACTCATGGCCCGCAACTCTTTCATTGTATTCTTGTTTTTATTTTGATTCATTTCAGTTGAAGAAAAATCAAGGAGAAATATGAAATTAGCCCATGGAAGTCAACAAATTCTATTAGGATGCAAATGGGATTATTTAAGATTCAATATTTGGTTAATTACCATATATGCATAAGTAATATGCCCTTATTATCAAGTATAGGCATTAATAAAAGATAGTTCTAAATTTAATAAAGACTCCAATTAAAAGATATACAAGTTAAAGTTAAGGGAATAAATTGGGTATTATGTTTGGCTATTAAAAAAACTTTAAATTAAAGATTTTCTTAATTATAATTAAATGACAAATCCAGCCGCTTCATAGAATTAATTAAACAATATGTCGTAATTTGGAACAAAATTCATATTTAAAGTTAGAAAAACATAACTTAAAGTATAAACCCCGCCATTAGCCGTAGTCGATAAATAAGTCTCCACGGCAACATTAGTAAAAGTGGTAGTAAATAAGAATATACACAGATTTATTATTAAACATCAATGAGACAATTAAAAACTCACGTGCATCAATGAATTATTGAATTAATCATTAGGAGGATACTTTGAGTAATTAGTAAACCAAACCCCATAAAATACCATAACTTAAGTCGCGAGGAATACGTACCCTAAAGATAAATTTAATACACTAAATACTTACACCAGTCTATAGGTCGAACCCGACTCCTGGAATCCCTTCAATAAATACAAAAATAATAAAAGACATTATTAATAAAAAGATCAAGTCATCGTAATTCTATCACTAATCTTGCCTCAAATCACTCGAATCACCCATTAACTCCTAATAAAACTAAATTGAGTTTATTCGGATTTATTTGGATCTTCTGAGTTATTCGCTTTTATTTGGATTCAGTCGTTTGTCGTGTAATTAGAAATTGGAAGTCGTGAAGATTCAATGGATCAAGCAAGGTCAAGCTCGAAGTGAAGATAGAGACCAAAAGCTCAAGAGAAAGCATTGCGTGAGCTCAAGACCGCGGTAGACCGCGCCAGACGAGTCATTACTTTGATCATGTTGATCCTACATTTGCTGCAAATTACTTTGGAATTGCATGCTGTTATTTTATATGCAAATACATGTTTAATTTAAGATTCTAGTTATATGCCCATTGTCTGCCTTGAATAATATTACACCTCCTTTGGAATATCTGAATGTGTGAACCTTGTCGCCCTAGCAAAATTATAACAGTAACCTTTCGAAAATAAGTCCCTAATTATACGCCATGCTTAGTACTGCACAGATACTCGAGGGCGCTGAAATGCCCCAAGCATCATTATCATTTTTAATCATGAGAAACTGGTTTGGAAGTCATGGTGGTAATGACTGGTACATTTGATATGATTATTTTATACTCCCAAAATCTCCAACTTGCTTAATTATCTGGGCGGATTGGTTCGAGGTTGCGCCGGTGTGACCACGGGCGGGTAGAGGGTGGCCACATCCTCTGACGTGACGGCGCAAGAGGGGGCTTCTGGAAGGGTGGTCGTACCCCGAAGGAAGTGGAAACCTTAGCGGACGTAACTCTGCTAGGAAAAATGCATTGTAAATATCCTGTGATAGTCTACTCAACCGCATGGCTAAGGAATCATGTGGGGGCAATGAGTGGATTTATCTCTTGTGGGTAGAGTGTGCAAACTCTGCAGAGTCAAAAACTATTCGAATAGCCGTGCCCACGGTCAAGGGCTGACATGGGAACTTAACCAGATATAGTTCTATTTCAAAATGCTTAATGGATGGGATTGGAAAGTTGAGGGCAGCGGAAAGCCCTGATTTGAGTTGTCCTAGGTGTCGTCCCAGTGGTAATGTAAGCGGTAATAACGCTGAAATGTTAGCATATGGTGCAGATGCCATGTAACGGTGGATGGAAATCTGGATCACTATTACTGTTATTGCATTCTTTACACACATTATGTTTTTGTTCAAAACTGCTAGGTCTCAGAAAATTTTTATGTATTATATTTCAAATAGTGACACTTCTGTTCTTACAAAATAAAAACATAGGGAGAAAAAAATAAGAGTCGTGAGTAAAGGAGATGGATGTTTTTAGTATACACATAAAGGTATTGGTGGATTCATGTCGATCATAAATAGGAAATAATAGTGTGGATTCTGGGAGAAATAAATTGGTGGAGCCTAAATGAATATATAGACCAGTTAGATGATTTAAATGATTTTGAGAGAATTAGGGAGTGCAAAGGTAATTGCTGGATTAATTCTTAGAAGTTGTTGACAATATTGGGATGAATAGAACCGATTACTAGATGAGTCAATTGGAATTTTGGGAATTTGGAGGTATGAAAACAATTCGTGGAGTCACTAGCTGATTGGAGATTTAGGCAGCAATTGATCGGTGGATTATATATATTATGATACTCACTAGTTTGGGGAATTAGGCATCAATTGATTGGTGGATTGTATAATTGTTGCTATTCGCTGTTTGTAGTTTTAGACAGCAAACAATATAGAAAGTATATGATCGGTGGATTAATTAAATGATGTTGCTAACTGTTTGGAGTCCTAGATAGCGATCGATCTAGAAAGAGTAAGATCGGTGGACTAGTTAAATGATATCACTCGCTGTTTGGAGTCTTAGATAGCAACTAAATAAAGAAAGTGTATTTTTGGTGGATTAAGTCAATTATGGCAATCGTTGTGTGGAGTCTAGGTAGCAACCATAACACTATGATTAAATAATAATGCTACCAAAAGCGATTTTTGCAAATAAAATAACCCGTGCCTCTCCTTTGATAAGCCATGCATACTATTTATTTGCATTCTGTGTATTGGCTCGCGGAGCACAGGTGGTTTATGCTCACACTCGCTTTCATAACAAATCCAGAAATCAGGAATCAGACCACTACAAATCGGCAACACTATTGGACATGATGGCAAAGAAGATGAAGATGTCAAGGGCTAGGACGCGAACCTCTAGTTGGCTGCCTGTGGGCATGTCTTGAAGGTCTCACCTGTGTGTTTCGTTCTTCCGCTGCTGCAATTTATTGATTTCGACCTAATCGGCCTATGAGTAAGTTTACTATTATATATTTACGCTTCCACATGATATGTACTTTCATAAATCAGAACTGTAATCTGTGAGCACTATCTACTGATCCAGGGAATAGTGCGGTGGAATCACAGAGGAATCCGGATTGTAAAATATGGGTACTACAAAACACTGGTAATAACCCGTTAAGCCAAGAAAACTTCTCACCTTCTTAACATTGGATGGTCTCTTCCAGTCTACTACTGTAGAAATCTTGGTTGGATCTACTGAAATGCCCTCCTAGTTAATCATACGTCCTAGGAAGCTCACTTCAGAAATCCAGAACTCGCACATCTTCAATTTGGCAAAGAATTGATTTTTCCTCAGAGTCTCAAGCACGAGCCTCAAATGATGCTTATGCTCTTCCTCTGTCTTGGAATAAATCAGGATATCATCAATGAACACAACTACAAAATCATCTAAATACTTGTGTAGCATGCTGTTCATTGTTTCCATAAAGACAGTAGGGGCATTTGTTAGTTCAAAGGACATAACTTTATACTCATAGTACCCATACCTCGTGGAGAAAGCTGTCTTTTCAATATCTTGCTCCCGCACTCTAATCTGATTATACCTAGATTGTAGATCAATTTTGGAAAACACCTTGGCTCCCTTCAATTGATCAAACAAGTTCTCGATGCGAGGCAACGGGTATTTATTCTTGATAGTCACCCGATTAAGAGCACGATAATCTATGCACATGCACCAACTCCTATCCTTCTTTTTAGTGAATAGGACGGGGGCTCCCCAAGGTGACACACTACGACGGATCAACCCCTTGGACAACAACCCATCCAATTGCTTCTTCAACTCTTCTTGGAGTGGTCGTGCTAAATGGTATAGGGATATAGAGATAGGTCGAGTGCCTAGGAACAAGTTCAATCCTAAACTCCACATCTCTTGCGGGTGGCATTCCCGAAAGCTCTTCAGGAAATATGTTGGGGGTACTCACATACCACTGGAATATCCTCAATGCACAAAGATGCGCTCGGCTTTTCCGCTAAGTGATAGAAGTAACCCAAACTTAAGCATTCGTCAGCTAGGGAACAGGCTGGCCAACACAAAAAGAGAACCCGGAGGTGCATTCCCTTGGAAGATTATCTCCTCCCCTGAAGGAGCTTGCAAAGTGATTGTCCTATAGAAGCAGGAAATCACTGCCCGGTAGCGATGCAACCAGTCCATACCGAGGATAACATCAAAATACTCTATCGGAATAACCATGAGGTTAGCCACAAAATCCTCGTCATCTACTGAAGCCACGCATCCAGGACAAACCACAGAGCTAGCAATAATACCCCCTGGGGAATTGATTATAACCGACTGTGAAATCTATTGCATACTCAATTTTGCCTTTCTAGCAAACTCATGGGAAACAAAGGAATAAGTGGCACTGGAGTCGAAAAGAACGAGAGCACTATGTGAATCCACTAACAGAGTACCTGTCACCACATCCAGTCGACTCACAGACTCAGTGGCAGGCAATGTGTAGACTCCGGGAGGCACTAGGGCAGTAAGAGCCCCAACGCTCGGCTGTGACAGCATCGGAAAGGGAGGTGGTGCAGCATATTGAAGTAGAGTAACTGGGGTAGGAGGCCAGTAATACCCAGCAGGCGGTGCCTAGGAAGGAGGCTGCTGCGTAGGAGTAGCTGCCAACACTTGGACTGACCCCCGAGATGAGGCATTTAATGACGCATATACCAGATCTCACTTGATGATGCTGGAGGAATTCTAACGACAGACCTTCTCCATGTGGCCCAACCGACCATAGTGGCGACACTCCCCTGTCCAGGAACATTCAATAGCTCGGTGCTCAGCACCACACTTAAAACAAATCATGCCCTGCCTAGGGACAGGATGCAAAGCTGGTGGTGCAGGAGAGGACGATGTCAATGATTTAGACTTGGATGACTGTGAAGAACGTCGACTCCACTTGGACTTCTTAGGAGCGGGCTGCTGAGATGACCCACCCCTCTCACTATAGCTCCTCTTTTGGTCATCACCAGAAACACTCGGACCACCAGAGGGTTGCGACCCTTTAGTGAGGTGCATCTCCATCTCCATTCCTCTGGCCTGCTCAACCACGGACCTAAAGTCACATGGCGCAGTAATACCCGTAACATGCCGATACTCAGAACTGAGCCCTCGACGGAACCTTTTGGCCTTCTCAAGGTCACTACTTGCGACCGACGGTACGAAGCGGATCAAGTTGTTGAACTGCGCCTCGTACTCAGCTACTATCATCTTTTCTTGCACGAGGGTCGACAAGGCAACCTCCATAATTTCCACAAAAGATTTTGGGTAATACTTCGCCTTGAACTGTTCGACGAAAACCTCCCAGGTGGCTGGACCTTGAGCAGAGGTCCTGGCTAAAAGGACTCCCTCCCACCAAATGTCCGCCTAACCTTTCAACTGAAAGGCCACAAAACGAGCTCTAAGCTGTGAAGTCATCTCTAAAGCTTCGAACTGTCTCCCCATATAGCGCAACCAATCTGCAGCTTGGACCGACATACCTGTCCCATCAAAGGTATCCAATTGCAACGCCATCCATTCGCGAAGGCCCATTCTTGGCTCCGATGCGACTAGAACGACAGTCGGGATAGCGATAGGTACGGCCGCATCAGTGGCTGCAAGCACTTGTCGTCGTAACGCACGAACCTACTCTACGAACTCTCGCAACAAGGGTGAAGACCTTGCCTGATCCCTAGCTACAGACTGCTCAGCAGACCCAACTTCCACGTTGGGTGCCTCCTGCTGAACTTCTAGCGATGGCTCTGCTTGGGCACGGCCACGACCACGGTCTCCACGGCCTCGGCTCGCCCCGCGACCACGACCTCTACCGTTCGGCATCTCTGCTCACAACAGAGAAGCATTCACACAATCAACTCACAAACATCAACTTTAGCAATACAAATTAACATCACAATTAGGGAAAATGCATATGCAATGCAAATCCCAAATCCCATTCTACTGTGCAAGCCAAGTGTGTCAAATTTAACTCAATTACTTGGCCTATGCCATGTTTTAGTTGAATAATTAACCTAGGTTGTCAATTTATCTTCACCACGGACCTAACGCCCTACTCTGATACCAACTGTAACACCCCGGCCCTCCACAGGGCCCAAGATGCTACCACCACACCCTTACCAATTCAAAAGTATTGCTAATTCAACTTTTAGCAGCACCTCCCCTATTCTTTTTATATGGTTACCCACAGGGAGCAAACCACAAATAACTGTAGGATAATTGAAAAGACAACTAACTTCATATTTCACAAACCATAACATAAACAGAAAACTTTGGGCACCACAACCATGGAGACCCACCATCATGGCACGCAAGCAAACTAAACCAAATGGCGAACCACAAGAATCTTAACACTATATTAAACATAAACGTTTAGTGTAAGGCTAAGTTGTTATTTTACATGTGCAGTGCCAAAAGGACTATCCCCATTCCATGCATATCGTCATCATTCACCTAAAAACAACGACAAAGTAAGAGTGAGTCCGGAGACTCGCAAGCACATGATAAAGTAAGTAACATCACTTTAGCAATTCAATCGATTTCATGAACTGTAAGCTGTAAATCCGCTCTATGACTGTAAACTATAAATTAAGTCTGTAACTGTATACTGTAAATCAATTCTATGTCTGTAAACTGTAAATCAATTCTATGTCTATGACCTGTAAATCGATTCTATGTCTGTACACTGTAAATCAATTCTACGACTTGTGAGCTGTATATCAAATCTGTAACTGTAAACTGTAAGTCAATTCTATAACTATAACTGTAAATCAAATTTATAACTGTAAACTGTAAATCACCACTATAACTATAAACTGTAAATCAAATTTGTAACTGTAAACTGTAAATCAAGTCTGTAACTGTAAACTATAAATCACAACTGTCTGTAATTGTATCACTTTCTCTGTCACTTTCATGCAATGCATCTGTATGCTTTGTAACTGTAGCTTATACCGGTATAGCGGAGTGTCCACCCGTTGATGGATCACTCATTCGCCCCGTCCTCTTTCATACGAGGTCTCAACCTCCACTCCCGTGGAGTGCCTATCTTTGTAGGTACTTATTCAAGAGCACTCCAGACTAGTCATATGACTTTCTCACCGACCTGGCTCTTATGCATTTTGCATGATGCAATATGCTTCAAATATGGATGTCTAATCATAAACGGTACTCATCAAGGTATGATTAGCATAATTCATATACATCATCTCATAAATACTGTAGATCATGGCATGGAAACACGAATAACAAACATTCATCACAATTTACTATTCTACCATGCACTTGCCTGTTAACCTGGTGAACGGGGCGTGGATGGCACTAGACTCGAACTGCCTGCCTAAACAAGCATTAACTATTTCAATTCATTGCTAATTCAATACATTCATATACGAGCAAATGACTTCACTCTAACACCCAATCCAACATAATCCATTCCAACATTTAGCAATTTCATCATTTACACTTGTAGATCCAATTTTACCCACTTAATCTCTCTCATCAATCAACCACATGCATCAATTCTAATTATCGGTATATTAACTGTTGGACCGAAATAGCGACAGAGGGGGGGGGTTGAATGTCGACTTTAAAAGTCAAACCCCTCAAGTACCTACGAAAGAACTTCCTCTCCAATAGTGATGAAACACTATGAAGCAGGAGACACCCTCTCTGAAACCTCAAATAATCAGAAGAAGAGAAGAGGCAACAGGCAACACACTAAACAAAAATGGCTCAAGGAAAAACAAGGAGGAAACTCAAGCACTGAAGGGCCGGTCAGACCGCTGGTAGTGGGCCGGTCAGACCGCCCAATTGCCGCCGGTCTGACCGCCGCTCCTACCCCGGTCTGACCGTCCGGCCAACATGCGGTCTGACCGCCAGTTCAATTGCGGTCTGACCGCTCCTCGGGTTCAGACAGCAGAGAGGCTGGTTTTCAGACTGAAAATTGAGATCTTCCCAAACAAAGAGATTTGAGACTCTCTCTCTTTTAAATTTCTATGCCCAGAAGAGAAGGAAAATAACCGAAATAGCCACTGGAGCCTGGGAGACCAAAAGGAACCACCTCAAAACCAAGAATTGAAGAGATTCCCTAAAATCTGAAAATATGCAGAGTGCTTGCACTCAATCCCAAAATCCTCTTCAATCTCAAGACCTTTGCCCATGAGACTTTGCAGAAACAATAGCAATAGCCTAAGAGCCAGAGAGACCAAATTTCAGCCCACCTCAAGAAAGAAAACAAGGATTTGCACCAAACCCTAGAAAGAACTGAAAAACCTGCTGAGGCAACAACAAACCCCTAATTCCTTCTTAATCATTGCATATTTGATCATGAGCTTTTGCAGCTGGATTAGCAATGAACACAAGACTCTCCAGACCAAATCTCAGGCCATCTCATGAGGGGAAACATGACATCCACCAAAACCCTAGAAATTGCAAAAGAGGAACAGAGGAGCTCAAAAACCCATGAGATTAAACTTGATTTGCTCTTGGGAAAAACGATCAAATGACCTTGAGGCACTATCCCATCATAGAGCAACCCATTTTGGGACCTTCCCAAGCAAGAATCACCAAGAAACTCAAAAAGTCAGAAATCTGGCATGGTAGAGCATCGAAGGAAAAGAACAACAGAGAGCTAGAGACTTAAACAAATTCAACCGAAAACCATCTCATATTGACATAGAGGAAAGGAGATACATGATTACAATGGAGAATCAGCTCACACCCTCTCTACTTCCCCATACATGCTTGGAAGATCAAGAACCCATTTCCAAGAACACACACCTACCAAGAACACAATCGAAGGGGGACAGACCCTCTGCCCTCTCCAACAACTCTCCACTACCAAAGCCTCACCAACTAAAGCCTAAAGCCAAAACAAACTCTCAAAGCTTCTTTTGACTCTAGCAAACCCTAACTCTCTTCCAAAGCCATGAGGGGGCATGCAGCCACTCCCTCCTTTATATAGCCCTTGGCTAACGGGTCTCCAACCCGTTACGCCCGCCAGATCCAACGGAACCCGCTCCCGCCTGTACAGCCTTGCGGTTTTACCGAAACGCCCCTCGTGCACCTTCCGGGAAGCTTCCTTGTTCCTTGTCGTCCAAGCCTCGCAACCACCTCGAGTCTCCGCCATCTTCGACACATCCGACCGTTCTGACCTCGACACCGCCCGTGTCTAGTCCGGTCATCTCGTGTCTCGCCACGACTCCGCCTCGACGTCCTGCAGACATCACAGACAAGAAACACATCAAATAGCACCGCTCGATACATGAAAGCATAATAACATCAACAATTCATACTTACGCATGATGGAGCCAAAACCTGTCAAAACATCATGATATGCAACCTAAACCCTTTGACTAGGTTTGACCAAGTCCGACCGAGTCCGTTGCACCACGCAACGACAAGGACCGAACCAACCAAAACAAACTCGACTTTCCTAAACCGATGTCAATTACTCATCATACACATGGGATGACCTCCACATGGTCTCTCAATCTCCCCCTTGATGAGTATATTGACAAACCCCGAAAAAGCACAAAGTTGAGTTTGAAATGCAAGAAAGAAGTCAAATATGGTCCAAGGAAGGAAATGATGCTAATGACCATGTCGACACAAGGAGCGGGGCACTTCCTAGTCGCTTTTTGGCCGGATCTGACAGATCTGGCGATGGGTCAGACCTTCCCTCTCTTTGTTTCTTTTCCTCTCCTTTCTTTTTCCGTTCTTTCCTCTTTTCTTCTCTTTCTCTTTCTCTTTTTCTTCTCTCTTTTTTTCTTTCCAACTGGCTAGCTTTCTCTTCCTGGCCTTCCTCTTCTTTTCTTTTTCTCCTTCACGCCGACGCCCCTTCTTCCTTTCTTTTCTTGACTCCCGTCAGTCGACTCCCTCCTCCTCTCTTTATTTCCCTTCCGCGACCGGCGCTCCCTCTTTCTTCTCTCCCCCACAACTGGCTCTTGGCTTCTCCTTTCTCAGGTGATTCCTGCGCCTCCTTCCTTAGCCCGTCGACCGGATCCCCTTCCTCAGGCTTCGATCTCGGTCGCCTCCTTGCGCAGCGAGTAGGTCGGGCGGAGCAGGGGGCGGCAGTGAGCTGTGGGGTGGAGGAAGGCGAGCAATAGCAGCAGCAAGGGGGATGGAGATGACAACACATGGCAGTTGTTTGGCCGGAGAGCGGAGGCGTTGGTGACTACTGACGGCAGCGCGTGGGCAATAGCGACGTGCGTGAGTTGGGGGACGACGATGCAGCAAGGTGAAGCGGCAGCAGCTATCGGAGGGCGACACGCGACGACGTCGACAGGTGGGTGAGCAGGCGACAGCAACACGCGCGAGGGGAAAACGGTGGCAGTGAGGTGAGCACAGGGAAAGGGGAAGGGTAGTAACAGCCGAGAGTGCACGGGGGAGAAGAATAAAATGAGTTTGGCTTCTCCCTCTAGCGCTCTCTCTCTTATATGTGGCATGGCATGGGCCGGGTTGGACCTTCTTCTGGCCCAGGTATTACAGCCGAAGATGTATTGCGAGCGAGGTGCTAAGGCTAAGCCGCCTCTCGAAACCATGGAAGTACCAGTTCAGACTGTCGTTGATCCTTGAGTAACAGTTACTTAGCCTTGTGCTGGCTTACAAGTCTTTACATACCTTTTACATGCAGATGTCCAACAAGAAGCCAAACTGGCAAAGTAGATTCACTGTGAGATACACAGAGGCACATTTTCTCCACGACTCAGGCTAAATCATCATGACCTTCGAAGACTTATTTTTACTATTCAACCTCGATGAACTCGACTGCCTCGCTTCTACGATTCTGGACAATAAAGTTCTACATTCACGTAATACCTGATATATATCATAACTCATTGTTTATGCATAGATCCATGATGCAACGAGTCCGGCGACGGTGACAACCGGTGGGTTTCCTCGACCCACACTTAGTCTCTGAGCAATCTATTAATGCAAACACATCATTCATCAAAGAATACATAACGACAGGATTGCTTACTCACACTGACAAGAAGTACATCACGGTACCCTTCAACTTGGGGTAAGTGCTTCACTAGTTGCCATATATATTTTATTTATACTTTATACGCAACATAAACTTAGGATTAATCATTATGGCAACACACATGACTAGGTCTCTCTGGATTCTGATTGTGATTGTATCAAAATAGAGCAAGATAATATACCTTGATTCCCAACTTAGGAGTAACCATAACTTCACCCGTGTGCAACAAATAATTAATAGGTAAACTCATTTCCTCGATACATAACTCTATTATAGTCTTTTCTTCGTTTGCAATGGTTGAGGCTAACCTTTTGAAATCACGTAGGTCGCTCAGTGCTTACGTTGCCCAGGGAGGGAGACACAAGAAGTCCAACGCCACACTGCGACACAGGACGCGATTTTTGGTACTTGCTACAACACAACAATTCCGCTATATCACACTTCGTTATAATGCCTCCAGAACTAACAATACCTATGTGTATAATTCTATTTTTACAGTGCCACCAATAGCTACAGGGTAACGTATGTGGATTCTTCGTTTGCCACCATATGCAGGAAATCATAGATGCTAAGACGAATGATCCAATTGCTAGAGACAGCGCATGGAATTCGATAAAAGTACATTCGATCTTGAAAACTCGCCGAAGTTCAAGGACAACTCTTCGAATTCTTGATGTGGGAGGTCATACACAAAAATTGAGAGTTCGACGCTGGCGATGATAATTAGATGTTCAAACATTTGATACAATTGTAATCACTCAATTGTGCTTAATCACATAATTCATTCAGTTGTACTTCCTTCAGTTGTTTAATTCATTTGTGAGATCTGTGTAATGATTGTCGTGTGCTATATATGATTTGTTTGCTTGTTTTCACTGGGCATGTCTAGCATTTCCTGAGGCTAGCCAAAAAAATAGAAAATAATTTAGCTATTAAAAGAGCTATCACAGATGGTTTGTAATAACAAATCATCTGTGATATATGATATATCACAGACAGTTTTTGGTATTAGCTATCTGTGATATTTCAAATATCACAGATGGCTATGTTGAAGAACCATCTATGATATCTATTATATCACAGACATTTTTTTAGTATTAGCCATCTGTGATATCTCGCATATCACAGATGGTTATATTTAAGAATCGTCTCTGATATCTGACATATCATAGACAATTTTATTCAAAAAACCATCTGTATAGTAACTTATCATAGATGATTTCAAAACTGTTGTGATAACCACCTGTTATCACAGACACGTAAATTCAGACGGTTCCAAAACCATCTGTGGTGACTGTTTTGAACCGTTTATGATGACTATTTCTGTAGTAGTGTCTCTAGGAGCACCACATTAATCATCACATTTGGACTGACCAAACCATATAATGCAACCTGTTGCTTGAACATCTCTTCAATATTTTCTTCCCTTACTTGTGCCATGCTTGAGCTTGGCCATCTTACCCAACATTATTGATTGTTCTGGGCCTCAGTTCTTCCATAAGCATAGTCCCAATTCTCACCATTGACTATGGTTGATTCCAAATGTCTCTGCATGTCGAAAGACAAAAAGGTCGTTTCTAGGCATAAGTTTTTCATAACTTGACTCACGTTAGCTAAAACATACATCATGCAATACATATGCACTGACTTAAGTCAAATCAAATTGACGTATGGCCAAAAACCACAAATCAGCTGAATTGAACTCAGCCCTTGTCGGTCAGACCATCATCCTCAGTTGGTCTAATCGCTGGTGATGGCCGCTCAGATCATTCGAGGGGGCTAGTTTGACTAGTGGGTGGTCTGACTGTCTCCTTTGGCTGGTCAGACTGTCAGGTCTGCAGGAAATCCAGAAAAGCCCTAAATTTGCAAATTCTAAATTTCAACTGCTCTAAAAGGCAATGATTCATCATAACATAACCCTTAACCTTTTCACATGGTCCTTTAGTGCATTATGCATCTTTTTTTACCATGTCATGACCTACGTGAGTGCTTGGTAGTCATCAATCAAGGGTGGATCTAGGCCTAGAGCTACCGAGTCTTCAGTAGTGTTCTTTTGGGTTTTCGGTCCTCTTTTTTAAGTTGTGGTTGATGGTTTTTTTGCTGCTATTGATAGTTTTGTCTATGTTTTTCGGGAGGCAACGGATGATGGAGACGCCAACGTGAACGACACACATGATTTTAAACTTAGAAAATCATTTAAAGAATGCACTTTAAAAAGTTGTTCTGTTTGTTTTGACTTTCAGAGAAGATAAAAGCCAAAAGAAAAGGGCCTGCAACCTACCACGCACGGATCACCCGTATATATCTTTTGGGGCGCTAGCCTTTTTTTTTTTTCTCTTAAAGACTCCAGCCATTGGCATGAGATGGGCTGGGGAAGGCAAGGCCTAGGCCCTGGCTCGTGGCATAAAATGGAATCCATTCTTGATCAACAAGTGCAACGCAACGTCACAACATTTATTAAGGCAAAGCCTAAAGAAAAAGTGTCGGGAAGGATGTTTAAGCTCAGTGCAACCGTCGGTCGCCGATTGCATGCTTCGAGCATCATCCAAAGGTTTGGATCGCATGGTTGGAGCCGAGCCCAGGCTTGTTTAGAGCGCGGAAAATTTTCAAGGAAATTAGCGTCATACTTTTTACAGCAATTCGAGAATATTTTCACATCCTAAACAAGAACTTGCCTTGCGACTTTGCTGGTGAATTTCCTCAGAAAAAAATAGAAAAAACGTGATAGTGAACCATAAAAGGTAGGCACACGCTTACAAACACACACGCACAACAGGAATGTGAACATGAATAATATTGCCAAAAATAGGCACGCATGTATCTAAACTAATAATCCACCAGTTAAAATTATCCTACATCCACCCAACAATTACCTGCTCTACAGTCATGACCTTAACTACATCCACACCACAATATGCACCCAGAAATACACCATCCTAAAAACGTGCGCACCAGATTAACTCTCCTCTATTCTCTCTCCTTACTCAACCATATCCGACGGTCATCCTTCAATGGATCTGCAGTACCCCTCCGCGTCCCGCTCTCCGCTCCGCCCTTGCTCCTCCTCCGCCTCCGTCTCCCCCGCTCCTTCTCCTCCCCCGCTCAGCCGCCGCCGCCTCCTCCCCGCCTCCGTCTCCCCCGCACCTCCCCCGCTCAGCCGCCGCCTCCTCCTCCCCACCCCGCGCCGCCGCCTCCTCCCCCGCGCCTCCACTCCCGCCGCTCCCCCCGTCCTCCACCGCGCCGCCGCTCCCCCATCTCCGCCTCTCCACTCACGAGGCCTCGGCCCCCGCCGCAGCGCCCGCGCCCGCCCTGAAGCGGAGCGCCAGCATCGACCGCATCCCCGAGGATGCGCGGCGCATCCTGCACCGCCTCGCCAGCGAGCTCTGGGGCGGCGACGTCGACCCCAGCGCCCTCGCCGTGTCCCAGCTCAAGGGCACTTGACCAACGAGGTCTTCCGGATCACTTGGCCCAGCGGCGGCGGCGACCAGCGCAAGGTGCTGGTGCGCATCTACGGCCAGGGCGTCGAGGTCTTCTTCGACCGCGCCGACGAGGTCCGCACCTTCGAGTGCATGTCCCGCCACGGCCAGGGCCCCCGCCTCCTCGGCCGCTTCCCCAACGGCCGCGTCGAGGAGTTCATCAACGCGAGGGTACGTCGACACGCGCATTGGCGGGCGGATCACCAAGGGCATCAGCGGCGGGCAGCGGAAGCGGATGACCATCTGCATCGAGATGCTCACGCGGCTGCGGCTGCTCTTCCTCGACGAGCCCACCAGCGGGCTCGACAGCGCCGCCTCCTACCACGTCATGAGCTGCATCGCCAGGATCGCCGCCAGGGAGGGCATGACCGTCATCGCCGCAGTGCACCAGCCCAGCGGCGACATCTTCGAGCTCTTCCACGGCCTCTGCTTGCTCGCCTACAGAAGGACGATGTTCTTTGGGACAGTCTCTGATGCCACCGAGATGACTCCCTTTTTTTCATCTTCTTCTGGATTTTTCTTGGGGTCAAATTTGAGCCTTCCTTTTCCATGAATTAAGACATGCATAGTTTTGCAATATTTTCCTCTGCTTTGCCACCAAATCTCTTGACATAGCATAGCTATAGTCCGACATTACACACCATTATCTCACATTAGCCATGTTAGCTGATTTCGTGAATTTAATTACTACTATTGGGTTGATTTGTGGTGAAATTTTCCCAAGATTAAGGACTTGGCAAGCAAAAAAAAATCATAGAAATAAGTGAGAACAGGACAATATGATTTTTCAAATTTTTCAAAAGAAGAAGAAAATGGAACAAGTTTAGGGGATTCCAGTGCAGCGTGCTCTTAAATTTTAGAAGAAAATGGAACAAGTTTGGGGGATTCCAGTGCAGCGTGCTCTTAAATTTTCATAGGAAAATAAGTTAGATATGAAATATATGGCTCCCATATACCAGAATTCAAAATTTGGAATTTCGGAGTGTTTCTCCTCCATGGCTACATGTGAATACCGCTTGGGCAAAGAAGGATTTACTGACCAGCCTCAAGATGCAGACTTCCAATCTGAAATTTGGGTGGATATAAGAAATAGCATGACCGTGTAGAAGATATCTGTTTTATGCAAATTGCATACTATTTCCTCACCATTGATGTCGCCTTGAGATTCATGCATGAGCCACGAAGAGTTCACATTGCCAGCCGACTCTAGATCTCGGGCAGCCAGCGGCCTGATGCCTGACGGCTTAGTAATTGAATAAGGATAATGTGATTATAGAAGTTTCCTACCACAAATGCTTAATTTATAAGTTATTGTATGTGATATATATTCACTTCTTGCAGTTCTTTACTCGAAGTGGCTTCCCATGTCCACACCTGAGGAACCCATCTGACCACTTTCTGAGGACAATCAACAAAGATTTTGACGAGGTTTTTGTTCTTGTCGTTTTATTACATATATGCCCTGAATAAAGCTTAATTTTCTTCTATAGCTAATATGATCTTATATGTAGGAAATTGTGGAAGTTCCAAAGCTAAGAGGAAAACGGTAGCTGAAGCAATAGACATTCTGACAAATTCGTATCAATCCTCCACTTATTCAGAAAAAACAACTAACCAAATAGTTGAGATGAAAGAGATGGTAAGTTGTTTGTAATCCATTTCCTTGAAGAATGAAAATGGTATTAATTTGGTCATAAAACTTTATCCAAAAAAACTATGTGGACGAATAGGTATTGTCATAGTAATTGCAAAACAATTCTAAGAAATTGCAATCTGAAATAGCCATGTCCAATCTTACAATCATGTGATTTTCCATTTCAATGAACCTACACAGAACTTTTCTGACTATGAGCTATATGGCACTAACCTACCTTAATAACTTTACCTTTCTAGACAGTGTCATAAGAGAAATTGTCGATCCTTCAAAATTCCTCCAAGGCTCCATTTTATCTAAAAGTAACTAGAAATACCTTATAGAAGATTAACACGCAATAGCAGTTGGTTGATCAAGCGATGTTTACACTACATATGTACAACATGGTGCTTCTGGATAATTATGATTCTAATATGTTCTGTATTGTAGGGAGGAGCTCCATTTAGGAAGCGAAAATACTCACACAATGTGTGGCCCCTACAAGAGTCAATGACCAGTATCTTACAAATGTTCTATTAAAGATAAATGCAAAGGTTTGTGGCTCCCCCCACCCCCTAAATTTTTTGATAGCATTGCTAACATTTACATCTCCAAGTACTAATTTATGTTCTTTCTTTCTTTTTTTCAACCAGCTTGGTGGGATAAATTCATTGCTGCAAATTGAAACTTCCCCTGCTATTCCTCTTGTATCCAAAGTCCCAACTATCATTTTGGGAATGGATGTGTCCCATGGTTCACCTGGACAGTCTGATATACCTTCCATTGCTGCGGTAAGTAACTGCTTTCCCTCATTTTGTGCACTGTACCTGGAATTGAATGCTTTTAAAACTCAAATGATCTGAAGATTTTTGATAGATGATAACTATTGTGCCGTGTTTTTTTAATTTGAATTGCTTAGGTCGTTAGTTCTCGTGAATGGCCTCTTATCTCAAAATACAGGCCTTCCGTTTCGTGCTTATTGTTGTTTTCATGAATATCGGTAACGAGATTTCGATTTCGCGCGACATTTCTGTGCTATTTTTGAAATCTTGTTTGCTCCCTCGTTTAACACTTTTTTCTCAAGATATATATTTATTTAATAAATAAGGAAAATGGGGAAGTGTGTATATCCTGCCATAAGAATTGGGTATGAAGAGAGATGCTAAGATCGTCAACTATCCATGACGTCAATTCAACACTAACCGTATAATTTTTTTCAGCTACTCTTCCAGCTTCCCACTCTATTTCAGGTTTGTAGCACGATTAGTGCTCAATTAAGCGATGATTTATGGTTAAGAGTCACCCCTACCGCAAAAAGATTAAAAAACCATTGAATTGTATGATCTGAACAAGTAAACGGCGCTTTTGATGGTTAAAGAAACGGTACTAAAAGATGTAGTACATGCAGGCAGGCAAGCAACGACGAGGCGTGGGAGCATGTTAACAATAGTAGCCTTCCCCAGCTGACTGGTTGAAAGAATTCGTACATGTCCTGCAATAGTTTGTGCTTCCATGGATATTGTATAAAGCAATGTGATAAGCATTCTGATGTGATCTGGACATTTGCCAACTTATGTTCTTGCTAGAACTTTCTTTGTGCTCTTATATATGCTTTTTCTAATGCTATCCGTTGATTGGGCTGCGTTGATCTTTTATCTAAAAGTGAAGTGTTTTTGACATTGCAGTGAGGTCTACATCAAGGCATTCTCAAAGGTGACTCCACTCACCATCAGGCAAGTGAAGGCATCCAACATCGGGCAGCTTGTGAAAATATCTGGAATTGTGACTCGCTGCTCAGATGTGAAGCCCTTAATGCAGGTGGCTGTTTATACATGTGAAGAATGTGGTTTTGAGATATACCAGGTATTTTATCTCGTTTTAGGTTCTCATTTCTGATATGACTATTCGTCAACCCTTGTGACAAATCTTCCTAGACTGGTTCAGAACGTAGTACTCTTGAGAATGTTATACAGCATTCTTCCTAATACATGATAGAATCAAGTGTACTGTTGTGAGTACCGAGCTGCACATTGTGGATTTGTCGTTGCTTGTTTCATGCATATTAGTATATAAATTGAACTTATTGTTGACTTGCTAAGCATTGCACTGTCTGCAATATGAGACGTGAATCTTAATGAATCTGATTATTCGTTTTATTTTTTATAAATTTTATCTTGTTTTGTATTTTACCGTAGCGTTAGCACGGGCACCCTACTAGTATGTACTAGTAGTATATGAAGAGACGAGAGCCGGTACACCTGGTTTTGCCCTGTAAAATTGTCAGCGCACCCCAAGACAAAAGAAAGAGAGCATGCATGATGGCCGCGTGCTGAGGTTCTCGCTGCCGTTCCAGGGCCACCTCAACCCGATCATTGCTGCAGCTCGCCGACGTGCTGCACTCCCGGGGCTTCGGCGCCACCGTCTTCCAGACCGCCTTCAACGTGAACGATCCTGCCCGCTAGTGGTGCATTTGGAAATTTTAGAATATATATTCAAAGTTACTTTCATAAAGATTTAAAATTACAGACTTCTTTAATTTTTAAGGCTCAAAGATCTACAAAATCAAACATATATCGAAAATCAAGTGAGCAAAGGTCATGTTAGACTAACACTGATGGGAGAAAGACATATAACTTTACTTTATCTAACAGAACTTGAGCTTGCATATGGATGGTAAATGCGACAAAGAGATCGATTGCATTCTCCTCGTTTAAAATCATGACAAATTTCAACCTTGTCATTAATCACCTGAGAAAAAAGGTGAAGAGGAAAAACTTGCTAGTTAGTAGCTTGTAAACTAACATGAATTCATGACAAAAGAAAAATACACATACAGATCTCAGTATGCAAATTAGGGTGTGCAAATATACAGGATTATCTATTATACATTTTCTTCAAGAAATTCCTACAAACTTGTACTATGTTCTTATCATATGTGTTTCTTAGAAAAATGTATTCCCTCTCAAAACAAAAGTAATAAAATGTATGCAATCATACATGATTAAACTATGGTAGATAGTCAAGGCTACAATTCCCTAGAAGAAAAAACTAGTATTTCTTTTCACTCAATTAGAACTAAAAACATAGTAATGGTCTAAGAAGAAGGGAAAATAATTGTATTGTCATGTGTTATTTACCAACAAAATTTCTAGGAGGCTAAGTGCTTGAAGTTTTCAAGTGGTTTTCTAAATCCCAGCCCTACAGTATACATACAAACCATAGATTTGTACGTTATCATATATCCTTCATGATTGAAACATTTCAACTAGTTCCACTAATATGCAATTCCACGAAGCTCCTATTATCCCTTCTGAAATTATCTATATTCAGTATTCACATTAAAGATAGTGAAAGTCGACTTGAAACCATTTGTTCATACTTGTGAAATACTTGCCATTTATTAATAGAATCACCGGTAAGAGATGGAGAATATAGATTTCAATTTATAAGCAATAATTTGCCTGCTGTTAAGGACCTAATTTAATAGATTCACAGCAAAATGATCAAATAAAGGCATGAGATGAAGCTCACTGCTCACACCTCTGAATATATATATATATATATATATATATATATATATATATATATATATATATATATATAGGCTAATCAGACTTAAAGATGTGGAGAATATGGATTTCAATTCATAAGGCATAAGCACTAATTTAAAGATAAATAAACCAAATCTAGTAATCCACCACACTAAACAAGATCTAAGCACCAAAACAAAGAAGAAACATTTGCCAAATCTCACCACATCCATCCAGTGATCTACGGATCCATCATCCTTTGGCTCAGAAGTACAAAATTACAAACCCTAGAGGCACACAAACAGAGTAGATCCACCGATTACGCATCTAGATTCTGGATCATGGGGCTCGCTAGGTCGAAGAGCATGAACTTGGCCCAGAGCCACAGGCCCGTGGTGCGGCAATGCCCACTTGGCTGGCGGCCGCTCCAGCCTCCAGCACTCTTATGCAACCTCTAGAAGACTAGAACCAGGGGCACCCACCATCGCTAGGCGCCAGCCATCGAGAGATGGAGAGATGGTCAGACACTAGCAAGAAAGAGGAGAGATTGAGTGAGACACGATCTCACAACTCACACGACGTCATGACACACGGAGATACGATAATGAGCCTGGGCCTGTGTCGATGGGAACATGGGAGGGGGAATAGGCTAAAAGGATCCAACCAATTTGGGCTAACTGGATATAAACAAGCTGAATTTGGCTCAACTACTAGTATACATATGTATTATACCTTGTATGTAGTGAATTTTTTGCTAACAATTTTAGGTATACAACTGAATACCCATGAATCAATGTGGGACCACCCCTACTGCCCACCACTCGGTGGGCTACCGCTTCGTTCCGGTCGGTGCTAGTTGGAGACCTCGTCCCCACCAACAATGACATTGACTTTGTCGGGGCGCTGCTGCGCATCAACGAGTGCCTGCAGGTGCCATTCTAGGAGAGCCTTCGCGAGGTCCTCACCGAGGAGGGGCACGAGGAGGAGGTGCTAGCATGCCTGGTGGTAGACTCGAACTAGTTGGGGATGCAGGTGGTTGCCGAGCAGCTCGGTGTGTTGACGCTGGTGCTACACAGCAGTAGTGTCGCCTGCCTCGTGGCCTAGATTGTTGGAAAATTTGCTCAGGGCCTAGATGAATCAATGAACTTAGACTTTGAGATCACACGCGCAAACACAGATTGATTTCTTTCCTCTTTCTTTTTTTTTGCGATGCACTGCAATGCGATGCATTTGCATCCTTATTCTCTTTCTTATATAGAGAAGCAACATACAAGACTTTGGAACCAATGCGGCATACCACACTGAGAATCTGACTCAAAAACATCTCGATCTTCCTTTTTATGGTGAGAGACCATGTGGAGGTCATCCCATGTGTATGATTAGTAATTGACATAGGTTTAGCTAAGTCGAGTTTGGTTTGGGTGGTTTGGACCTTGACGTTACGTGGTGCAACGGGCTTGGTCGGACTTATGGTCAAACTTGGTCGTATGGGAATAGGTTGCATATTCTGATATTTCGACAGGTTTGGACTTCGTCATGAGTAAGTATGATGTGTTTATGCCATTTATGCTTTCATGTGTCGAGCGGTGCTATTTGACGTATTTCTTGTCTGTGTGACTGCAGGACATCGAGTGGAGTCGTGGAGAGACACGGAGGACCGGACTAGGCGCAGGTGGCGCTGAGGTCAGAACGGTCGGGATGTGTCGAAGACGACGTGGACTCGAGGTGGAGTCGTGGCGAGACACGGTGGACCGGACTAGGCGCAGGTGGCGCTGAGGTCAGAACGGTCGAGGTGTGCCGAAGATGGCGAAGCTGCGAGGCTTGCAAGGCAAGAAAGGAGGAAGCTTCTTGGAAGGTGCGCGAGGGGCGTTTCGGTAAAAACGCAAAGCTGCACTAAAGGAAGCGGGTTTGGATAAAGCATGGAGTAGGTGGTGACCTAATGGGTAAAGCATGTGCAAACCCATTAGTGGGAGGCTATAAAAGGAGAGGTAGAGGGTGTGCTGAAATTTAGAGAGAGTGGGTGCAAAAGTTAGGGTTTTTATTTGTGTCTCTCCATGTGTGTATGTGTGTGTTCCTCCCAAGAAGCATGTGTAGCTCTTGGTGATCTTGAGGATTGAGAGGGAGAGGATGGATTGAGAGATTGTAATCACTCCTTTAGTCCTAATGTCCATGCGTATCGGGACTCGTCTGTATTCTTGTGGATTTGGAATGAAATCGTTGAAGTTTGTATCTCTCTATTTCTAGTTCCTCTGTGTGAGTTGGTTTTTGATTGCTAGTTCGTGATTTCCTCTCCTGGCGTGTATGTCTTTTGTCCCTGCCGTACAAGTGCTTTTATCCTGACTCTTTACTTCATGGGAAAGGAGAGCTAATTGTTGTGCAATCATGAACAACAAGCTACGTGATGTGCTTTTCATTGGTTTGGTTTTTACTCTTTGGTCCTAAGCTAGTCATTCCGATTGGCAGCAGGAGCTTTGCTCTCGGCAAGACTTCAGGAAGAAGCAAGCATTAAATGAAGTAAGCAATAAATGAATTTTCGGACAGCTTGGTTTAGTCTGCTCACTGCCAGCCGAATCATTTATTGAACTCTTGCTTGTTTTGATCCGTTCGGCTACCATCCAGTCTTTGTTGTGTGGCAAAGCAATTTTGTACGCAGCATGTACTAGCTTGGATTTATTGCTATTAGGCTGCAGTTTGATGCCAGATTGTTGCTTCAACTTGTTAGCATTTTTCCCTTGCAGTTCGGCTAGCAAAGAGGCTTTTTAGTTTTGCTTTCATGCTTTTTCACTTGATCGGCCATGCACTCACGTACAAATTCTTGCCGCAATCCTTTCTTCCGTGAGTCAAGTTATTAGTGTTGAAGCTTTTCCTTTTTGAGTGGTCTCTTCTTTGAGTTCTCTCTTTTTGCTTTTCCTTTCTGAAAGCTTTCCAAAAAAAAACATGGGCCACATGAGAAGGACAATAGGAAGTCGATCAACTCAGTTTCTTGTTTCTCCTCCCTGTGCACCTTCAGTTTTTGTTCGGCAGTAGACTATCCTTTTTCTTGGGCGCTTGATTGATCCGATCATTTGCTTTTTAGTTCTTGTTGCTTGCGATACTTTTGTTCGGCAAGACTCATGGTTGGTCGGCAGTTTTGAGCCATATCTGCAGTGAACTTTGTGCTGCCATTTTTAGCTCTGGAATCCATTTTTATTTGATCTGATTTTTTAGTTTCTCACTTCATAGCTTCTCATAGCTATTGAAGAGAAAGTTCTAGTGGATACTTTTCGGGGGCGTTAATTTTTAAAGACGACATTCACCCCCCCTTTGTCGCCATTTCGGTCCTACAATTGGTATCATAGCCGGTTAGCTCTAGTTCATAGATCTTAACCGGTCTCAAGAGCCATGGCGACGGACAAGTACTCGACCAAGCCGCCCATTTTCGATGGCATCGATTACCCCTTCTGGAAGAGCCGAATGGAGACATACATCCAGGCTCAGGGGTACGCTATTTGGCGCAAGGTCAAGGTCCGGTTTGTTGTTCCTGCCGATGAGAACATCAATGCTGGGAATATGCATGATGTTGAGGCAAACGCTAAGGTAAGGAACATCATTATCCAGGGCCTGAGTCGTAGCGAGTTCGATCGTATCTCCCACCTGTCGTCCGCCTACGATATCTGGGTGACCCTCGACGCATACCATGAGGGCACCACCCAGATCAAGACGGTTCGACAGGACCAGTTCAAGCGCGAATACAACAAATTCGAGATGCTTGCTGGTGAGTCCCTAGATGAGTGTTTCGCTCGTTTCCACAAGATCTTGAGCAACCTCCGAGCGGTCGGTCTCACATACCCCGACTCGGACAACGCTCGTCAGATGCTTGCGGCACTCGATCTGCGTGTGTGGGAGATGAAAGTGACCACCATCAAAGACACGACCGACCTCTCGACCTTGACTCTTGACGCGCTGTACTCGCGCCTCAAGACTCACGAGATTGACGTTGTCTCTCGTAGGTCGAAGTCACAGTCGATGGCTTTGGTCACTGATCCCAGTTCAGCTTCTGGTCTCTCTTCTGAGTCCTCTTGCGGTTTCTCCCTTGCTGCTCTCTGTGATATAACTGATGATCAGTTAGAGCAGCTTGCGGATGAGCAGCTTGCCCTCCTTGCTCGAAGATTCTCCCATGCTTACAAAGGGAGGAGGGACAGAAAGAGAGGAGGACCCGTGATTTGCTTCGAGTGTGGTGGCCCCAACCACATCCGAGCAAACTGCCCCAAGCTTGGGAAGGGCAAAGGTGACTACGGCGGTTCGGGCAAGCACGACTACACCGACAAGAACTGCAACACGAAGCCCTCAGCACCTGCTCAAGGAAAGAAGAAGTTCCGCAACTTCGGGAAGGCCAAGAAGCTCTTCCACCGCGTCCTCACCGCCTTCGACGACCTCGACCTCAGCGAGGTGGAGGGATGGAGCGACGACGACGGGACGGGTGACCAAGAGCCCAAGGATGGCGGCGACGACTTCTCCGGCATGTGCTTCATGGCCCTCGAGGGCGAACTCAGCGACAGCGAGCTGTACTCCGACTTGGATGAGGTACTCCCTTCTTATAACCAGCTAAATGATGCTTTTCTTAAGCTAGGTGGATTTCATGCTAGAGCTAGGTCTAGGTGTACCGAGTTAGAGAAGGAAGTAGATAGACTGTCACGGGAGATTACTTCACTTACATCTGCTCCCTCCCGTGACGACTGTGATACATGCTGTGCCTTGCTTGATGACATGGAGAAATTAAGGACCTCTCATGATAGTGTGTCCTCCGAGCTTGATATTGTTAAGGTGGAGAATGTTAGTCTGCTTGCTGAGTTAGAGTTGAGTAGGATGGCTGTTACCCTACTTACTACTGATGAGACTACTTCTCCCACCTCATGTGAGGATAAGGACATTGCTGCTAGAGGATCTTATGCCATGCTCCTTGATCTGCCCGATCCTTGTAAAAATTGCAATAACTTGAAGATGAACTTAAAACGGGCAGATCATAAAATTGCTGAACTCCAAGCTTCTTTACTTGAGCCGATTGATTCATGCTTGAACTGTCCCAAGTTAACTGCTGAACTTGAAGCTGTCTCCAAACAGTTTCAAGAAATGATTGATCATGATAGGAAAATAGCTCAGTATGCTTCTAAGGACCCTGTTAGCTCACCATGTATTAACTGTAACAAACTAAAATCTGATTTGATTGCATTGGATGAGAAATGTGTGAAGCTGACTAAGGACCTACTAGAGAAGCAACCTTCTGCTTGTATTGTCTGTGCTGAGAAGGGGGAGAAGCCCCAAGGTAAGGTGGAGACGCCTAGGAACGTGAACCAACTGACTAGCAGTAGGACTGTCCATTCAGAGTCGGCTGTGCGTGCACAAGCCATTCTTCCCTCTGCTGTTGGTTCTTCATCTGCTCCCTTACCTCCTGCTGTTCCCTCTTCCCCCTGCTCTTCTTGCACCTCTCTCTTTCGGGAGTGTCAGTACCTTATGAACACTCTCGAGAGATTTGTAGGCGGCAAGAAGAAGCTTAATCTTATTCTAGATCAGTCCAAGATTTGTAGATTTAATCAGGGTCTAGGATATGACTATTATGAGGATATGAGGAAGCATCCACCTGCTGTGCTCAGACCCATAGCACCAGGTGTGATCGAGACCGAGCCCAGGACCGAGAAAGTCCAATTTAAGTCAGCGGGCTATGTCCAGGGGAATTCTGACAGCAAGGTGATTGCACCTGCTGCTTCGGCCTCTCAGAAGGCGAAGCCTGACCGTGCTACTTCTACCTCTCAGAGGATGAAGTATCACTGCACCTTCTGTCAGAAGGATGGACACACGGTTGATCGATGCTTCAGGCGCGCCAAGATCGCGCGTATAGACCGTGTTGAGTCTCCTAGGCGTATTCAGGGTCAGCCCCAGATCCTGAGTGCACCTAGGACCAGCACGAGGTCTAGGTTTACTGCTGTTGATGGGTTTGGGCAGCATCGAGGACTTGGTTTTTCTGAGTCTTCTGTTTTTCGTCCTCATGCTGCTTCTGCTCATGACTTCCGCCGTCCTGAGGGTACATCTCGTTTCCCCCGTCGAGACAGTTACCCGCGGCGTGTTCAGCGTGTTGCCGGTGTTCCGACTCGCTCTCCCGTAGCAGTCGGACCCCGCAACAGCTTCAGGTCTGCTCACAGACCTTCTGCTGTGAGTGACAGAGAGCGTAGGGTAGATAGAGGTCAGTCGTGCTTGACTACTTCATCTGCTCGACGTGTTGTTCAGTATTGGGTGCCAAAATCACTCTTGATTTACCCCAGTACTGAGACTTTACTCTCTGTTTGACTGAGGTTCGCCGGGCAGGGAAGGGAAAGGTTTGGCTTGTAGACTCCGGGTGTTCACGACACATGACCGGAGACTCCCGTTGGTTTTCTTCCCTTGCCCGTGCTCCAGGTGATGAGACGATCACCTTCGGAGATGCTTCATCTGGGCGCGTCATCGCCAAAGGTACAGTGCGCATTAATGACTCTTTCATTTTGAAAGATGTAGCCTTGGTTAGTAAGCTGCAGTACAATTTGCTTTCCGTTTCTCAGTTTACCGATGACGGTTTCGAGGTGAGCTTCAAGAAAAATGCTTGTAAAATTCTTGATTCTTCGGGTAGTCTGGTTTGCGGGATTTCTCGTTATGGGAGAATCTTTCGTGCTGATTTTTCTGAGTCTTCTGGCGATCCTCTCAGGTGTTTAGTTGCTTCTGAGTCCCGCGACCTTTCCTTCTGGCATAGGAGACTTGGTCATATAGGCTTTGACCATTTGACCCGAGTTAGCGGCCACGATCTCATTCGTGGTCTACCGAAACTCAAGATGGTCAAAGATCTTGTTTGCGCTCCATGCCGGCACGACAAGATGATTGCCGCTTCTCACCCTCCGGTCACAGTTACTATGACCGATGCACCGGGACAGCTGCTCCATATGGACACTGTTGGACCAGCTCGAGTGCAGTCAGCAGGAGGGAAGTGGTATGTTCTTGTCGTGGTCGATGACTTCTCGAGGTATTCTTGGGTGTTTTTCTTAGCCTCGAAGGATGAGACATTTTCACATTTCCGAGGTCTTTTCAGTAGGCTTTCTGTTGAGCTCCCTGGTGCCTTACGAGCGATCCGCAGTGACAATGGCACGGAGTTCAAGAATTCCTACTTTGAGAGTTTCTGTGGTGAGACAGGTGTAGAGCACCAGTTCTCTTCTCCGCACGTCCCACAACAAAATGGCGTTGTGGAGAGGAAGAACCGTACCTTGGTCGAGATGGCCAGGACAATGCTTGATGAGTACTCTACACCGCGGAAGTTTTGGGCTGAGGCTATAGCCACCGCGTGCCATGTCTCAAATCGAGTTTTTCTTCGGGCACACTTGCACCGCACTTCTTATGAGTTGAGATACGGGCGAAAGCCCAGCGTCTCTCATTTTCGTGTGTTTGGTTGCAAGTGCTTTATTCTGAAGTCCGGGAACCTAGATAAGTTCGAGTCACGTTCTTGTGATGGGATCTTTCTAGGTTACTCGCCTTCTTCGCGGGCTTATAGGGTCTGGAACTGCGAGTCTAGCAAAATGGTAGAGACCTGTGAGGTGACCTTTGACGAGGCCAGTCCGGGGACTAGGCCTGATATCTCAGGTTCTTTAGAGCAGTCCGAGACCATCTTCGTAGATGACGAGGACGATGGAGATGAGGGTTGTCTACCCGATCCAGTCCCTTATCCACCCCTTGAGGTGCCGTCTTCCACCGCACCTCTAGGTGATCAGCCCATGCCTACTGCTTCCTTCGGAGCTAGTGGCTCTGTTCCTACCTCGTCAGCTCACGAGGTAGAGGCCACTTCTTCATCTCATCCAGGACCTCCCAGACATATCCAGAAAAGGCATCCTTCTGAGCAGATGATTGGAGACCTGTTCGAGCGTGTTACCCGCTCAAAATCTGGCTTATCTCAATTCTGTCTCCACTCTGCTTTCATTGCCTCCTTTGAGCCCAAGGATGTTTCTCATGCTCTTTCCGACGAGTCTTGGGTCAATGCCATGCATGAGGAGCTAGAAAATTTCGAGAGGAACAAGGTCTGGTCGCTTGTCGAGCCCCCGCGAGGTCACAATATTATTGGGACTAAGTGGGTGTTCAAGAACAAGCAGAGCGAGGATGGAGTGGTTATTCGGAACAAGCCTAGACTGGTAGCTCAGGGGTTCTCCCAGGTTGAGGGTCTAGATTTCGAGGAGACCTTTGCCCCTGTAGCTCGACTTGAGGCCATTAGAATCCTGCTTGCCTTTGCAGCTTCTAAGGGTTTCAAGCTCTACCAGATGGACGTCAAGAGTGTCTTCCTTAATGGAGTCATTGAGGAAGAAGTTTACGTCAGACAGCCTCCAGGTTTCGAGAACCCCAAATACCCACACCATGTCTTGAAGCTTTCGAAAGCGTTGTATGGACTTAAGCAGGCCCCCAGAGCATGGTATGAGAGGCTTAAGTCCTACTTGTTGAGTCATGGGTTTGAAATGGGTAAAGTAGACAAGACCTTGTTCATCCGCCGTCATGGCAATGACCTTCTGCTCGTCCAGATCTATGTCGATGACATCATCTTTGGCGGCTCTTCTCATACTCTGGTTTCACAGTTCTCGGATGTCATGAGCACCGAGTTTGAGATGAGTATGATGGGCGAGTTGACCTTCTTCCTTGGTTTCCAAATCAAGCAGACTCGGGAGGGTACATTTCTTCATCAGGGAAAGTACACTCGTGACCTCCTGAGACGCTTCGACATGAGTGATGGTAAGCCAGTGTCAACTCCCATGGCTTCTACAGCCTATCTTGACCCAGATGAGGACGGCGAGCCAGTTGATCAGAAAGAGTTCAGAAGTATGATCGGCTCCCTTCTTTACCTCACGGCCTCGAGACCAGATATACACTTCTCTGTGTGTCTGTGTGCTCGTTTTCAGGCTTCTCCTCGCGTATCTCACCGCCAGGCGGTGAAGCGCATCTTTCGGTACCTTCGAGCTACCATTGACTATGGTATCTGGTACTCTTCCTCTTCCTGTCTTTCCTTGAGAGCCTTTTCGGATGCAGACTTTGCCGGCTGTAGGATAGATAGGAAGAGCACTTCTGGCACTTGCCAATTCATTGGCACTTCTCTCGTTTCTTGGTCTTCGAGGAAGCAGTCCGGTGTTGCGCAGTCCACCGCAGAGGCCGAGTATGTTGCTGCAGCCAGCTGCTGCAGTCAGGTACTCTGGATGGCTTCGACCCTGCGGGACTTTGGGTTAGTTATCGACAGTGTTTTGTGATAACACTTCTGCGATTAACATTGCTAAGAACCCAGTGCAACACTCTCGGACCAAGCACATCGATATCCGTTTTCACTTCCTTAGAGACCATGTAGAGAAGGGCGATATAGTGCTCCAGTTTGTGGAGAGTGACCACCAGTTGGCTGACATCTTCACCAAGCCTTTGGATAGTTCGAGGTTTTCAGCTCTGCGGGGAGAGCTTGGGGTGGTGTGTCCTTACGGATTGTAGTGAGGGGGAGCTTTGGGCTTTACTGCTTTACTATTGTTTATGCTTCTGTCTCATTTCTGTTGCATTGCACTCGGGGTGCATTTGGGTTTAGTCCTTCCAGCATAGGTTAGAGTGCTTCTCTTGCCGAGATGCTTAGACTTCTAACTCTTATCTTGTGCTTCCAGGATTAGCTGCTTCTTATCTCACTAGGTCGAGCTCACTCACTTCTTGTAGGTTCTAGCGAGGGTTGGGCCACCCTCAGGTAGACAGGGTACGTGTTTGCTCTCTAGTGTGTGATTTACTGTTAGCCGATTGTCCTGGAGTCATATGGGGTAGATGAGAGTCAGTCTGAGCCATAGTTGTCTCTATATCTTATCTATGCTTTAAGGACTGCCTGTTTTGGTTTTATTTGCCAGCTTCTCGATTTATTGCTTTGGTTCAGGGAGAGTTCATTTGGGAGCTTCTGGAGCTTAATTGTGACTTAACTCAACTTGAACTAAAAGTTGCATGTCATGTTGAGGGGGAGCTGGATTTTTCTGCATTTTAGCATTTCGCATTGTAATATAACTACATTGAGCCTTGATTATTATCCTGTTATGACATGCTGCAGTGCTTTACACCTTGCCATGACTTGTGCTTAGCTTGCTAAATTTATCATGACTTCATATGTGTAGACTAGCGTTTGCCATGATAAGTTAAGTAAAACTGATCAACTTAAATTAAACTTGTCATGCTAGCATTTGAGTTTAGTCTTTCTTGAGCTATCCTTTTATGATTCATGCCATGTCAAATAGGCTGAGTAGAGCGTTGAATCTATATTGAGCCTTAGTTTGAGCTGTTTTAGTCTCCTGATGATACATGAGTTAGTACAATATGTTAAAAAAGGCAAAAAGATCTCTTTTGTGCGAAAAAACTGATCTCACCAATTCTTTCCTATGAGACGGCTTGCCATTGCACTTGGCATGAACTTAGGGGGAGTTTTGGATGACCTAGACTATCTTCTTAAGCTTCTTGCTTGGAGTAGTCGCATAAGGCTTGAGATCTAGCACATGATAAAACAAAATGTTGGTTGACAACCACCATATTTGTGCGAAAAAACTGATTTCACCAATCCTTTCTCATGAGACAGCTTGCCATTGCACTAGGCATGAACTCAGGGGGAGTTTTGGATGACCTAGACTATCTTCTTAAGCTTATTGCTTGGAGTAGTCGCATAAGGCTTGAGATCTAGCACATAAACAAAAAATTGGGTTGAAAACAACCATATGCTTTCAAAAGACAATGTTTAATGTGCTCAATTTGCTTAATCTACAATCAGAACCAAGTACTTTAACCAATGTTTCGATCTTGAGCTTATAGCACTCTATTTGGACTCAATGTTAGCTTCTTTGTTCCGCTTAGCTTATTGACATGGCCTGCATCATCCTTGGATGTCTCTAGCTAGACTTTACTCATTGATGACTTGACTTGCTCACAAAATGCATTACATTTCAGATTGTCATCTATGTGCTCTAGCTGGCTTATATATATGTTGTCATGATCTAGATAGCGTTTTATTGAGTTATGGCTTAAATAAACAAACTTCAGCCATATTCATCCATTGACATGTCATATTCTCTCTATTGCATCTTGATGTGTTTATTGCCAAAAGGGGGAGAATAGAGAAGAAAAAGTCTGTTGGGATCATTTTAGAGCTTTGGAGATCAATTTGCTCTTTCAGTTGTTGCTCTAGTGGTTCCTTCTGTCGACATGGTCATAAGCTTCATTCCCTTCTTTGGACCATGTTTGACTTCTTCAAACTCAACTTTGTGCTTTTTCGGAGTTTGTCAATAGACTCATCAAGGGGGAGATTGAGAGACCATGTGGAGGTCATCCCATGTGTATGATGAGTAATTGACATAGGTTTAGCTAAGTCGAGTTTGGTTTGGGTGGTTTGGACCTTGACGTTACGTGGTGCAACGGGCTCGGTCGGACTTATGGTCAAACTTGGTCGTATGGGAATAGGTTGCATATTCTGATATTTCGACAGGTTTGGACTTCGTCATGAGTAAGTATGATGTGTTTATGCCATTTATGCTTTCATGTGTCGAGCGGTACTATTTGACGTATTTCTTGTCTGTGTGACTGCAGGACATCGAGTGGAGTCGTGGTGAGACACGGAGGACCGGACTAGGCGCAGGTGGCGCTGAGGTCAGAACGGTCGGGATGTGTCGAAGACGACGTGGACTCGAGGTGGAGTCGTGGCGAGGCACGGTGGACCGGACTAGGCGCAGGTGGCGCTGAGATCAGAACGGTCGAGGTGTGCCGAAGACGGCGAAGCTGCGAGGCTTGCAAGGCAAGAAAGGAGGAAGCTTCTTGGAAGGTGCGCGAGGGGCGTTTCGGTAAAAACGCAAAGCTGCACTAAAGGAAGCGGGTTTGGATAAAGCATGGAGTAGGTGGTGACCTAATGGGTAAAGCATGTGCAAACCCATTAGTGGGAGGCTATAAAAGGAGAGGTAGAGGGTGTGCTGAAATTTAGAGAGAATGGGTGCAAAAGTTAGGGTTTTGTTTTGTGTCTCTCCATGTGTGTTTGTGTGTGTTCCTCCCAAGAAGCATGTGTAGCTCTTGGTGATCTTGAGGATTGAGAGGGAGAGGATGGATTGAGAGATTGTAATCACTCCTTTAGTCCTAATGTCCATGCGTATCGGGACTCGTCTGTATTCTTGTGGATTTGGAATGAAATCGTTGAAGTTTGTATCTCTCTATTTCTAGTTCCTCTGTGCGAGTTGGTTTTTGATTGCTAGTTCGTGATTTCCTCTCCTGGTGTGTATGTCTTTTGTCCCTGCCGTACAAGTGCTTTTATCCTGACTCTTTACTTCATGGGAAAGGAGAGCTAATTGTTGTGCAATCATGAACAACAAGCTACGTGATGTGCTTTTCATTGGTTTGGTTTTTACTCTTTGGTCCTAAGCTAGTCATTCCGATTGGCAGCAGGAGCTTTGCTCTCGGCAAGACTTCAGGAAGAAGCAAGCATTAAATGAAGTAAGCAATAAATGAATTTTCGGACAGCTTGGTTTAGTCTGCTCACTGCCAGCCGAATCATTTATTGAACTCTTGCTTGTTTTGATCCGTTCGGCTGCCATCCAGTCTTTGTTGTGTGGCAAAGCAATTTTGTACGCAGCATGTACTAGCTTGGATTTATTGCTATTAGGCTGCAGTTTGATGCCAGATTGTTGCTTCAACTTGTTAGCATTTTTCCCTTGCAGTTCGGCCAGCAAAGAGGCTTTTTAGTTTTGCTTTCATGCTTTTTCACTTGATCGGCCATGCACTCACGTACAAATTCTTGCCGCAATCCTTTCTTCCGTGAGTCAAGTTATTAGTGCTGAAGCTTTTCCTTTTTGAGTGGTCTCTTCTTTGAGTTCTCTCTTTTTGCTTTTCCTTTCTGAAAGCTTTCCAAAAAAAAACATGGGCCACATGAGAAGGACAATAGGAAGTCGATCAACTCAGTTTCTTGTTTCTCCTCCCTGTGCACCTTCAGTTTTTGTTCGGCAGTAGACTATCCTTTTTCTTGGGCGCTTGATTGATCCGATCATTTGCTTTTTAGTTCTAGTTGCTTGCGATACTTTTGTTCGGCAAGACTCATGGTTGGTCGGCAGTTTTGAGCCATATCTGCAGTGAACTTTGTGCTGCCATTTTTAGCTCTGGAATCCATTTTTATTTGATCTGATTTTTTAGTTTCTCACTTCATAGCTTCTCATAGCTATTGAAGAGAAAGTTCTAGTGGATACTTTTCGGGGGCGTTAATTTTTAAAGACGACATTCACCCCCCCTTTGTCGCCATTTCGGTCCTACAATTGGTATCATAGCCGGTTAGCTCTAGTTCATAGATCTTAACCGGTCTCAAGAGCCATGGCGACGGACAAGTACTCGACCAAGCCGCCCATTTTCGATGGCATCGATTACCCCTTCTGGAAGAGCCGAATGGAGACATACATCCAGGCTCAGGGGTACGCTATCTGGCGCAAGGTCAAGGTCCGGTTTGTTGTTCCTGCCGATGAGAACATCAATGCTGGGAATATGCATGATGTTGAGGCAAACGCTAAGGTAAGGAACATCATTATCCAGGGCCTGAGTCGTAGCGAGTTCGATCGTATCTCCCACCTGTCGTCCGCCTACGATATCTGGGTGACCCTCGACGCATACCATGAGGGCACCACCCAGATCAAGACGGTTCGACAGGACCAGTTCAAGCGCGAATACAACAAATTCGAGATGCTTGCTGGTGAGTCCCTAGATGAGTGTTTCGCTCGTTTCCACAAGATCTTGAGCAACCTCCGAGCGGTCGGTCTCACATACCCCGACTCGGACAACGCTCGTCAGATGCTTGCGGCACTCGATCTGCGTGTGTGGGAGATGAAAGTGACCACCATCAAAGACACGACCGACCTCTCGACCTTGACTCTTGACGCGCTGTACTCGCGCCTCAAGACTCACGAGATTGACGTTGTCTCTCGTAGGTCGAAGTCACAGTCGATGGCTTTGGTCACTGATCCCAGTTCAGCTTCTGGTCTCTCTTCTGAGTCCTCTTGCGGTTTCTCCCTTGCTGCTCTCTGTGATATAACTGATGATCAGTTAGAGCAGCTTGCGGATGAGCAGCTTGCCCTCCTTGCTCGAAGATTCTCCCATGCTTACAAAGGGAGGAGGGACAGAAAGAGAGGAGGACCCGTGATTTGCTTCGAGTGTGGTGGCCCCAACCACATCCGAGCAAACTGCCCCAAGCTTGGGAAGGGCAAAGGTGACTACGGCGGTTCGGGCAAGCACGACTACACCGACAAGAACCGCAACACGAAGCCCTCAGCACCTGCTCAAGGAAAGAAGAAGTTCCGCAACTTCGGGAAGGCCAAGAAGCTCTTCCACCGCGTCCTCACCGCCTTCGACGACCTCGACCTCAGCGAGGTGGAGGGATGGAGCGACGACGACGGGACGGGTGACCAAGAGCCCAAGGATGGCGGCGACGACTTCTCCGGCATGTGCTTCATGGCCCTCGAGGGCGAACTCAGCGACAGCGAGCTGTACTCCGACTTGGATGAGGTACTCCCTTCTTATGACCAGCTAAATGATGCTTTTCTTAAGCTAGGTGGATTTCATGCTAGAGCTAGGTCTAGGTGTACCGAGTTAGAGAAGGAAGTAGATAGACTGTCACGGGAGATTACTTCACTTACATCTGCTCCCTCCCGTGACGACTGTGATACATGCTGTGCCTTGCTTGATGACATGGAGAAATTAAGGACCTCTCATGATAGTGTGTCCTCCGAGCTTGATATTGTTAAGGTGGAGAATGTTAGTCTGCTTGCTGAGTTAGAGTTGAGTAGGATGGCTGTTACCCTACTTACTACTGATGAGACTACTTCTCCCACCTCATGTGAGGATAAGGACATTGCTGCTAGAGGATCTTATGCCATGCTCCTTGATCTGCCCGATCCTTGTAAAAATTGCAATAACTTGAAGATGAACTTAAAACGGGCAGATCATAAAATTGCTGAACTCCAAGCTTCTTTACTTGAGCCGATTGATTCATGCTTGAACTGTCCCAAGTTAACTGCTGAACTTGAAGCTGTCTCCAAACAGTTTCAAGAAATGATTGATCATGATAGGAAAATAGCTCAGTATGCTTCTAAGGACCCTGTTAGCTCACCATGTATTAACTGTAACAAACTAAAATCTGATTTGATTGCATTGGATGAGAAATGTGTGAAGCTGACTAAGGACCTACTAGAGAAGCAACCTTCTGCTTGTATTGTCTGTGCTGAGAAGGGGGAGAAGCCCCAAGGTAAGGTGGAGACGCCTAGGAACGTGAACCAACTGACTAGCAGTAGGACTGTCCATTCAGAGTCGGCTGTGCGTGCACAAGCCATTCTTCCCTCTGCTGTTGGTTCTTCATCTGCTCCCTTACCTCCTGCTGTTCCCTCTTCCCCCTGCTCTTCTTGCACCTCTCTCTTTCGGGAGTGTCAGTACCTTATGAACACTCTCGAGAGATTTGTAGGCGGCAAGAAGAAGCTTAATCTTATTCTAGATCAGTCCAAGATTTGTAGATTTAATCAGGGTCTAGGATATGACTATTATGAGGATATGAGGAAGCATCCACCTGCTGTGCTCAGACCCATAGCACCAGGTGTGATCGAGACCGAGCCCAGGACCGAGAAAGTCCAATTTAAGTCAGCGGGCTATGTCCAGGGGATTTCTGACAGCAAGGTGATTGCACCTGCTGCTTCGGCCTCTCAGAAGGCGAAGCCTGACCGTGCTACTTCTACCTCTCAGAGGATGAAGTATCACTGCACCTTCTGTCAGAAGGATGGACACACGGTTGATCGATGCTTCAGGCGCGCCAAGATCGCGCGTATAGACCGTGTTGAGTCTCCTAGGCGTATTCAGGGTCAGCCCCAGATCCTGAGTGCACCTAGGACCAGCACGAGGTCTAGGTTTACTGCTGTTGATGGGTTTGGGCAGCATCGAGGACTTGGTTTTTCTGAGTCTTCTGTTTTTCGTCCTCATGCTGCTTCTGCTCATGACTTCCGCCGTCCTGAGGGTACATCTCGTTTCCCCCGTCGAGACAGTTACCCGCGGCGTGTTCAGCGTGTTGCCGGTGTTCCGACTCGCTCTCCCGTAGCAGTCGGACCCCGCAACAGCTTCAGGTCTGCTCACAGACCTTCTGCTGTGAGTGACAGAGAGCGTAGGGTAGATAGAGGTCAGTCGTGCTTGACTACTTCATCTGCTCGACGTGTTGTTCAGTATTGGGTGCCAAAATCACTCTTGATTTACCCCAGTACTGAGACTTTACTCTCTGTTTGACTCAGGTTCGCCATGCAGGGAAGGGAAAGGTTTGGCTTGTAGACTCCGGGTGTTCACGACACATGACCGGAGACTCCCGTTGGTTTTCTTCCCTTGCCCGTGCTCCAGGTGATGAGACGATCACCTTCGGAGATGCTTCATCTTGGCGCGTTATCGCCAAAGGTACAGTGCGCATTAATGACTCTTTCATTTTGAAAGATGTAGCCTTGGTTAGTAAGCTGCAGTACAATTTGCTTTCCGTTTCTCAGCTTACCGATGACGGTTTCGAGGTGAGCTTCAAGAAAAATGCTTGTAAAATTCTTGATTCTTCGGGTAGTCTGGTTTGCGGGATTTGTCGTTATGGGAGGATCTTTCGTGCTGATTTTTCTGAGTCTTCTGGCGATCCTCTCAGGTGTTTAGTTGCTTCTGAGTCCCGCGACCTTTCCTTCTGGCATAGGAGACTTGGTCATATAGGCTTTGACCATTTGACCCGAGTTAGCGGCCACGATCTCATTCGTGGTCTACCGAAACTCAAGATGGTCAAAGATCTTGTTTGCGCTCCATGCCGGCACGGCAAGATGGTTGCCGCTTCTCACCCTCCGGTCACAGTTACTATGACCGATGCACTGGGACAGCTGCTCCATATGGACACTGTTGGACCAGCTCGAGTGCAGTCAGCAGGAGGGAAGTGGTATGTTCTTGTCGTGGTCGATGACTTCTCGAGGTATTCTTGGGTGTTTTTCTTAGCCTCGAAGGATGAGACATTTTCATATTTCCGAGGTCTTTTCAGTAGGCTTTCTGTTGAGCTCCCTGGTGCCTTACGAGCGATCCGCAGTGACAATGGCACGGAGTTCAAGAATTCCTACTTTGAGAGTTTCTGTGGTGAGACAGGTGTAGAGCACCAGTTCTCTTCTCCGCACGTCCCACAACAAAATGGCGTTGTGGAGAGGAAGAACCGTACCTTGGTCGAGATGGCCAGGACAATGCTTGATGAGTACTCTACACCGCGGAAGTTTTGGGCTGAGGCTATAGCCACCGCGTGCCATGTCTCAAATCGAGTTTTTCTTCGGGCACACTTGCACCGCACTTCTTATGAGTTGAGATACGGGCGAAAGCCCAGCGTCTCTCATTTTCGTGTGTTTGGTTGCAAGTGCTTTATTCTGAAGTCCGGGAACCTAGATAAGTTCGAGTCACGTTCTTGTGATGGGATCTTTCTAGGTTACTCGCCTTCTTCGCGGGCTTATAGGGTCTGGAACTGCGAGTCTAGCAAAATGGTAGAGACCTGTGAGGTGACCTTTGACGAGGCCAGTCCGGGGACTAGGCCTGATATCTCAGGTTCTTTAGAGCAGTCCGAGACCATCTTCGTAGATGACGAGGACGATGGAGATGAGGGTTGTCTACCCGATCCAGTCCCTTATCCACCCCTTGAGGTGCCGTCTTCCACCGCACCTCTAGGTGATCAGCCCATGCCTACTGCTTCCTTCGGAGCTAGTGGCTCTGTTCCTACCTCGTCAGCTCACGAGGTAGAGGCCACTTCTTCATCTCATCCAGGACTTCCCAGACATATCCAGAAAAGACATCCTTCTGAGCAGATGATTGGAGACCTGTTCGAGCGTGTTACCCGCTCAAAATCTGGCTTATCTCAATTCTGTCTCCACTCTGCTTTCATTGCCTCCTTTGAGCCCAAGGATGTTTCTCATGCTCTTTCCGACGAGTCTTGGGTCAATGCCATGCATGAGGAGCTAGAAAATTTCGAGAGGAACAAGGTCTGGTCGCTTGTCGAGCCCCCGCGAGGTCACAATATTATTGGGACTAAGTGGGTGTTCAAGAACAAGCAGAGCGAGGATGCAGTGGTTATTCGGAACAAGCCTAGACTGGTAGCTCAGGGGTTCTCCCAGGTTGAGGGTCTAGATTTCGAGGAGACCTTTGCCCCTGTAGCTCGACTTGAGGCCATTAGAATCCTGCTTGCCTTTGCAGCTTCTAAGGGTTTCAAGCTCTACCAGATGGACGTCAAGAGTGTCTTCCTTAATGGAGTCATTGAGGAAGAAGTTTACGTCAGACAGCCTCCAGGTTTCGAGAACCCCAAATACCCACACCATGTCTTGAAGCTTTCGAAAGCGTTGTATGGACTTAAGCAGGCCCCCAGAGCATGGTATGAGAGGCTTAAGTCCTACTTGTTGAGTCATGGGTTTGAAATGGGTAAAGTAGACAAGACCTTGTTCATCCGCCGTCATGGCAATGACCTTCTGCTCGTCCAGATCTATGTCGATGACATCATCTTTGGCGGCTCTTCTCATACTCTGGTTTCACAGTTCTCGGATGTCATGAGCACCGAGTTTGAGATGAGTATGATGGGCGAGTTGACCTTCTTCCTTGGTTTCCAAATCAAGCAGACTCGGGAGGGTACATTTCTTCATCAGGGAAAGTACACTCGTGACCTCCTGAGACGCTTCGACATGAGTGATGGTAAGCCAGTGTCAACTCCCATGGCTTCTACAGCCTATCTTGACCCAGATGAGGACGGCGAGCCAGTTGATCAGAAAGAGTTCAGAAGTATGATCGGCTCCCTTCTTTACCTCACGGCCTCGAGACCAGATATACACTTCTCTGTGTGTCTGTGTGCTCGTTTTCAGGCTTCTCCTCGCGTATCTCACCGCCAGGCGGTGAAGCGCATCTTTCGGTACCTTCGAGCTACCATTGACTATGGTATCTGGTACTCTTCCTCTTCCTGTCTTTCCTTGAGAGCCTTTTCGGATGCAGACTTTGCCGGCTGTAGGATAGATAGGAAGAGCACTTCTGGCACTTGCCAATTCATTGGCACTTCTCTCGTTTCTTGGTCTTCGAGGAAGCAGTCCGGTGTTGCGCAGTCCACCGCAGAGGCCGAGTATGTTGCTGCAGCCAGCTGCTGCAGTCAGGTACTCTGGATGGCTTCGACCCTGCGGGACTTTGGGTTAGTTATCGACAGTGTTTTGTGATAACACTTCTGCGATTAACATTGCTAAGAACCCAGTGCAACACTCTCGGACCAAGCACATCGATATCCGTTTTCACTTCCTTAGAGACCATGTAGAGAAGGGCGATATAGTGCTCCAGTTTGTGGAGAGTGACCACCAGTTGGCTGACATCTTCACCAAGCCTTTGGATAGTTCGAGGTTTTCAGCTCTGCGGGGAGAGCTTGGGGTGGTGTGTCCTTACGGATTGTAGTGAGGGGGAGCTTTGGGCTTTACTGCTTTACTATTGTTTATGCTTCTGTCTCATTTCTGTTGCATTGCACTCGGGGTGCATTTGGGTTTAGTCCTTCCAGCATAGGTTAGAGTGCTTCTCTTGCCGAGATGCTTAGACTTCTAACTCTTATCTTGTGCTTCCAGGATTAGCTGCTTCTTATCTCACTAGGTCGAGCTCACTCACTTCTTGTAGGTTCTAGCGAGGGTTGGGCCACCCTCGGGTAGACAGGGTACGTGTTTGCTCTCTAGTGTGTGATTTACTGTTAGCCGATTGTCCTGGAGTCATATGGGGTAGATGAGAGTCAGTCTGAGCCATAGTTGTCTCTATATCTTATCTATGCTTTAAGGACTGCCTGTTTTGGTTTTATTTGCCAGCTTCTCGATTTATTGCTTTGGTTCAGGGAGAGTTCATTTGGGAGCTTCTGGAGCTTAATTGTGACTTAACTCAACTTGAACTAAAAGTTGCATGTCATGTTGAGGGGGAGCTGGATTTTTCTGCATTTTAGCATTTCGCATTGTAATATAACTACATTGAGCCTTGATTATTATCCTGTTATGACATGCTGCAGTGCTTTACACCTTGCCATGACTTGTGCTTAGCTTGCTAAATTTATCATGACTTCATATGTGTAGACTAGCGTTTGCCATGATAAGTTAAGTAAAACTGATCAACTTAAATTAAACTTGTCATGCTAGCATTTGAGTTTAGTCTTTCTTGAGCTATCCTTTTATGATTCATGCCATGTCAAATAGGCTGAGTAGAGCGTTGAATCTATATTGAGCCTTAGTTTGAGCTGTTTTAGTCTCCTGATGATACATGAGTTAGTACAATATGTTAAAAAAGGCAAAAAGATCTCTTTTGTGCGAAAAAACTGATCTCACCAATTCTTTCCTATGAGACGGCTTGCCATTGCACTTGGCATGAACTTAGGGGGAGTTTTGGATGACCTAGACTATCTTCTTAAGCTTCTTGCTTGGAGTAGTCGCATAAGGCTTGAGATCTAGCACATGATAAAACAAAATGTTGGTTGACAACCACCATATTTGTGCGAAAAAACTGATTTCACCAATCCTTTCTCATGAGACAGCTTGCCATTGCACTAGGCATGAACTCAGGGGGAGTTTTGGATGACCTAGACTATCTTCTTAAGCTTATTGCTTGGAGTAGTCGCATAAGGCTTGAGATCTAGCACATAAACAAAAAATTGGGTTGAAAACAACCATATGCTTTCAAAAGACAATGTTTAATGTGCTCAATTTGCTTAATCTACAATCAGAACCAAGTACTTTAACCAATGTTTCGATCTTGAGCTTATAGCACTCTATTTGGACTCAATGTTAGCTTCTTTGTTCCGCTTAGCTTATTGACATGGCCTGCATCATCCTTGGATGTCTCTAGCTAGACTTTACTCATTGATGACTTGACTTGCTCACAAAATGCATTACATTTCAGATTGTCATCTATGTGCTCTAGCTGGCTTATATATATGTTGTCATGATCTAGATAGCGTTTTATTGAGTTATGGCTTAAATAAACAAACTTCAGCCATATTCATCCATTGACATGTCATATTCTCTCTATTGCATCTTGATGTGTTTATTGCCAAAAGGGGGAGAATAGAGAAGAAAAAGTCTGTTGGGATCATTTTAGAGCTTTGGAGATCAATTTGCTCTTTCAGTTGTTGCTCTAGTGGTTCCTTCTGTCGACATGGTCATAAGCTTCATTCCCTTCTTTGGACCATGTTTGACTTCTTCAAACTCAACTTTGTGCTTTTTCGGAGTTTGTCAATAGACTCATCAAGGGGGAGATTGAGAGACCATGTGGAGGTCATCCCATGTGTATGATGAGTAATTGACATAGGTTTAGCTAAGTCGAGTTTGGTTTGGGTGGTTTGGACCTTGACGTTACGTGGTGCAACGGGCTCGGTCGGACTTATGGTCAAACTTGGTCGTATGGGAATAGGTTGCATATTCTGATATTTCGACAGGTTTGGACTTCGTCATGAGTAAGTATGATGTGTTTATGCCATTTATGCTTTCATGTGTCGAGCGGTACTATTTGACGTATTTCTTGTCTGTGTGACTGCAGGACATCGAGTGGAGTCGTGGTGAGACACGGAGGACCGGACTAGGCGCAGGTGGCGCTGAGGTCAGAACGGTCGGGATGTGTCGAAGACGACGTGGACTCGAGGTGGAGTCGTGGCGAGGCACGGTGGACCGGACTAGGCGCAGGTGGCGCTGAGATCAGAACGGTCGAGGTGTGCCGAAGACGGCGAAGCTGCGAGGCTTGCAAGGCAAGAAAGGAGGAAGCTTCTTGGAAGGTGCGCGAGGGGCGTTTCGGTAAAAACGCAAAGCTGCACTAAAGGAAGCGGGTTTGGATAAAGCATGGAGTAGGTGGTGACCTAATGGGTAAAGCATGTGCAAACCCATTAGTGGGAGGCTATAAAAGGAGAGGTAGAGGGTGTGCTGAAATTTAGAGAGAATGGGTGCAAAAGTTAGGGTTTTTTTTTGTGTCTCTCCATGTGTGTTTGTGTGTGTTCCTCCCAAGAAGCATATGTAGCTCTTGGTGATCTTGAGGATTGAGAGGGAGAGGATGGATTGAGAGATTGTAATCACTCCTTTAGTCCTAATGTCCATGTGTATCGGGACTCGTCTGTATTCTTGTGGATTTGGAATGAAATCGTTGAAGTTTGTATCTCTCTTGCTTGTTTTGATCCGTTCGGCTGCCATCCAGTCTTTGTTGTGTGGCAAAGCAATTTTGTACGCAGCATGTACTAGCTTGGATTTATTGCTATTAGGCTGCAGTTTGATGCCAGATTGTTGCTTCAACTTGTTAGCATTTTTCCCTTGCAGTTCGGCCAGCAAAGAGGCTTTTTAGTTTTGCTTTCATGCTTTTTCACTTGATCGGCCATGCACTCACGTACAAATTCTTGCCGCAATCCTTTCTTCCGTGAGTCAAGTTATTAGTGTTGAAGCTTTTCCTTTTTGAGTGGTCTCTTCTTTGAGTTCTCTCTTTTTGCTTTTTCTTTCTGAAAGCTTTCCAAAAAAAAACATGGGCCACATGAGAAGGACAATAGGAAGTCGATCAACTCTTAGTTTCTTGTTTCTCCTCCCTGTGCACCTTCAGTTTTTGTTCGGCAGTAGACTATCCTTTTTCTTGGGCGCTTGATTGATCCGATCATTTGCTTTTTAGTTCTAGTTGCTTGCGATACTTTTGTTCGGCAAGACTCATGGTTGGTCGGCAGTTTTGAGCCATATCTGCAGTGAACTTTGTGCTGCCATTTTTAGCTCTGGAATCCATTTTTATTTGATCTGATTTTTTAGTTTCTCACTTCATAGCTTCTCATAGCCATTGAAGAGAAAGTTCTAGTGGATACTTTTCGGGGGCGTTAATTTTTAAAGACGACATTCACCCCCCCTCTGTCGCCATTTCGGTCCTACATATGGCCACTCTGAATCCTAAACAGACTCTGACTCCTAACCCCTTACGACTTACGACTACTACAGTGTTCTTACAATTTACAACTACTATAGTCCTTTTACAACTATGCCTGCTACAATACTTTTATTACTTACGACTGCTATAGTGCTCGAATGTGGTTGTAGGCTACTGTGGTCATAAAATGTGCGTAGTTTATCATAGTCGTAGAATTGAAGACAACTAGATTAACTCTAACAATCTTTTCTTTAATCTTGTTGTCTTCCATCGATGTTCTGCACACTAATCTCTATGAGTTGGTCTTTTGTGCAAACATGCTGCACTTCTATCACCCCTGATTCCACACATTCTCTTATGTAATGGAACTGAGTGTCGATGTGTTTGCTTCTCTCATGGTAGACTGGGTTCTTGCACAATGCAATTGCAGACTGATTATCAATCTTCAAGGTTGCCTTCTTAACCTTCATTCTCAATATGTTAACCAACAATCATCCCAGCCATATCCCTTGACATGCTGCCGCACAAGCTGCAATGTACTCGGCTTCACATGAGGATAAAGCTTTCACCTTCTGCTTCTGCGAACACCAACTGATTCGATTCAACCCAAGGAAAAACATCATGCCTAAAGTACTTTTTCGGTCATCCATGTCGCTGGTTAGATCACTGTTCGAGTAATCGATCAGCCCCAAACCTTCATTCTTCTTCTTGTAGACACACCCGTAACTCAATGTTCCTTTTACGTACCTTAGGATGCATTTTATAACACCCATATGTTTTGTTGTCGAGTTCTCCATGTACCTGCTCACCATCCCAACCAAGAATATCAAATCCGGTCATGTGTGTAGCAAGTATCTCAAACTTCTGTTATGCTTCTGTACAAAGTCTTGCTACAGGAGGGTTTGTGTTGTCCTCGCTCATGCTAAACAGAACCAAAAAGCTAGTGCACAAAGTCAAACAGTGATGATTACATAACCAACAACGTTTATTACAATAATAGAGAGTTCAGACCGAAAGGTCTCTTTATTACAACTAAGGTTTCAAGACCTTACAAACTCACAAAACACAGCGGAAGCAAAAGTAAATCCGGTGAAGTCCCATCAATACGCCACAGGCAATTGACTGGGGAAGCACAGCCTAGAACTCCGGGAATCCTTCGTCGAATCCACATGCGAAGTAGTCGTAATCTCCATCTTGGGCTTCATATTCCTCTGAGTTGATTTTTAGTGCAGCATGTGAGAACATAAAGTACTCCGCAAGTCTTGGGAAAAATGCAGTAGATGCAAGGCTTAACAAAAGAGGGCTATATGGTTTTTCTGCACAAAGCAATATTTTATTTCAAATATTATTAAATATTTTCGAAGGCATTAGTTTATCAAAGTAATTGTTTTAACAGAAACAATCAATAATTTTATAATGAAGGTTTTATCCACCAACACTAATTAACCAGCTCTAACAGCTAAAGTTTAAAACTACGGGTTCCGTCCACCCACCCTAGCTCCAACCACCAGGATACCCTTCCGAGAGTTCCCTCCACTCTTGAGATACCAAACTTTGTTATTAAAACCAAAACCAAAGATCTACCATGTGAATGCATTCCTTGCCCGCCCTTGACCGTGGGCATGGCTATTCGAATAGTTTAACACTCTGCAGAGGATGTACAACTTTACCCCCAAGAGATAAATTATTTTAATAGTCACCATGCTTCCTTTGGCATGGGACCCAGATAAAATATCACAAAGCCTTTACCTCACTTTAGTCTAGCTGGACACCACCCGCTGAGGTTTCACCGCTGAAGGGTTAAATCCACCCAATCAGGAGCCCCCTCTTGCGCCATATGAGTACAGTAAAACGTTGTCCCTCACTATGAATAAACCAGTAAATCCCTGGTACCCACTTTCCACTAGTGGTACCTAAACTAGACTATCATAAGTTAGTCAGCTAGGTCGTACCTATATAGACCTGGGGTTGCACGGTTATGCTTAGTTTGGACAATCACAAGAGTCGGTCCTTAATCGACTAGAGCGGAACATACACTTTACAAAGTCTCGTGCTAAATTGCACCAATCCAAACTAACCATCCGCCCTGGTCTAAAATAATTTTTGCACCAATCGCCACTAGATTTCTGAATAAAAGATTAGAATAATGAAATATAATTTCCCATTCCAAGCTTACAAAAGTTAAATAGCATGACTAAGCAATTTACTACCGTTCTAATATTTATTAAAGAATTATAATACTCTCATTATTGAGACAAAGGAAATCCTAAGGTTACAAAGGTACATGTCATTCAATTTCAACGAGGGCATAACAAGATTGGATTAACTAATACCTTAAGATAGAAGCTAATGTTTTTATGAAATTAGCAAAGCAATTAAATTTAAAATAATAAAAAGAATTTCTCAAACATAGGTACAAAATGTTCAAGGAGACTTTCCTTCTTGCACGCTGTCTGGATCTTCTTGCTGCGGGTCGGGAAATTCTTCGGCAACCACGGGTTCTACGCGCGAAAAGACAGAGCAAAGGAAAATAAATAAATACACAAAAATTCAAATAAAATTCAAAAATTCAAAAGTTATGGCTTCCGAAAGTTTAATTAGAAGAAAAAGAAAAAGGTTGTTTTGCTGATTTATTTTTATACTAAAAAAGAGTATTAAAATTTCGGACATGTGGGCCCGGTCTACCGTGGACCGGGTCCACGAACCGTGGCGGTGGCCAAGGTGGCACACTCGGCCGACGTGGCGCCAAGCGGTGCACACGCGGGCGCGGGCCGGCCGACGTGGCCCAGGCCGGAGCGGGGCGCACGGGCGGCACACGGCCGGCACTCCCGCCGGAGCACGGGCGCCCGGCGGCGGTGCGGCGAGGGGCGGCGGGGAGAGGAGGCAGCGGCGGTGTGGCGCTTATCGGCGGCGGGGCTCGGGTGGCCGGAGGAAGGCGGCGGTGGCGGCGAGAAATGCGGCGGCGCACGGGGGGGGAGAGAGACTCGGTGGCGGCGCTTGGCGTGGGGGTTTCCGGAGGCTTTGGCGTTCGGCCGAAAGGAGGAAAGAGGGCTGCAGGGAGAGGAGCTTTTATAGGCGGGGAAGAGGGGTAACGGCCGGCGGTTGGGCTCACCGGAGTTAAAGACCGGGGCGGGGTGCAAAGCGGCAGTTTCCAGTGATTAAAGGAGGGGAAACAGCTGGCGTGAATGCGGGAGTGGTCGAGGGGGTGATTGCGCATTCATTCGGGTGTTAAAGAAGAAAGAAACGGCCGAATTAAAAGCTTTTGGTGCAGCATCAATGGAGGAGGAGAGAGAACTAGAGGAAGAAGAAAGGGAGGAAGAAGAAAGGGAGGAAGAAGAAAGGGAGGAAGAAGAAGGAGATGATGGGTGGGGCCCGCGCGTCGGTGAGAGAGGGAGAGATGAAGGGGTACGGGCCGTCGGATTGATGACATATGGCGAGGGAATAAACCAAGGCCGTTGGATTTAAGTGAAGGGCTAAGTTATGGTGGACGGCCGAGATTAAATCACGGAAATAGATGGATTTAATCAAGATGTGACAAGTGTCAGCTCGAGGTTAAATTGATTTTAATTTTTGGATTAGTTTTTTAGAAAATACTAGAAACATTATAAATACTTAGAAAATATTAATTAATGTCTAAAAATTCTAGAAAATTCGTAGAATATTCCTGGAGCTATTTTAGACTTAGGAAAAATATTTTTAATTTCAAATTTGCCTTTAATAATTTTATAAAATACTTTTTAACTTTTAAAATTGATTTTTAATTCCAGAAAATTCTCAAAAATTATATAAAATTTAGGGAAGGTTGGGAAAAATAAAATGAACTCGTTTTGGCTTTAATAAAATATTTTAAATACATTTTCTTGCTTTAGATTTTGAAATAAAATTCAGATAAATCTAAATAAAGTTCAAGTACTTTAAAATAATTAATTTGAAATTAATTTTTTTTTTCAGAAAGCGAATTTTTAGAATATTACAATGATCAGTAATAATATGAGGTCATCACAGATGGCTTTCGAACCATCTGTGATGCAAACTATCACAGACGGTTTCAACAACAAACCATCTATGATAGTTGATTGTCATAGATAGTTTTTAGTAGAAACAGTCTGTGATATCTGATGTATCACAGACGGTTTCAACCACAAATCGTCTGTGATTTGCAATCACAGACGGTTTGTGGTTGAAACCGTCTGTGATACATCAGATATCACAGACGATTTCTGCTGGTTTTTGCTAAAAACCATCTATGATAGTCTACTATTACAGACGATTATGAGTTAATAACCATCTGTGTTATTCTTTTCTATCATAAATCTATTTCTGTTTGTTGACTAGCCTCAGGAAATGTTAACCATGCCCTTTGAAACAAGCAGATCAACATAGTATACATCCAATTCACATTCATTCATTTCAGAAATAAATTAACTGAAATGAAATAAATTATCCATCCATGAACAAATACACATATGTACAATTAATATCAATCTTATCACAATCAAATTCATTCTACATTGTTAACTCCCCATTTTTTTCATGGCTTTAGACATCAAGAAGTACACACATTATTGTTGAATTTGTTTGGGGTCGGTTTGTTCCAACTCAGTTGTGGTGATAGATGCAACCTATCGGTAGGAAGATCAATGTTGTGCATACATATATAAATTGATAACTATGAAATAATTATTATAAGATTGACAAACCTGAGGATCATTGGTCTTCGCAGAACCGAGGAGTAGTTGCATGTTGTGGCAAACATAGAATCCACATGTGTTGCCCGACGGCTACTGATGGCATTGTAAAACTATAATTTTTTAGTTTGAGAGGCATTACTACAAATTGCTATATAGGATTAATGTGTACTAGTGAATACTGAGAAATCTAGATCATGTCACAGGGCGTTGATCCCTTCCTTGGATTTCTGTACCTTTGCAACGTACATGGTGAACGACCTACGTGATTCCAAAAGATTAGCCTTAGTCAATGGGAAGGAAGGAAAGACTACAATAGAGTTATCGATGGAGAAAATATGTTTACCTATCGATTAATTGTTGAACAACTGTGTAGTCAGTTTTGTTCTTCTTTAGGGAATCAAGGTATATTACTCTATTCTATTTTGGTATAATTACAATTAGAATCCAATAGAACCTACACAGGTATGTCATCATGGTCATTAAATCTAAGTTCGTGTTGCTTATAAAGTATAAATCAACAAGCATAGCAACTAGTGCAGCACTTACCCCTGGTTGTAGGGCATAAGTATGAATTTCTTGTTGCGGTGAGCTACCAATGCTATCATCATGTAATTCTCGACGAAGGATGCATCCTCCTTGATGATATCCAAGGAGATCAAGCATGAGTCGAAGAAACCAACTGGTGATTTTGTTAATTTGACTTCAGTCACCATGTATCTATATATAGACACACACACAAATGTGAGTTATATATGACACTTATCGATATTACATGCATGTAAACCACATTTACAGTATCCAACATCGAATGAGTGAGGCATCGAGGGCGTCAAGTGTGAAGAAAAAGAATAATTCCTCAAAAATCATCATGAAGACACAGTCATGAATATCATGCTGAAAACGATATGGCCTGAACTTGACGATAACACATAAACCACACTTACAATGTCCAATATCGAATGAGTGAGGTATCGAGGGCGTCGAGTGTGAAGAGAAAGAATAAGTCCTCAAAGATCATCATGAAGACACAGTCATAAATATTATGCTGAAAACGATGCGGCCTGAACTTGATGATGACACTCAAGCACCGTTGTCCCTCCAGCTTGTTAGCCTGTTCCATGTACCATGCATGCAATCTCTGGCAAGCTAGTCTTAGGGTTTGTAGGCACTCTATCAGGATGACCAACGGCTCGCCTAGCTTGAATTTTTGGGCCAACGGCAAGTAGGGGATATCATCATCGGTCTTCTTCAATTTGCCCTTGCCGCCTCGGCTGTAGGTCAACTTCACAAGATGTAGATGCAATGCGCTCTTGCCGTGTCGGTGCAGGTAGCTCCGATGCGGATAGCCCCTATGGACTTGGCACCAATGCAGGTAGCTCTGGTGCAGATAGCCCCTATGGAGTTGGCATTGGTGCAGATAGCTTCTGTTGACTTGGCACCGATGCAGATAGCTTCTGTGGACTTGGCATTAGTGCAAGAGTCTCCAGGCAAATGTCCCTCTTGGGCATTGGATGAATGTTCCAATGGCTTGCTCTAGAGTCATGACCTTGTCATTTGGGAGCATATGTAGTGGGATGACCTCGAAATTAGCATGAACAACGTCCACATTCACTTTTGTGAAACCTAGTGCTAGGGTTACACCGTGTACCAAGGCCCTGGGATCGGATGGATATGACTGGCCCCAAGCAATGTACAAAGAAACGGAGGCATATCTAACTTAGAGCTTGCACTTTGTACCCACGTACATAATGATACAAAAATAGCTACTCCAACAGGCCTATCAATGGATTGATTATTCCAGAGATAATAATTGTTACCAGGATGTCATCGAGAGGAAATCTGTGGTCACTTTCCAAGGTAGGGTTGGATGTGTAGCTACTCCAATGGTTGGGGTGGCTGGCTAGCACAGGAGCGACGGGGGCTCCCTGGTGATTTTTCCTATACCTTTAAATCTCATCTCTGACATAACCAGCAATCTCCCCTCTAAGGGATGCCTTAATCTCCTCTCGTAGCCGATCGTCGTGCTCGGGTTTGGCTCTCTTTCTACTCTGGTATGCTTCAGACTTCTCCGAGAAACCATATTTCTAAATAACATAAAGACCAAGGCATCTCATGCGACCCAGGTGCACCTTGTTACCCAGGGCCGCAGAGAGTATATCTCTTTCCCTAACTGTTTGGAATGAGCCTTGGAAATATTCTACACTAAGCACTTCCTACATGAGCATGACATGTCATTTCACTTCCTATAAAGTTATGGAGTAATTACAAACTAGGTAGTTCGATATCTTACCAGGCAGTAGGAAACTTCCTCATTTATGGGGTTTTGAAAGGAGATGGCCCCCGACGACACGATAGATGACATCACTTTTATCCAATTTGGGCACGCTCATCAGGGATCCCGGTAAATGGTGGGGAGGCCTTCCACAGGATTGCTTGCTCATTCTCCTCCATCCATTGCTGGATTTTACCAGCATACCCAGCGGTACCGAGTCTGTGGGGTGCATGTTTTTTGCATGAAGGACCCTGTGCACCGTACTTTCAGTTCTAAAATTATTTGTCATCTTCATCACCATAAACTCTTACTATTGCAGTTCCAGGAATGGATACTTGTGGAAGAACATCAAATCTTCTTCACGTATTGCTTGACAAGCCGGCTCTTGAAGTTCATCCATGCTTTGCACGCCGCTAGCGACGCATATCGTTGTATGGAGTCCTTGTGTTTTTTCAGGGTCTCAAACAATTAAAAAACTTCTGTCACCGGCTCATTTTTTTGAACTTCGATCACGATCTTCATGAATTGAACGTGATCTTAATCCGTTCCTGTGCAACTATTTTAACCATTCTTCGAAATACGGACACTACTCAACAAGGATTGAGAGGGATCCCAGATGCATCGACATCAGTGATGGTAAATCGGCCCAAGGGCCTTTTCGGTAGTCCTCTTCTACGGCCCTTGAATTTTCTAGAGGACAGTGCATCACATGCATCCAGCAACGATAATGAAGAATGAGCGGGTGACATCTTCAAAATAAGATAATATACTTAAAACATAGAGCATGAAAACAATTAAAACTAGCAAGAAGCTCATGTTTTAATGTGATTATTGTTTTCAGTTGTAGAGTTGCTCAAGATTCATTCTTGGCCGTCTTAATGCTTTGTCTATACACTTCAGAAATTGGAAATGATTACCACAGTTTAGATTTTGAGCTCAGTACTTATTGCTAGTTAACTGAGAAATAACATGAAAGAATGACTACAAAACTAAATTTTAATAGCTCTAGAAACTTGACCAGTATAGACAAATTTCTATCAGTCGATAGAATATCAACAAAAGGATTGATCTCACATAAACAGTACACCTACCAACTTAAGTAATTTAATCAATTCATAAGCAACATGATCACAGAATATCAAAGACAACAAGGTCTCCTCCTAAAGAGCCGAAAACAAGCTACGGAGTACTAAAAATACTAGAGATCATAGATCTGGAATGATATAGCACAGTTGACAGAGAATGTCTAATGGACTAAAGATGAAATGATAGTAGTAAGCATTAATCTTAGAGGCCAAATCTAAACTAGATAATCAGACTAATTTTAGTAGTAGACAAGTATCTTCATTGAGCATTAACCTGATCCTACAATCAATATTTGTAAAGTCCCCCAATGCTAAGATAATTCACAGAAGTTACTTAACTAGCACAGCTCACAATGCTTGTAAAGCAAAGAAGGAAAACTGAAAAGCTCACAGAGCTGATGATAATTGAAACTATGGAGAAGAATGAGGGCAAGGTGGGGGAGGCAGCGACGGGCTCGGGAGAGGTTGCGTTGAGCTTGGGGGAGGCGGCGTCGGGTTGGGGGAGCTGGCATGCTCAGGGAGGAGGAGGGCATTGGGCACGTGGGAGGAGGGCCACTAGAGTCGAGGGAGGTAGCGATGGGCTTGGGGAAGGCGGCGGCGGGCTCCACGGAGGTGGTGGCAGGCCCAGGGGAGGCAACATGCTCGAGAGAGGAGGAGAGCACCGGGCAAAGGGGAGGAGGGCGCCGGAGTCGGGGGGGGGCAGCAACGGGCTCGGGGGAGGCGGTGGCGTTAGTACAGTGGGGAGATAAACCCTACAACGCAACATATATAGGGGAATAATCACATATAGTTCTATTTAAGAACTGTCTGTGATATTTATCATCACAAATGGTTCTCAATTAAAATCGTCTGTAATAGATATTTATCATCACAAATGGTTCTCAATTAAAACTGTTTGTAATAAGCAAACATCACAGATGATTTTACTTTAGAACCGTCTATGAAAAAACATCACAAATGGTTTTACTTTAAAACTGTTTGTGATATTTCCTACTCACATTCACATATATATCACACATTCTCATATGCATAAATGCAAATTCACACACACACACAGATATATATATATATATATATATATATATATATATATATATATATATATATATATATATATATATCACACATTCTCATATACATATATAAATGCAAATACATAACATATGACACATAAACATTTCATTTATCATTCCACTTTCTTATTTTCTTTAAAAATTAGCCCTTCACGATGGTCAATGCTTATGTAGCTAGTTTTATCATATTGTTCTTCCTCGACCCTTATGCCGTTTCCCAAAGGAGGCAAATCATCAAATTGATTGTATTCTTCCTCGTCGACTACCATTTCAACTCGATAATCCTCCCTTTTCCATGAAAAACTACGTGGCACTTCTTATTTGCCCGGTCTGTTACATAGAAAACTTGAATAACTTAGTTAGCGAGTATGAATTGTTCGTCTTTGTATCCGACACGTTTGAGGTCCACTGTAGTGACACTGTACTTATCGGCCTTCACTTGTGGGAGATGGACCCAACAACACCAAAATAAGGAGATCTTGACAAACATGTAGTCGAGCTCCCAAATCTCCTCTATGAGCCCATAGATTTCCTCAACCCATCGGTACTAAACGCATCTAAGAGGATACCACTATTCTGGTTAGTGTTCTTTACATCCTAAGCCTGCGTATAGAATGTGTACCCATTTGTGTCATATCCTTGCCATGTCACAACTATAAATGTTGACCCTTTTGCTAACCATGTCAACATATCACTTGACGAGCTCCTAGCGAGTCGCTCCTTCAACCATTGGTTGAACCGACTGTTGTGTTGTCTCGTGATCTAAACATCCGGCCGCTCCAAAACACGGCCCACACATTTTTATCCCACGCAATGTGAACAATGAGATGGACTATGATATCGAAAAATGATGGAGAAAAATACATCTCAAGATAACATAGAACCATCACCACCTCATTCTACAGAGCATTTAGTCCATTAGGATCAATGAATTTCTGAGCAATTGTGTTAAAGAAATAACACAGCCTCATGATTGTCTCTCAGACCTTGATTGATAAAATACTTCTAATTGCAATAGAGAGCATCTGTGTTATCAGCATATAACAATCATGAGACTTCATACCAATTAACTTCAAATCTTCCAACAAAATAAGTTTCTTTATGTTGGCGGAATAACTAGACAGTAACTTTAACACCATACAAGGACTAGCATAGTTCAGTTCTCTTGACATTGAATAGAGTGTAACAAGCAGGGGAAGGTAAGTTCAATATTTATCGGTCTTTGTCAGTGCTAACTTAGGCCTAATGTCCATATCAACCAAGTCAAGCCGTGCATTGATACTATCCTTTATTTTGTCATGAATGTTCAGTAAGAGACCAATCAAGCTGTCATATACATTCTTGTCTACGTGCATGATGTTGATGCAGTGGCAAACTTTTAGGTGCTCCCAATAAGGTCAGTCCCAAAATATTAATCTCTTCTTCCAGATGTTCTTCTCACGGGTCATTGATTGACATCTCTTTCCGAGTACAACATCTAAATTCTTAATCATATCATAGACCTCTTTTCTGTTTAAATGCCTTGGAACGGAACTATCCTCCTCTCTTTCAAATTGTTCTTTCATCCTACAGTATGGATGAGCCCTCTAAAGGAACCTACGGTGACGCATGTACATGGTTTTACACGAGTGCTTCGGCCACACACTCTCGGTATCATTCAAGTAGTGAGTATAGGCTTTACCCCCTTTTGTACTCTGGTCCGACAGGTTAGCAAAGGCAGGATAATTATTTATAGTGCAGAACAACAAGAAGCGTAAAGTGAAGTTATCTCATTTGTATGCATCCCATACCTGTACCCCTTCGATCCACAGTATTTTTAGATCTTCCACCAACAATGCTAGGTACACATCAATATCATTTCCAAATTGCTTTGGCCCTTGGATAAGTATCGACAACAAAATATACTTCTGTTTCATACACAACCAAGGAGGAAGGTTGTAGATGCAGAGAGTCACGGCCCAAGTGCTATATCGGTTGCTCATGTTACTGAAAGGATTCATTCCATCTGTACTTAATCCAAATATTATATTCCTCAGTTCTACACCGAAGTCTACAAACCTCCTATCGATGTTTCTCCACTGGATGGAATCAGTAAGGTGTCTTAACATTCCATCCTTCTTACGCTCCTCCGAGTTCCAATGCAACAGTTTTGCCTTCTTTGGGTTCGCAAAAAACTGCTTCAAATGGAGAATTATAGGAAGATATCATGCCACCTTAGTAGGAAGTCCTTTTCTTTACCTCTATCCTCTTGCCGTCATTTGATTAATTCTTACGCTTGTATCAGGATGCATTGTACTCCAGACGTATATGCATGTTTGCATACTCTTTACAGTAGAGGATACAGTCATTCAAACAAAGAACCTTCTTAGCTTTGTAGGTGGTTTAGGGAAACCTGTTTCCCTCCGGAAGTATGTTCTCTAAAAGACCTAAAAATGACGTAAAACTTTTGTTGGACCAACTGTTACTTGCCTTCAATTTTAGCAGTTCAAGCACGGCTGACAACCTCGTGTACTTTGACTTGTAACATGTGAACAAAGGTTTCTCCGATTCCTCAATTAAGCCCCAGAATTTAACATACTCTCTCCCATCACAGTTCCCTTCTGTATCACGAAACATCTGATTCAGTTTGTCATCATCCAACCTATTTGAATCGGAACCACAATCAACATCATCTGGCGGCATATCATTGACTTCATCGGCGATGTCATTATTGTTATCTTCCTATGTAATCTAATCTCCACCATGGCTGGTCCAATGTGCAGACCCCTTCTTGAAACCCCTTTGAATCAAGAACGCTTCAATCTACACTCGGTTCTTAAATATCTTTAGATTCTCACAGTCAATGTATAGACAGTACATATATTCCACCCCCTTATTCAACATATCCTCCTCGGTAGCTCTTGTAAGGTAGACACGTCATTAATGTACTCTTCATTCACAAGGTTCCCAGCGTACATCTAGCTTTAGTCCTACGTTACACATATAACAATTTAGTATTAAATATTGAATTAATTAATTAGTATACTAAATATATACGATCTAAAGTAGCTATATGTAGCAAGAATAATTAATTAAATTAAATCAAGTAGAAATAGAGTATAAATTGACTAAACTCTAAACCAAGCTATATGTAAATAATCTTCTCTCTACATCAAGCTAGCTAGATCTAAACCATCTTCAATTCTCCTTTCACCAAAAAATAGATCTAAATTATAATGCAATTAGGAATAAATTACTAACCATAGGTAGTCATGATGTGACCATGCCGCAAACGTATATGACCATAGCATCCAATATCAAGATTGAACAAAAGGTGAATTCGTTTCTATCTATTACTACCAATGTTATTCATAAGAATAGAATACTACCTCATGTCACTACTTTGTTCCTTCTTAGTTTTGACAAATGGAATATTTTAGAACTGAGAGGGAGGCCGGCACCAAAGCAATGGAGAAAAACAAGGAAGAATAAAACCAAGGAGAAGCCATGCAGTGGGAGAGCAAAAGGGGAGAGGTCTGAGAACTTAAAGACCATATTTTGGATGAGGTTTCCAAGCCCAATTCGGAATTTCCTCAATCCCAACCGAAATCAAACTCGGAATCAACTCAGAACTCAATTCGGATTCGGTTCGGGACAGCCCGATAGGCCTAAAATAAAACAGCCAAAACTTTCACAAACGGAGTCCAATTTAGGTGTTCTTGTGCTTGTTGGAAAGCTTATTCCATGACCCATCCAATGGGTAAGGCCTTAGCTCAAGAAACCTTTTGGTCGCGTCGCAATTGCCAAAACAATCCGACGCTGATTCAACCTGACAGGACCAAATTTCAACATGCATAGAATTCACATCCGGAGTCCGTTTGGGATGGGTGAGTACTTGATGGAAAGCTTATCTTATCCTTTTTCCAACGGATCTGGTATCACCTCAAAATACCTTCTGTGCTAAAAGATATTACCAAAACAAGTCAGGACTATTTCTGAATCTGAGTCTAAAGGTGCTACGTCACCTCCAATTGGGCCCAAGGGCTTTGTAATTTTTTTAGGGTGGGTGTCCAACCCTAGGATGACCCTTCGCCACCCCTCTCTTCTACAACTCATATATTCACCCTCTACCCCCTTTGAACTCTTTGGGTTTCGTTGAATTTTGGTTTAGCTCTTGTGCAAACTTCTGTTCTTCAGTTATGTTGGACGACCACCTGTCAAGACAACCTTCGAAATCCCACCTTTTGAACTCAATATAAATATTTACAATTTCAGATTGCTTGTTGTCTTGTTCTTGCGTGTTCTTCGATTGCATGCAGGAATAGACCTTCGTGGTTAGGTCAACTGCGTTCTTGGCACGGTTGATAATGACTTAGAGTGTGGTTTATCGATTGCTTGGTGTTCTGGTCGTGGCCGGTTAGAAGCCTACATCGTCAAAGTCGTCCTTCTCCAAATCGAAGTTATCATCCTATCGGAAGATCGGGACCCCATTGCCACATCAAGTGGTATCAAAGCTTCAGTTGACCAGTAGGAATTTTTTTGTATCCCTAGTTAGTAGATTGATTTTTATTTCCCATAGTCCAGAAAAATTACCCCACAAAAAGAGTTAATTCCCGCTATCCAAACCCCGGTGTGCCTTTCAATCTATTAGTTTTGGTTTGTTAAATTGAATTTGTGTCCGTCTTAACATTGTCTAGTTGCTGGTCATATCTTTATTCCTATAAAAATCCAAACAAAAAAATCCCTCACCACAACCCTAATTCCAATTCGACTGATTTTTCCTTTCTCTGCAGCCGCCACCAAAAAAGCCATAACTTTTGCTTCCGTGATCCTTTTTGAGTGAGACCACTGCCGTTAGATTCATAACTTTATTATCCAGCTTCCTGTAAAGTGTCACATCATTCCAGTAAGGAAGTTAAGAGATATCTGTGGTGAAAATTGACCTAAATTTCTTAATTGAATCTGCAACAGTCGGCAGTTGTGAATTTTGTGCGAATGTTTCAGTCAGTTTCCAGAACTTGGTCCCGAAACAAAAGTTGTAGAGAAAGCTGTCAAAAAATAGACAAAAAAAGAATCATTGAAAAAGAGGCAACTGAAAAGAAGTTACAGCCAAAATACCAACGTGCTGTCCAGTGGTCAGAAATATTTAGTTTTCAGTTTTGGGTCAATCCTTGTGTTCTTCAATTCTAGATTGCATTCAATTGAATTATCCTGTATTTACCACTCCTATACATTTCTATACACATATTTTATCCTTCTTCCATCCTTGGTTGATCAGCAACATATGCTAACTGCTAGATACGAACTATAATTCAATTCTATGCAATTTCTGAAATTAATTGATTGTTTTCCTTTGCAACAAAATACATAGCCTATCCAAGCTCCACTTTTCTACTAACCGAACAGGTCTCGCTATCCCTTGCAATCGCTTTACTCATCACCTAAGTCAGGTTTATCACGAACCAAACACCGGTTGTCTTAGGAGGAGCAATACTTCAGATAAATCTTACAGAATGAGGTAGATCCACTTCTACCTTCTTTCAGTTTTTCAAGCTAAGTCAAGACACCGCATATCTCACAAAATCCCCCCCGGGCCAGGCCCTCGGTGTGTAAAGTATCCTTCGTAGATGACCTCGCCACCCGTTGTCTTAAGTCCATCATTACTACTCCACTCGACCTCCTGTAAGTGAAAAGGAATGATGACTTCCAATGACACCCCTCCTCCCCTATCTCATTCTCTTCAACCTCCTCTACAGCAAGCGGTGTGGCACATTCAATGCAACACAATTCTCATGCTCAATGGACCATGGTGAAGCCCAAGCATTGGTGGTGCAAAGCTTACAACTAGTCGTCTGTAATTTCCAAGAGCTACACTTCACCACATTCAAGCCGCAACCACTAATGATTTCTGGAGTGCACTAGAGAGAGGTGCTTCAATTGCTTAAGTTGCAACTATTTTGCTCATTCTTGCCGCGACCCGGTGAAGTGCCTCTGTCGTTTTCGCTCGGGTCATAAGGTGAACGAGTGCCCAAGTTAGGCCAGAAAGCCTTCTTTACAATCACCTCTTCTCCCACACTTGGTCGCCCTAGCGGTGCCACCTTTGTGTGCTCAGCTAGTCTTCCCCGCTTCTTTAGTCGTACCTCCTTCGACACCTGTTGCCATAGTTCGTTGGCCTATGCTTTGTGCAATGGCAGACCCCTCCTCGGTGACCCATCTACGTGTGTCATCCCCTCCTCTAGGGATAGGCAGAGAGAGCTCCAATGCCATGAAGCTTACTCGGTTGTCATATCATTGGGCAAGTCGAGGCTGGAAACAGACCTCAGAACTATCACCAAAGACATTCGTAGAAGATTCAACTTGTGGTCAGCTAATTTCTCTATGCACCACCACTATCCAGAGAATTACCTCGTCAACTTCGAGCACAGGCATCACCGAGACAAGGTAGCCAGAACTCATAATTTCATCTTCCATGACTTGGAGTTCTAGGTGTGTCCTTGGAAGCCTCTTTGCCATGCTATGGGCATAGCCTTACGGTTCCATGTGTGCTTGTGACTGAAGGGTATCCCCTGCATGCCTAAACTGCGGACATGGCCAGTCGGGTCATTGGTATCAAATGCTCCCTGGACCACATCGAGTAGAAGTCCATCCTCCAAGTAGATGTGCATACACTGGACTTTTGGGCATGGACTGCCAATCCCAGCTCCGTCCCGAAGGTGTCGTGGCTCACCTTCACGAATGGCATCCTTTTCAGTCTGCCATCGTGCCCCCAGTCCTTGGCTCCTTATGTTGATCACTACAAGAAGGGGCTTACCTTTCGAGTACTCATCCACCTAGACTTCATTGAAAACTTCATAGCCACCCCCCAAAACTGGCCTCATCACCGACAGCTTTGTGCTCTTCAAGTCGGTGAAACATGGCCTATTGTAGTGTCTCGGGTGGTCAACGGCTCCCCGGAGACAATGGAGGACCTTCAAAGCCAGCACCGAAGCGACATCATTGTACCAAGCAAAAGTGCCCACACGGGTCCTTCCTGTTAGAGCAGTCTATGCAGGCCTAGCCAAGAGACTTGTCGTGGTGACATCAAATGCAGCAATGGTCGTTATGATAGCAACGATGAAGACCCTCATCACCACCGAAGGAGTGATCATTGGGGTCGGTGGAGAACCACTAGCCATGGCCATGACGATGCACAGTGCAGGACATCCCACGCTCAGTAGCATATCCACGATCAATCCCTTTGGCCTCACAACTCCACCATAGGTGATCAACGCCGACACTTCGACATGTCGGTGGGCGACTTCATCTTCGACTCACTGGAACAATGGCAAGCACGCAACCAACAGCCACCGGCCGACAAGATACCACTCTATAGGCATTATTCACTTCTCATGTTGTGCTTCTCCACTAGGGCGACATCATCTTTGACTCGTTGGAACAATGGCAAGCTTGCAACCAGCAGCCACTGGCCAACAAGTATACCACTCTGTAGGCATTATTCACTTCGCATGTTGCGCTTCTCCCTAGGACCTCGCTCAACTTCTTGATAGCAAACTTCGCCAATCGGAGGAGGAAGCGAAGCTATGCCGACGGAGTGGCTCTGTAAGGCTGAAACATATGTGCTTGTGTCCCAGGAGGGCACCTCCCACCTGCTTCTTCCACACCACTAGGACATCACTGCCATGCCTCCAGGGGATATGATGGCTGGGGTCGGCAACACCCTTGGAGGTCTCATCTTGGGCGATGAGTGCTCAACTCCTACGGCTCATACCACCAACTCCCCCCATCCTGGCTGGAAATTCTGGTGCATCATCGCCGCAACACCCCTGCTGATCGTGCTATGCTCCAAGCTAAGCATCTAGCATCACCCCCTCCCAGCGTGGGGCCTCTAGCGTCACCCCTCCCAGCGTGGGAAAGTTGGCTACCACAGCCGCTGCATATCCCTTCCCGCTGCCTGGTTAGCCTTCAGCTTTGCTGGCTTCAGAAGCTAGCCTCCCCAACTGCACTCCCACAGCCACGAAGGCACCAACCATGGCACCAATGATCGTCACTTCCGACAACAACGCTTCCCTCGATGCAGAGCCTCTTGCTACTGCCTCTCTAGAGAAGAACAATAGCAGTGATGAAGTCAACCTGATGGATGATGTCTTTGTGGCACCAATGCCACCTCTCCTGCTGATGCCCAAGTTTGTGCCACCACCTCTATGTGGGCCAACTCCAGTCTTCACTCCTTGCCGAAGCAACCACCTTGCAACAAAACACTTTGAAGCTCTGGTCTTGAAGAGGGCCCAAGAGATCCTAGCCCGCAAGTTCAGCATCCTTGAAGAGAACCAAGAGATAACCAACCAAGCACTTAACCAATATGTGGCCATGTTTAATGGGCCACTTCCTCCCGAGGCAATCCAAGCACTCTCCAGTTCAACCTTGAGCCCGCCGATCGCTTGGAGGAGGTCTTGTTTGACCATCCAGCTAGGGCAAATCTTGAGAGCCTCGCGGTGCTATTATCTATGTAGTCCAACTGAAGGACCAGGAAGAATAGTGGGCTTTGCTGCCCGATTGAAGGCTATCGCCTATCCAGAAGAACCTCCTATTGCATGCATCCTCAATCTGCTATCATCCGCTACTACTTTTGCAACTCCAACTGAGCGTCTAGTGCTTTTGCCTACCTAGACACATCAGTTCACGTGCTTTATTTACAATGCTATGTACTGGCTGGCTTTGCATGTCTTGTGTTGTATCAATGTTATGAATGTATTCTCCAGTTTGTGTTAGCGCACCCCATTCCAATGCTCCCTCCCTGCGTCGCTCCTCTTGCGGCCCATCCACAAATGACATGGCATCTACCCAGCCATGAACACCATTGACACCAGCTCCTGGGCATATTGCTGATGCCCTCGGCTGCTTGCCATAATCCGCAACGCCTCCCAGCCCCACGGGCATTGTACCTATCACTGTGAATACCATCACCACCGCTGTGATGGCCAGTAGCAGGAGCAAAAATGGGGAAGCCCCGCATTTCACCATGCAGCTTCATCCTCCTTGCTTCTGCATTTCTTTTGTTTCGATCTACTTAGCAGCGAGTTAGGCAAAAGTGGAGAGATATACAGGGAGCTTTAGTCAGTCAGTCTCTATGATCTTGAAGGAGTTAGATCCCTCGAATTTTTTCATCTTGCACCCACCTACAAGTGCCCCCTTCTTATGCCTAGACCCAACCTATCAATTATTTGCTAGAATGTGAGTGGACTTAACTCCTCCTACAAGCCGAACAACAGTTCAGGCCACGCTTGAGGCAAACCCTTGCCACATCACTTGTCTTCAGGAGTCGAAGCTGAGTGTAGCTGACCTAGCTTTGGCCAAGTCCATTGGAGGAAATAGACTAGATCAGTTCGCCTTCCTCCCAGCAGAGAACACCAGAGGAGGGATCCTTATTCTCTGGAATAGTGACACAGTCTCCATCTCCAACCCCCGTCGCCATGAATTTGGCCTCACAATCGATGTAATGATTCAGGACCATGATACATCTTTTGTCCTCACCTCGGTGTATGGCCCAACGCTTGATAGGGACAAGGAGAGATTCCTTATGGAGCTTATGTATGTGTGCTCACCGCCAGCCGCCTAATGGCTTCTTCTAGGTGATTTCAACCTAATTTATTGGGCCATTGACAAAAATAATTCGCTTAATCAATGCCTTATGGGAAGGTTCTACAACACCCTAAACACCTACGAGTTACAAGGGATTCACCTTCAAAACTGCAAATACACTTGGAGCAACAAAAGTAACAACCCCACACTAGTGAAACTAGATAGGTTTGCAACACTGCCTGGAACACACCTTCAACAACCATGCCCTATAGGCTTTATCCACTTCCCTGTCAGATCATTGCACCTTCCTCCTCTCTAACGTTGGTGGACCACAGCCATCCAAAGTCTTTTACTTGGAAAATTTCTAGATCTGGCTGCCGACCTTCCAACAGATCGTTCAAGAGGCTTGGGCAGAGAACACGCCTGGCCGTGACCCAATCTCTACCTTCAATAGGAAATTGAAAACCACAGTGATACAACTAAGGACCTGGAGCAACAAGATGCTTCTGAATGTCAAGCTACAGCTGCACATGGCCAAAGAAATCATCCTATGCCTTGATATCGCTCAGGAAAATTGAGCCTTGACTTCCGAAGAGGCCAAGCTCCGAACCTACCTAAAATGACAATTATGTATCTAGCAGTAATTTAAAAATCTCAAATTAAGTAGGCATCGTGTATCAACTAGCTATGAGAGGCAGGCACAAATACAAAATTATTTCACATCAAAATCAACTCCCGTAGACAAAGAAACTTTATCCAACGCCTCATGAGGGGACAAGGATGGGACAAAGTGTGCAAGCCCACACACCTAGGGGGGCTCGACCTCCTGGACCTTTAGCGCTTTGCACGAGCCCTACGAATCAAATGGCCATGGAATGAGTGGGCAGCCATAAACAAACCTTGGAAATGAATGCAAACCCCTTGCAACGAGCACACTAGTCTCTTATTTGCAGCAGCCACATCCATTACAATCAGCGATGGCAAAATAGCGAGCTTCTGGAACTTGGCTTGGGCTCACGGGAGACATCTGTGTGACATTGCTTTGTGTGTTTTTGCCGCCTCCAGAAGAAAGAACCGCTCCCTGCATGCGGCTTTAATCAGGAACAAATGGCTACAAGATCTCAACGGGTTGGCTGGCCCAACTGCATAGCATATTCCAGAACTTGTCACCCTCTAGGGCCACATATCTTCCATGTACCTTTAGGAAAGGGTGGACACTATAACTTGGAAGCGTACTCCGCATGGAAGCTACACCGTGGCCTCAGCATACAAAGCGCACCTCCATGAACCCCCTAGTCTAGAAGACTTGGGCCCTACAGAACAGGCTATGCACTGCTGACCACCTCTCCTTGAGATGATGGCCAAACAAATCTATTTGCCCCATTTACAGGAATTCCCCGAAAATAGCTATCCACCTCTTCGCTGAATGCCACTACATGAAAAGAATATGGACCCTCATCGCCCACTGGATTACTTCAAACTCCATAGACCTAGCTTCTTGGCACACCGCCGCTTCCATCCGCCAATGGTGGGAGTCCGCCATTCTGAAGCCAGATATGCCTCACAAACCTCTAGCTTCATTAATGATGCTTGTCACTTGGGAAATCTTGAAAGAACGAAATTATCGCATTTATCGTTCCGTAGTGTCCTCCCTCACATCCCTGCTCGCCAAAATAAAGAAAATGTCTCAAACCTAGATCCTAGCGGGGGCAAAGAGGCTAGCGGAGCTCTTTCCTATCTGTGTGACACCTTAATTTCTTTCTTTTGGGTGCGGCCTGTCCTAGGGCTGCCACCCTTTATCTGTATATAACTTTCCCTCTCAGCTTTTAATATAAGACAGTTCTCCTGCCCGTTCAAAAAAAAGTTTTTCAAGCTCTTGTCTAAATTTTGTCGAACTAACGCCAAAGCATCTAAAATTTAATTTACAAAAATAACTGGAGAATGGACAGCCCCTGAACTGAAGCAGGGGTGTTTTGATATACAGAAGCTAAGCATGTCAATAAGCAAAGTCACCACTGTACATATCCATTTATCCAAAGGAAGGAAAATGCCACTAACTTGTTGATCAATCGTTCAGTTCTAAGTCAAATAATACTCCTCGGCGTCATAATTTGTCCATAGGCTCGTGTCATACTTGAATGTTTATTTGGTTATATTTCTTGAGTGTGGAATATTTTTTGTGCAAGTTAAGGATGATGATGTGATATCTCACTTCTAAGGTGTGAAGAGTCATCGAGTTAAAATGTATTTTTAATTATTTTATAATTTCTATAAATTTATTTTGAGATGTTGTGATTGATAGAAATGATTTATACTTTAATTTTTGTTATTATGGATTTTTACTTTTCCATTGAACAATATTTGTAGACAAGGGCGTTGGACAATGTGTCGTAAGCCTATTGCATCGATGAGAAATCTGAGAAGACAGCAGACCGTGACGATATTTTGTGTTAATCCACATCTCTTGGATTGATTCTGTTCAGAACGACAACACCACATAAAAGATACCAAGATCCTTCATCATTCATCAGTGCAGGTTAAGGCCCTCTCTGGTTTGAAGGAATTTTGTAGGAAAAATAGAGAATTTTGATTCATATAGGACCAGCACTACAACAAAACATCCGTGGGGAGACATCATATTTGTAGATTAGAGACGTTTTGTTTCGTCTCCCACAGACAACTGAGGCGCTTTTATAAAGCGTCATAGAAACGTCTCTACATGAAGCGTCTCAAAAATATAGAGACGCTCTCTAAGGCGTGCCTATATTATTTGAGACGTTCATTAGAGACATCTGCACTGTATCTCTATAAAGTTAGAGACGCTTTTATAAAAACGGTTACACCACGTCTCAATTAATATAGGCACGTGCGTTGAGACGTTATGTGCCGTCTCAAGATGTTCTATGTAGTATGTATTTTTATTTTGATTGGCATATATTTTCTTCTATACACACAAATACGTATCCGTATGAGAACATAGTATTCCATATATTTATTATATATACATGTATATATAATAATTTTATAGGCAGCACCATAATATTGAGTACATATTTTATAAAATATAAGGAATGGGTGTAGCACAACAGATATACTGTTATAAGAAAAACAAACCAACTACAACTGGAACCAAGCCACACCCCGGGCAAACCATTGGCAATTGACAAATTCGTCACCATTGCACCCTCCAAACCCCAAAGAAGTTTACATAAGAGAGGTTTACAAATAATTATAGCATCCATTTAAATCAACAGAGTTCACAACTAAATAAAAATCTAATATGCGATAAATACATGTCGGTAAAACATCCTCCAATTTGACACACATCTTTTTTTAAACTGCTATAATAAATCATCAAGTCTATTTCTTCAATCAGAAAATTGTGCATCAGGTCTTCCACTCTGCATTTCTTTTCATAGTCCTCCATATCCTGCAAACATAGCAATATTAACAACAAAATATCAGATATGAGCAATCATGAAAAATCTTACGGTACAAGTTCAGTTAATCAAACTAGAAGTGGCATACCTAGCGAGTAGAATGTTTAGGCTTTTTTACCTAAAGCAATAGATATAAGGAATACATGCTTCATAGCAATACATGTCACAATATCACTCTGTATAACAGAAGTCCAAACTATCTATAATATTCATGATGTACTTTGATGAAACAATTTATTCTGTAACAATTCTAAAAGTCAGATAACAAGTGGCCTCCATTCTCACAAACTTATAATGCAGAAGCCTGATTCATGTTGACCAATGACCACAAAAATGTATTAGGATTACACAGCATGAGGTAACAAGAAAACTTACGGGGCTATGTAGTTGTTTACTAGCAAGAAATAAATCCGCCAGAATTTACGTTCTTTCATGTATCGTGGGCACAGCTCATATCTGAACTTTGAAATTTCCTGGAAATAAGATAATACTATTCAATAAAATCTTAACAAAATACAAAATTAGGCACTTAGAGAATAACTTGAGAGATCTTTTTGATGGTTAACAATGAGCCAGTGACCAATAATGTTTAACACCAAAAACTAGTATGAAGGTTAAGAGAGTAATGAATTACTGGCCCAATAGAAGCTCAGTGAACTGGAGTGGCACTTAACTCATAAAAGCAAGATCAGAACATAAATCAAACTATCATCCTAACGAAGACAAGGGTGACTAACAAACCATTTAGCTTTCTGACAGGATAGCCTGATTCAAGTAACTCGATAGAAGGCAGATCACTGTTATATAGGTAGGTCAGTATCTCCTTAATTCAGCCTTTATAGCAAACAGTCTGCAGTGCTTAACAGCACTTTGCTAACTAGAAGCACCTCACTAGAAAATGACACACTGGAAAACATCAGCTCACAGCAATATGGTTACCAATACAATTTGAACCAACATAGTTTTACAACATATTGGTGTAGAATTATGCCTCTCTATATGCTCCAATTCCCAACTTCTAATCATTTCCAAAACTGGTGCATCAATGTCGGGACTCATATTTAGGTTTGACATTTAAGTTACACTCATCATAAAGATGTTAAAGTATAGCCTATGTAGATGTGCCAATTTTACAACTTATCAATTTGGCAACTTTGGGCTGTTAATATATACAGCTATTTGTCATCAACATCATATAGCAAAATACCTACCAAACTTACCTTGCAAGGGGAAGTCGCGGAAGGTGCTAATGGTTATGCCCTTGACGAACTCCGGGAGGTCCTCGGTGATTCCGTATCGCTCGAGCTCAGCGGCGTCGGGCTCCGGCACGACGGCGGAGGGGATGGGCGGGATCGCGGGGATGGGTGGGATGGAGGGGACGGGGAGGTCGGAGGCGAGGTGTTTGATCTGGCCGGCGAGGAGGTCCACCTGCTTGGTGGCCTTGGCGGCGATCTCGCGAGATTTGGTGGCGGTCTCCGAAAAGATCTCCTTAGACTTCTTCGCGGTCTCCGACACCAGAGCCGACGAACGCTTGGCTGCCTCCATCGACAGCTCCTGCGACCGCTTCGCCGCCTCATCTTCGTCCATGAGGATGGCGAGCGGGACGATGTGCAGGATCTCCCTCATCTTCGTCCTCGCGAGCGAGTGGGATTGGGGGCGGAGCCGGATCTGGCCGGTGGGGGCTGGGGGCAGAGGCGGCGGATGAAGCGAGAGGGGGGCAGAGCCGGATCTGGCCTGGTGGGGGGCTGGGGGCGGAGGCGGCGCATGAAGCGAGAGGGGGGCGGAGGCGGCGGATGAAGCGAGAGGGGGGCGGAGCCGGATCTGGCCGGGTGGGGGCTCGGGCCGGAAGCGGTGGAGGATGAAGCGAGTGCGCGAGTTGGGGGCGGAGGAGGAGGAGGAGGCGGCGGATCTGGGGGGCGGAGGCGTCGGCGGCCGGCTGGGGGCGGAGGCGCCGGCGGAATCGACGGATGGAGGAGGAAAGTGCGAGAGGAGGGCGGAGATGAGAGGGGGACCGAGGGGGGGCGGTGGGCGAAGAGTATCTGGGCGGACAGGGGAGTTAGGTTTATTATTTTAGGATGGCCCATTTTGTTTTTTTAATATTTTTATATGGAGATAATAGATAAGACGTCTCAAATGATAAATAAGACATCTAAAATTTCGTCTCTATACATGAGACATACTCCAAAACGTCTCAGCAGCCATTTTAATAGAATCTAATAGCGTGCAACCCTTTAGAGCGTCTCAAACTGCGTCTCTATTTCAATTGTGGTTCTAAAAAGAGAGACATGATTCAAAGCGTCTTAAACAAAACGTCTTAATATGTTCATTTTGTTGTAGTGCAGGGAAAACAATTTTGGGCTAAAATTTGTTGAAATGCAGTTTTCTCGGTCCACCCCAAAAGAAGCCAAATTCATGAAATTCATCAAGATTCGGTTTCTTGGTCCACCCCAAAAAAGCCCAGTCTAGTAAAATATTCGACCCGTTTTCAATTTTTTTTGTCGGTCGGGCCTAACCCACCAAACCACCACCCATTTCTCTCAACTCGCCGCCACTTCCCCCTTCTCCCTAATCCTTACTCACCGTTGCCCGCTCCTTCTTCCTGCTACTGCCACCACCGCCCCCCTTCTCCTACCACTTGCCCCTACCGTTGCCTACCCCCTTCTCCCGCCGCTTGCCCCTGCCGCTGCCTCCCCCCTTCTCCACCGGCTCAGCGGTGGTGCGCCATGGTACCAGTAGTAGTCCGCATCGGCACGTGGATGCAGGGCGCCTGGCACTTGCGCGATTGAAGGTTTCTACTCCTGACGCAAAACCACCGAAGCCGGCAGCACAAGAAGATGGCAACGGTGGCTCATCCTGGGCTTCTTGAACACCAACAACTCATATCCAGACCATGGATGTGGCCAAGCTTCAGAGGCTCAGACCAAGCTCTACACCATGCTCGAAGAGGTCAGTCTAGTTAATTAATCATCGTCATGTCTCAATTAACCATAAATCAGTGCGGTTATTTTTGCATTTTTTAAATTCAAATTGTATTTTGAATATTTTGACTGAATGTTTATAAAAAATTCCAAATTTTTGAAATTTCGGAAATTCGGTTTTCTCGGAGGGATCAGAAAATTTTTTTAAACCAAAATTGTTTTCCCTGTATAGGATTGAATACTGTACGTATCTTTTGGAGCATAGAATTGTGGCCTTGGAAAGTGGACAAAATTTTCCTTGGGTATAGATTTCGTGGGAAAACCATATAGAAAAAAATACCCACTTTGGCCCCATTTTTTATCAAAAGATGCTAGACCACCGTCAGTGCACTGTTGAAATGGTAAGGGGGATTTAAAACCGAAGTTTCAAATTCTGAAACTTAAAGTGTTAAACACAGGAATTCATGACATAAAGAGAGGCAAAATGAGGCAAGTCCCTACGTTTATTTTTCTCCAAAATTGCTGTTAAGATGTAGTATAGTCCGTCTTCGTGTGTAACTCAAGTTCAAGTTGTGTCCAACTTGAAGTCCGAATACGTATGCTAGTAGGAGATTATTAGCCTATATATTGAGAACGCTTGTAGCCAGTTTTGTAAAAAAAAAAGGAGAGCAAATAAGAGAATAGAGAAATTAAGAAATTCTCCTGTGTTTTCTCTGTTTATTTGCGATGTGTGCATTTTTTCCTAGATCAAAGTTTTAACAAGTGGTATCAACCTGGTTCTAACATCTCTGGCCCAATGGACACTAGTGTGTGAACGCCTGATGGACTGTGACCCTGAGGGACCGTTGGTGTAGGTGAAGAGACCCTGAGGGACCGTCGGTGTACGGTGAAGGGGCGGTGAAAGACTGAGGGACACCAATGTGTGAAGGGAGAGACTGTTGGAATAGTCTTACATTAGTTGTGGAAGGGCAAGGGACCTAACTTAAAAGTGAGGGAGTCCTTCACCTCCTTTTAGGGTGAGAAGACCTTTACGATCTAACAAGTGATATCAGAGCCTACATGAGAGGTGAGTGCATTGAAAAAAATCATTCTTAGCGACTTGTTTTGGCGAGCTGTGTCAATTCCGAAGGTAGCGTCTCTCGAGGCTTCGGTGTCTGAGTAAAAGTCAAAGTGTCGGAGCAGCAGCGCTAAGGGTAGCATTTTTTTTCTCGGTCTGTGTGTTGCCAAGAGATCGAAATCAAATCAAAGGGACAACACGTCACGTCTACGCTCAGTCCTTTGTTTTCATATCACAATCAGCGTCAACACGCATGCATAGGAAAGAGAAAAGAGAAAAGAGAAAAAAGGTTGCAGCAACAGGGTGTTTGCACACATCAAGCATGATTGCTTCTCTCCGTGAGACTTAAGGAAAAAAAGGGATAGGCGCAACACACAGCGGCATCCTGACGAATTTGAGCCGAAGTCTCTCATTTTTCGTCTCCGAAGCAAAGCTGTCCATCCGCGTGAGATAGAAGCACGAATCCGAGCTGAAGTCTTTCGTTTTTCATCTCTGAAGCAAAGTTGTCTATCCACGCGAGATAAAAGCCAGGCTGCCTCGGCCCTGCACAGTAAAAGAAAATTCCAACAGAGAGCAGATTCAAGACAGCAAGAAGTCACCAAGAAGGAAAAAAGAAAAGAAAAAATAGCACAGTTTTTTTCCTCTATTCCCTCGGTCCAAGAGCAGCTTCAAAGTAGCCCGAGATCTTGATCCGTGCTCAAGATCATATCGTGTTCTCCAGGAAGTGGTGTCACCGGTGACGAGGCATCATCAAGTATGATGGTGAAGGAGAGTTCCGCTGTCCGCTGCATTATGTGATGCTTACAACGAGCAATTATGCAGCCTGAGAAATCAAGATGAAGGTGTACATGAAGGCTCAAGGAGTATAGGACGCGATCGAGAATGACAACGGTGATGTGCGCAAGGATCAGATGGTATTGGCGGTCATCTATCAGGGCATCCCAGGGGAGACACTCTTCCAACTGGCCGAAAAGAAGATGGCCAAAGCCGTGTGTGAGGTGTTGAAGACGATGCATCTTGGTACCAAACGGAGACACTCTTGCTGAAGCGCTCAGCGATGATGAATCAACAGTGCTCTGATGATGAGTTGAGTCAAGGACGTTGAGAAGATGTGTCACCGTCCAAACTCAAGTAAGGTGAAAAGAAATCAGAACATTGAGAAGATGTATCACTGTTCTGTGTCAAGTATGAGTTTAGTAAGTCGTAGTTGAGACCAACTGCCTCAATGTTTTCAAATCTTTGCATCTGATGGACCCGTATCAGTTGAGTTGAGTTCCTATATGTAGCTTGCATGTAGAACGCTTTATGTGGAAGCATGACTGGTAGTTCATAATGCATTGAGACTAAAACTAGAGTATGTCAAGTCAAGATTAAGTGAGAGATTGTTAAAAATAATCTTGACTTAAAGTTCAAGACATAGTAGAATCTATCTCTGTGCGTAACTCAAGTTGAAGTTGTATCCAATTTGAAGTCCAAATACGTATGCTAGTAGGAGATTATTAGCATATATATTGAGAAGGCTTGTAGCCAGTTTTGTAAGAAAAACAAGAAAAAGGGGAGCAAATAAGAGAATAAATAAATTCAGAAATTCTCTTGTGTTCTCTTCGTTTATTTGCGATGTGTGTGTTTTCTCCTGATCAAAGTTTTAACAATTGCTTTTCCATTGCCCATTAGTTTCAACGATCAAGTTGTCATTATGCAGAAAAAACTCAAAATTGGACCTAGATGTTTACAATAAGAATGCAATCAGATTTCCTGGGAAGTAACTTCCATGCATCCATGCTGGTTCTTAATTAACGAGTTTCTTATTTTCAGTTTTTAAAAGTTAAATTTTATCTTTTAAATAGAGCGTCTTTTTAAAACGGATCTACAAGTTAATTGTAATATACACTATAACGACCTTATTTATATCAACTAAAATCATAGGCGAGTTTCTATTACTCTGTACTCTCTGACATAAATATCCTAAAAATTATAAATTACAGTCAAAAATCATAAATCAAAATAAAAAAGTTGTAATTGGGCTGATGGAAGAAGGGCTTGATATATACAAGGTGCAGGACAACTGTAGATGGCGACAAGCAAATGGCGCAAGCCTCAAGCCGACTGATACCGTAACGGGATGGAGATGCTCCTTATTTTTATTGACCTTATCTCTACTACTTAAAAACGCAACTTGGTGGTAGTCAGTGCGTTCTTCTTTCAGTTCTCTACAACCGTCCATTCTTCCTCAACTCTCTACAGCCATCCGATTTTACGATGCTTCCTCCCATGCACGTAGGCTCCTCCCTAACCACTTCCCACGATCAGAAAATTGTCCCTCTCCATCTCTACTCCCCTCTCCGCCCTCTCTGTCTCATCATTCTCATATCTCTCGCCCTTTCTCTCTCTTTATCGTTCCTCCTCCTACCTCTCTCCCTCCTCATCACATTCCACCTCTTGCCCCTCCCAGATCTCACCAACCCCCTCCCAACCAGCATTCTTGCCTCTCTCAGTATCTATAGTTTTTGAAGCGGTTGCTATTGTCTCTAGTCGAGTAATCCGCGGTGGGAGCCGAATCCGCCGGCTCTGTGGGGCGGGCTGCTGTGATGGGTGGTACCGTTTCTTGATCTATCTGGACTTCAGATCCGCCGCAAAGGCGGTGCCTTTGTGGTGTTCTAGGCACCATGGAGGAGGGTTTGACGCGTTGGTAGTGAGGTGGGCATGTGGGGTTCTTGGGTTGGACTGCTCGGGGGAGACTTCGAGGAAGGGCGCAGGGTGGCGAGACGCCGAGGCGGGCACCGGAGTTTCAGTGCTAGTCGCGGTGGCAGCTGACAGGATGGATCTGGTGGCTCGTCGGGATCTTTCTCATGGTCGGGCACTTGAATGCCTGTGCATTGATCCTCCTACAAGTACAGACCATGCCCACTCGATCTATGGATCGAAGATTTCTCACAATCTCTCCGCTACTCATGTGCTACGATCCTGTGTAGCATCTCCTCTTTTTCTACGTAGCCTTGATGCGACTGCAAGGCAAAGCCCCAAGTAGCAATTCTCCGAGGCCGTTGTCCCCGCCCGTTCAAGTCTGGAATAGATGTCCAATGTATGCCTTCTCCTCTCATTCCTGTTGGTGTACCCTCGATTTCCATCGGTATACTACTGTCTACTCCTCTGATCCACCTCATATGGCCAACATTTTCATTTTGTGATGTTCTTTTGTTTCTTACTCAGAGTTCTAATTAATCCCTATTATTTTGGTGCCCCTGACAGGTCCTGCAATTATATTTGATGGCTCATATGCTCATTTTCATAATTCAACAGGTAATTTTATATCACCTAATGTTTGCCTCTAAATTTGGATTCTCATCTTTGCTTTGATAGTTGGAATACATTTCTTTTCTATCTTCCTTGAAAAGACATAAACAAATGAAATGAGTTGTCCTGATGAATTACAGAAATTACCTTTTGCTTTAGTCTTCTACATATGCTCAAATGAGACTAATTAGTAGATTTTGCTTGGAACATACAGCCCATACATTGAATTGGCCCCTTAACCAGACCCACCTATATGATCATGAGATATTTTTGCCTTCCATGTTTTAGATTGCAGGCTACAATTTTGTTGATCGATATCTGATAATGATGATGCCTTGTTTTGTTATTTGATAGCTGCTAGAGTTTGTAATCTTGTTTTTAGTTTAGAAGTCGTAGTTGTGGTCGTGTATGAGTAGTCGGAGTCATGTACGAGTTTGGTCGTGGTCGTATACGAGTCTATGTCATAGTCGAGCTCAAGTCCGCTTCATAGTCATAGCTGAGTTTGAGTCATAGTCGTAGTCGTACCCGAGTCAAAGTCATAGAGCAAGGTATAAAAGGCAGAGCCATTGTACCGAAAGATGCACTGACTTGACAAGATGTAGTCGAGAGGAGGTGCCGAGCAGGGGCGATCGGCGTGGTTGTAGGCAGTCAGCGTGATCGCAAAGCAGTGGGCGACCGACGTTGTCGTAGGTGGTCGGTGTGATCACAGAGCAGGGGCGACCGGTGTGGTTGTGATCGGTGTAATCACAGAAGAGAGAGATCGGTGCGATCTCAGAAGAGAGAGAACGGTGTGGTCGGAGGCTGTCGGGACCCTGGATTTCCGAACCCAGACCCTCTGTGTATTACCGCACTAGTCCCAGATCAAAGCTAGTGCACACAGTTAAACAGAATGGATAAACATCACCAACAGCGATTTATTACAATAATTGAGAGTACCGACCGAAAGGTCTCATTATTACAATAGAGGTTTAAGACTCGCACACATGAAACACAGCGGAAGCAAAAGATAACTCGATGACGACCCATCAATACGCCACAGGCAATTGACTGGGGAAGCGCGACCTAATTCTCTGGGAAGAATCCATCACATCCACAAGCGAAGCAGTAGTCGTAGTCACCTTCTTGAGCTTCAACTTCCTCTGAGATTTATTTTTGAGTGTAGCATGTGAGTACATAAAGTACTCCGCAAGTCTCGGGAAAAATGCATAGATGCAAGGCTTGACAAAGGAAGGCTATATGGCTCTTTTGCACAAAGCAATATTTTAATTTCAATTGCTACTAATTATTTTCGAAGGCATCAATTTAATAAGGTAAATGATTTTAACAGAACTAACAATTATACTCTAGTGAAGGTTCCATCCACCAACACTATCTTAATCATTCCAACTGAACCAGTTAATATTGCGGGTTACATCCACCCTCTCTGGCTCCAACCGCCAGGATTCCCTTCCGAGAGTTCCCTCCACTCTCGGAGTACAAATTTTTGATTTTAAAACCAAAACCAGAAATCTACCATGTGAATGCATTCCTTGCCCGCCCTTGACCGTGGGCACGGCTATTCGAATAGTTTGACACTCTGCAGAGGTTGTACAACTTTACCCACAAGAGATAAATTATCCTAAAAGTCAACACGCTTCCTTTGGCATGAGACCCAGATAAAATATCACAAAACCTTTACCTTACTCTAATCTAGCTAGATACCACCCGCTGAGGTTTCACCGCAGGTAGGCTAACTGCCCGAACCGAAGCCCCCTCTTGCGCCATATAAGTACAGTAAATCCCTGTCCCTCACTGTGAATAACCAGTCCATCCCTGGCACCCACTTTCCACTGGTGGCATCTAAACTAGACTATCATAAGTTATTCAGCTAGGTCGTACCCATATAGACTTGTGGTTGTACGGTTAATGCTCAGTCTGGACAAACACAAGCGTCGGTCCTTATTTGACTAGGGTGGAACATACACTTAACAAGTTCTCGTGCTAACTGCACCAAGCCAAACCAACCATCCACCCTAATCTAAACCAACTTTCACATCTTATTTTATTTTAAAAGAACAGTGGCAACTCCAATTACCACTAATTTTCATAAACACAGGGGTTCTATAAATCATAAACTCCCATTTTCAAGATTTCTAAAGTATTGAATAGCAGGACTAAGCATTATACTACCATTCTAATATTCACAAAGATTAATAGTAATCTCATTATTGAGACAAAGGAATTTCTAGGGTGACAAGGTACATGGCAATCAATGTCAAATGAGGGCATAACAAAGTTGGAATAACTAATTCCTAAAGATTTGAACTAATACTTTATGTAAATAGCAATGCACATAATTTAAAATAATTTGAAAACATTTCAAATCATGGGTTCAAGATGATCAAAGGAGACTTGCCTTCTTGCAGATTCTCTGGGTCTTCTTGCTGTTGGGTGGAGTGATCGTCGACAATGTTGGAATCTACGCGATAAAAGACGAAGCAAACAAAGCAAATAAATACAAACAAAATTCAAATAAACTCAAAAATTCAAATGGAGGCCATGGTTGGATAGATCATGATTTTAGATGAATTTAGAAATTTGAATGGCTGAATTTGGAGTTAAAATGAGAAAGTTATGCTTGTTTGAACTTTTCAGTTTGAATAAATCCAGAAATTAAGAAATTTCTGACAGGTGGGGCCCACTGGAATATTTAAATTTTCAATCTTTATTTTTAATTCCGAGAGCCTGACAGGTGGGACCCACTGACAGTAAACCCCCTGGTGGTCGCTGACATGTGGGACCCCTCTGACAGTGACCAGATCTGCTTTGGTCACTGACAGGTGGGACCCACTGGGATCTGGACCCACTTGTCAGAGGCTGACGCAGACAGATGGGACCCAGGCGGCAGTGGCCCGCACAGACGGCTGCCGCTGACGGGTGGGACCCACTTGTCAGCGCGAGAAATAAACGAAAAACTCAACCCAGCGCGCGGAGCCGAGGGCTCGAACGCGCACCGGGGAGTTGAGGGAGTGCGCTGCTAACCAGATGGGCGGGGGAGGCTTTGCCTACCTATATAGGGCAGCAAATCCTTTTGAGGGGTACCTTCGGGAGGGGCCGGGCAGAGGCGGTCGGAGGCGACGGCGCCGGCGGCGAGGGGAAGCCGGACGTGTTCGGGTGATGCGTAGATTGTAATCCTGGAGTGAAGAGGGTTCTGTTGGAGGGGTCGGTGAGGTCCGGGGATGAACGGAGACGGCCGGCAGCGAGGAAGGGGCGGAGCTGCCTCGGGTGCTCCGGTGCGACGGTGCTCCGGCGGCGAGGAAGGACGACCGAGGTGCTGGGGAGGTTTGCCGACGCACAAGGAAGCTGTAGGTGGCGGCTATGGGCTCCGGGGAGGTCCGAGGCGGCGGGGAAGGCTCGCCGGAGTTGGGCGGGGCTCGGAGAGAGAGAAGCTCGGCTGCGGGCGTCTCAGGGCTCCGGAGGAAAGGTGGAGGGTGCTGGGAGGTGGTGCGGGGAGAGGCGGAGGCCGAGGGGCTATTTATAGAGCTCGGGGAGGGGTGAGGCGGCGGAAATTCCTCGCCGAAGTCGCGGCCAGGGTTCGGTTTGAATTGAGGATAAGCCGACGGAGGCGACGCGGAGTCCGGATTCTCAGGGGATAAGGGGCTTATCTCCCCGGGAATTCAAATCCGCGTTCAATTTGAAGAAAGAGGCCGAGTGCAGGTAGGATTTGATCGCCGGTTTCTTCGGAAGAGAGAGAAAAGAGGGAGAGTCCGGCGTCTGCGCGGGGACGAAGGACCTGACGAGCGGGGCCCGCGGAGCAGCGAGGGAGAGGGGAAGTGCGGCCGGGATGGGCCGAGGCGGAGGAGAGTTGAATCCGGTCCGCACACGTGGCGCGCGGGGAGATGGCGAAGGCGGGATGGCGGGGCGACGTGGACGACATCCGTCCGTCCAAGTGTCAGCCGAAGGGAGGGGTTGGATTTTTATTTTGATTTTACAATTTCAGAAAAGGCTAGGAAATTATTTAGGCCTCAGAAAAAATATGAAAATACCTCCGAAAATTCCAGAAAAATTCACAAAAGCTTCTGGACATATTTTGGACTAAGCAAAATTATTTCCAACTACTGTTGGTATTTTATTTTCATAGTTTGAATTACCTTTTAATTTTTAAAATAGGTCTTTAAATTCCAGAAAATTCAGGAAAACCAAATAAAATCCAATTACTTTAAAATACTTTATTTGAATTTAAATTTTTCCAAAAAGCAAATTTTGGGATGTGACAGAGGCGATCGATGTGATCGCAGAAGAAAGATAGGCAACCGGTGTTGTTAGAGGCAATCGTTGTGATCGTGGTGGTGGCTATGGGTGTGATCGTAGCGATCAGTGTAATTGATATAAAGAAATAAAGAAAAGAAGGAGCAGTTTGGCTCCGAGGAAAAGTATCGAGTTCATTGTGTGTTCTCAGACGTAGTCGTAAATGACTTATGACCACAGCGAGCAGAGGATCGTAGACATGGTCGTCAAGGAGTTACAACCACAGTGACTGATCAAAGGTGTCTGCAGGAGCAACTGTTGTGGTCGTAAAGGAGTTACGACCACGGTCACAGAGCAGAAGATGTGGTCGTAAAGAAGTTACGACCACAGCGAGAAGGCGTGGTCGTAAGCGACCACAACAGGGAGACGTGGTCGTAAAGCATTACGACCACAGCGGTCGACAGAATCACTGTGCGGTCGTAAGGAGCTATGACTACAGTGATCGACCGTGGTTGAAGGAAGTGCAGCGCAGTGGCAGTGAACGTGGTCATAACTTCAGCTAATGTTTATGACTATGTGGTCGGAGCAGCGAGGCATGATCGGAGTGGTCACAATGTGTTCGTAACGACTATCAGCATGGTCGGTGAACCGACAGAGCGATTATAACGACACAAGAGGTGGTCGTAACCTCTTCAACGTGGTCGTACGGCTGTAGGTGGTGGTCGTAGCAACTACAAAGTGGTCGTAGAGGTCCTAGGAGCAGTCGTAAAGGCTGTAACAAGAGCTTTCTCCAATCCATTTACTTCTTTACTATATTTGCCATTGTTAAATCCCCCAGGTTTAATTCCTATATCGTACCTACAATTCTTTTGTGCTAGATTTGTGAACAGCAGTAGAAAGCTGGAAGTAGAGGGGGCCATGATGTTATGTTGCTTGCTTATGCACATTGCCAACCTAAGCAGGTAACATAAGCTTCCTTCTTTGTCTTTACTCTCTTTTTTGGCTATTGTCTGAGTTTCAAACTTTCAGTATATAGTTACGGGTTGTGAGCACATTTGCTGGTGCCAGAAATAATGGACAAAATTCAGTGTACTTTTGTTAGTTCTGACCATCACTTTTTTTTCTTTGCAGGAGACTGTTTTGTTCAGCACTTCACCTGATGGCTCAAACCTAAAAGGATGTTAGTACAAGCATGCTGGTATTCTTTTCACTTTAACATTCGGTTCAACTCAGCATTTGTGTTCTATCTCACACAAAATGCTTAGTGTGCCATAAAAATATTTTATATGTCTGTAAGGAAATATGATAATTGGGGTAATTTTGACAACTTAGTAGTAGGTAATGCTTTTGCCAGTGGCACCCAAAGCAGTTGTTGCAATGTGCACTTCTAGTGCTTGGTGTCTCTGGCTAAGTGTCACCATGAAGGTACACTAGCTTGGACAACTTACACATAACCACAATGGTATTATCTCAAAACTTTCTTTTTAGAGACAATTATATTTTGACCATCTATCTTTACACCAAGTTTAGTGTATTTGATCTCAACCCATATGGTTTGTATTATTTTTATCAAGAAATTTTTTAAATGACTTGAGTACTTTAGAGTTTGGACTTTGAAATAAGATATGCCAATCATATTATCATCATCAAAATATGTACTTTGATAATAGTCAGTTACAATCAGAGTTTGGGGAAAGGTGCTATGCCGACTGCAGCTATGGTGAATTGGGTACTGAAGGATGGGTTGGGATACTTGAGCAAGATATTATTGTTGAAATTTAGCCAGCATTTTTATGTTAACCTGCAGGGGTGGCGACTGTTTGTGGATTTTCTGGAGAACACAACTTGTGGGCTGGAAATTTTGACTCTAAACTTTGCTTCATCACATGAACAAATAACCCAATATTTGTCCAATCCTCAGTATTACTTTCATGTCAACAGCCAGCATGTGAGGAACAAGCTGAAGGTGATCATGTTTCCTTTCCTGCACCAGGTAAGGACTGATTGGTTACCTTTTCCTTTGTGTATTGTATGCAGATATTGTGAATTCTCACACAATCCATGTATTATTTCTTTTCCTTCAAAGGCACTGGACAAGGATAATTGAACTAGTGGGAGAAATGCTATTATACAAAACTCCAATTCAAGATATCAATGCTCAAGATCTTTACATATGTTGTAATTGCTGGTTATGCCTTGGCTGTTCTTGGAAGGTCATTGTGTATTCAGAACAACTTTGTCTGCTCTGTCTTAAGAGTAGGAAGGTATGGTATGAATAGTGTGGGTGGACCTGAACACAGGGGATGCTATGTACCTTTGATCAGTGTGAGAACTTTGAAGTAAGAAGTGTATATCTGTTGGGAATTTTGAGAAAACGATATGCGTAGAGTGGAGAAATGTTAAAGAGTTGCAGTATCTAGAAATTAACTTTTGTTGTCCACTATTTTTGCTTATATCATGCATATTTGAAACACATTGCTCCCAGTCTCCAATGATAATATTCATTTGCTCATAGTACAGGATATTCATGCTTCAATGATGCATGTCTGAAACACACTTTCCCTGAATGCAGGTTTACCCCAAAGTCACTGACTCTACAGTTCACAAAAGGGCTACTTGGCTAGTTTCTGTGAGTCATCCTCATCAGAGTTCTACTATACTCACTGGGAAGTAGTGAAGCATCTTTGCTAGATGTTGTGGCATATGCTGGGTATGGATTTGCTGGTACATCACTTGTGATGCTTGTTCTCATCTTCTGGGATTTCTCATACTATTTTGTACTGCCATGGTTCTACATCTGCACCGTGGTATTCCTGGTTAAGACCATGAACAGGGTTCTTCTGGGCACACCAAGGAGTTAAGAAAGACATCCTAGCCTGAATCACTACTTTCTTCTTTTCCTTTCGGTTGTCCAGTTCCCTATATGGAGCAATCAACGTCCTCGACTTCATATTGTATGATATAAACCATTGTACTACACAAAAGGCTACAATCGGATGGTCAAGCCCTTCTTGTCACAAAACGATGATGTTGCTAATGACTACCTACTGAGAATGACATGCCCCAGTGTCTGCTAAGGGCTAAGGAAATATATGCATACATCTTTTTTTGTGTCATCACTCTTGTTTGATGATATGTATTGTATTTTTTGAACTTCGTTGTAACGCACGGGTATCTTACTAGTTTTTAAAAAGGTTCACGAACCTTCAAATTACCACAACATTTTCATTTTTTTGGAACACAAATACTTATTGTTTTTATTGTGGCTAATAATTTTTAGCTGAGTTCAATACTTTTGGTTTTATTTTTTGAGACAGTGACAAACAGTGTAGATGGCGGTGTACACATCGACGAGCTAAGGAACCTGTTTGAAAAGATCATTTAGAAAAGCTGTTTCATTTATTTCGATTTTCAGAAAAAATCAAAGCTAAGAGTTGCCTAAAAACGAAAAAGAAAAGAAAAAAAAGATGGCCTAAATATTCGTCACGTACAAATTATTGTAGAACAACGTCACCAGTGACGTGAAACATACCGTCCCTACCGATGTAGTGCGGCTTGCTGGCCGGCAACGGGAAGTGGCCAAGTTGGTTCGGGCTCTCAGCAGTCAGCATTTGGACGTAGTAATTGGAATTTTGGGCTACGTGATTCGGGTAGTGCCATCCTCGAACCGTTGGTGCTCTTTGCGGAACATACGTAGACGGTACGTACACACGAGTTCCTCTTATAGAGAACTTTGTGAGATCGTGGCTACGGATTTATTTTTGATCTATATATTTCTAGACATGTACTAGAGGATATACTCAGATGTATACATGTGATATGTTTGTACAGTGATATATATGCGTATGTGTTTATCTTGTAATTTTTATTTTTATCTTTACTATTTAAAAAACTTTAGTTGGTGGTTGGTGGTGCATTCTAGCATCCTAGCTCTAAGGCTGTAAAAAAATCTCGAAGCTTGCGAACTATTCAAATTCGGTTTGTTTTAGACTTGATTCGAGCTCGGGTTGAACTTTAAACGAGCCGAACTCGAGCTTGATCTCGAGCTCGTGAGCTTTATCGAGTCGAGCTCGAATAGTTCGTGAGTCTCGGTTCGAGCTTAAATAGTGATACATATTAACTCTTACCAGTTTACTCGAACCGAACTCGAGCTCGAGTTTTTCTTATTGTTGAAAATTAGTGTATGCTTGAATTATTTTGACTGTTATCGAGCTTACTAGAGCCGAGTTCGAACTCAAAATTTTCTTATTATTGAAAAATAGTACATAATAAATTATTTTAATTACTATTGAGCTTCAACAAACTGAGCTCGAGCTTACTCGAGCTTGGGCTGAGCCAAACTCGAGCCCAAGTCCAGGCTCGGACCTTAAATCGAGCTTGGCTCGAGTTTCTATCGAGCTCGAGTCTGGAAGACCACACTACTACAGAAATCCACATTACAGACGGTTCAAAAACGTCATCACAGACGGTTTTCTGAACCGTCTGAAATTATGGGTCAGTGATAATCCAAGTTATCACAGACGGTTTTTGAACCGTCTGTGATTATGCGATATCACAGACGGTTTTTCATTAAAAACCGTCTGTGATTATCCGATATCACAGACGGTTTTGTACTAAAAACCGTCTGTGATATCGCATAATCACAGACGGTTTTTAATGAAAAACCGTCTGTGATACACCTCCCCCCAGCAGAATCTATTTCTGTTTATAGCTAGCCTCAGGAAATGCTAGCCATGCCCTCTAAAACAAGCAGATAATCACAGATATAAACATATACAATTCACACATCTAATTTCATTTCAGATACATTTCACATCTCAATTCATTTCACAGACATAAAACATCCAATTGACAACGCACTTCATTTCACAAACATAAAGCATCCATTTCGCAAATCAATTCATTGAGTTGAAATAAAATATCCATTAACAAATACACAATTGTAAAAGATCTACACTGTATTTGCACTTAGAATTACAATAAAAAATCATTCTGGGCAGTGGAACTCTCCATCTGATCTTACGACTTTTGACCACAAAAACCAAATGAGCTCTCCTCGAATTTTTGCAAAATCCGGCTGTGTCAATGCAGATGTAGAGATGGACGCAGCCTGTCGATAGGAATATCAACGCGCGCATATATAAAACTGACATGTATGAAATAAATGTGGGAAGATTGACAAACCTTAGAATTAGTGATCTTGGTGGAATCGAGGAGTAGTCTCATATGGTGGCACACGTAGTATCCACACGTGTTGCCCGGCTCCTGCTGGTGGCACTGCAAAAAATATAATGTGTTAAATCAAGTGGCATTACTACTATGTGTTGTATATGATTAATTAATATGTAGCTAGCGAATACCCGAAACTTGCGATCATGTTTCAAGGCCTTGGCCCCTGTCGTCGAGTCACGTGTTTGTTGAACGTATGTGGCGAACGACCTCCGTTATTCGAAAAAGTTAGATTAGTTATTCGGAAGGAAAGAAAGAGTACAATGTACAATGTACGTACCTATCGAGTATTCGGGCGATAGCTGTGTACTTGGATTTGTTCTTACTTAGAGAATCAAGGTATATAGCCTTGTTCCATTTTGGTATAATTACAATTAAAATCCAATGGAAATTCTCATTGTATGGCATAAGAACAAATTCCTTATCTTGGTGAGCCAGCAGTGCTTTTGTAATATAGTCCTCGACGAAGGATGCATTCTCGATGATGGTATCAATGGCGACCAAGCGTGGGTCCAGGAAACCAATTTGTGATTTCGATGATCTAGCTTCGATCAGCATGAATCTATATATAACATAGGAAAGCAACAAATTGTGACATATATCGGTATTACGTGAACAGAGACTGTGATTGTAGAGACTTACAGCGTCCAGCATCGAACGAGTGAGGCGTCGAGAGCGTTGAGCGTGAAAAGTTCAAATATATCGTCAAAGGTCACCGCGAAGACACAGTCCTGAACTTCGTGCAAGAAATGTTCCGGCTTGAATTTGACAATTATACCTGAGCGCCGTTCTGCCTCTGGCTTATTGGACTCTTCCATATACCAAAGGTGGAATCTTTGGCAACCAAGACCTAGTTTTTGGAGCTCTTCCTGGACTACCATCGGCTGAGCTAGCACGAATTTGCGGGCCAATGGCATGGACGGGAAATCGTCATCATCCTTCGTCTTTGATTTGCCCTGGCCACTGCCTCGATTGTGGGTCGACTTTATGCTAGTCGACTGTAATGGTATAGACGGTGCAAGTTGCTCTGGCGAGAATAGCACCCGTGGAGATAGCACCGGTGCAGGTAGCTGTGGTTCGCACTGCCCGTGTGGAGATGGCACCAGTGCAAGTTGCTCTGGCGAGAATAGCACCTGTGGAGATAGCACCGGTGCAGGTAGCTGTGGTTCGCACTGCCCGTGTGGAGATGGCACCAGTGCAAGTTGCTGTGGTTCGCACTGCACTTCTGGTCCTGCCACCGGTGAAGAAGCCTCTAGGGAGATGTCGGTTTTGGGCCACTGGATGAATGTTCCAATGGCCTGTCCTAGATTCACGATCTCGTCGTTGGGAGGCTTCGGTAGCGGGACCACCTCAAAATTGGCATACACACCATCCACATTAACTTTTGCGAAGCCTGGCGCTAAAGCTTGACCGTGCACCATGGCCCCGATACCAGACGAATATGCCTGGCCCCAAGCAGCGTACAAGGGAATGGAGCCATATCTCACTTGGAGCCTGCATGTCGTAGGCTCCTAATAACGATACAAAATTAGCTACTCGAATAGGCCTACCAATGGAGCAAGCATTCGAGAGGTAATAAGTATTACCAGGATGTCGTCCACAGGAAATTTGGACTGGGTTTGCGTCGGATTGGACGCGCAGCTACTCGGATGGTTGTGCGGGCTAGCTAGCACAGGAGCGGCGGTGGCGGCCTGCTGACTTTCTGTCTGTTTCCACACCTCATCTCTGATTATATCAGCCATCGAATCCAGTAGCTCCTCTTTAAGAGATGCCTTGATCTCTTCTCGTAGCTGTGCGTCACGCTCGGCTTTGTTTCTCTTCCTGCACCGATACATGTCGGAGTCATCTTGGAAACCATGTTTCCAAGGAACGTAAAGCCCAAGGCCTCTCGTACGGCCCGGGTGCTCCTTATTTCCCAGGGCCACGGAGAGCATATCATTCTCCCTTGTTCCCTGGAATGATCCCAGGGTAGATTGAAAACTCAGCTCTTCCTGCAAGAGCACGACATGTCATTTCAATTCGTACGAAGTTGTGGAGTAATTACAAGCTACGTAGTTCGATCGATATCTTACCAGGCGCTCGGTCACTTGCTGGTCTAAAGGGTTTCGAAAGGTGATGTCCCCTGATGTCGTTGTAGATGACCTTGCTCTAATCCAATTTTGAGCGCGGTCGTCCGGGATATTGGAAAATGGCGGGGCGATGTCCTGTGCAGCTGCCAGCTCATCCTCCTTCATCCACTGCGCGATTTTACCCGCATACCCAGCTGTGCCAAGTCTGTGAGGGTGTGTATTTTTTGCCTGGAGGGCCTTGTGCGCCACACTTGTACTTTTGAAATCTTCGGTCGTTTTCATCGCCTTGAACTCTTCCCATTGTGGTTCCAGGAATGGGTATTTATGAACAGGCGTTTCGTCTGTCTCCACGTATTTCTTGACAAGCGTGCTCTTGAAGTTCTTCCTTGCTTTGCACGCCGCTTTGTAGGTTTGTTGTTGCACAGCGTCCAGGTGTTCTTCTGGGAACTCGAACGATGCCAAAATTTCGGTCCACAGCTCACGTTTCCGAGTGTCAGGCACGTTCTTCCACGAATTGTATGTGATCTCAATTCGTTCTCGTGCAACTACTCCGACCATGGTTCGGAATGCGTTTACTGCTTTTTGAGGAAGGATAGGGACCCCAGATGCATTCACCGCTGTGATGATCTGTCGGCCCTTAGGCTTCTTTGATAGCCCTCTTCCTTGGCGTCTTGATGTTGGAGCGGATGCCTCCGGCGATGATGTTGAAGAATGCGCGGGTGACATGTTGCTCATTTTGTGGGTCTATTAAGATAAGATGAGAAAGTAATCATATTGAATTGCAAGACAAGAGAGGAGTAGAGGGGAGGGGGAGAAGGGAGGGGGTGATATGGACATAGAGAGGGGGTGATGTGCCTATCTTACCAATGTACCAATGTATCAAGTCCTTCTTTTTCCCGTAAAATTCAAGTCAATTTTATTACAAAAGTGCAAAAAAAAGACATTCCAGATTCTTCGGTGAGCAGCCGACATAGCCGACTTCTTCGGTGAGCGACTATGCATCTGCTTCTTCCCACTCCTTCTCTTCATCTCTGGTCTCCGGATCACGTACGCCAGTAGCGATGATTCATCTAACTGAATCATCGCTACTAGCGTACGTGATCCAGAGATCAGAGATGAAGAGAAGGAGTGGGAAGAAGCAGATGGATAGTCGCTCACCGAAGAAGTCGGCTATATCGGCTGCTCACCGAAGAATCTGGGAATTTGTTTTTTTTTGAACTTCTGTACTAAAATTTCCTTGAATTTTGTAATACTATTACTACAAGGTCTCTAAACAAAGTGCATATCCTAGCACCTACTTTAGTTGCTAAAACTATAAACCAAATAGCAAAGTCCCTAAACAAAGGTCTATGAAGCAAATGACACAAACTAGTGTATCCGGTTCATTGAACGGGAACACTATAGTATGTCACTTGCTTCATTTGCTGTTTTTTGTCTAGATACATGGAGCATTTGGGTGGAAAGATCAACTGTTTCGTCAGGCGCATGACTGCCAATTCGAAGCATAGCATAGCATCCGAGGCACATCCGAGGCCTGCTGCTGTGTCTTGAGGAATGCCAAGAGCTGGTATTCAGATGGGTTATGAGAATAAGATTCATAATTTATAGTTTGAGGAATGCCACATCTGAAGACCAGCTCTTGGCATTCTTCAAGACACAGCTGCAGGCCTTGGATGTGCCTCGGATGCTACGCTATGCTTCAAATTGGCAGTCATGAGCCTGACGACACAATGTATTTCTTTCCACCCAAATGGTCAATGTATCTTTTGCAATAATCGCAAGATTTCTTTATCCGGATCCACTAGAATGTGTTACTTGCTTCATGCCCTTCGATCATATACTCTTCCTTGATTGGTTAATTTGTGCTCTCAAATTGTAGGGTTGCACATGATAAGATGAGGAAGCAAGAAAAGTGATACATGATGCTCAATGTTAGGAAGAGATCAGGAGAGGAGTAGAGGGAAGGGGGAGAAGGGAGGAGAGGAGTAGAGGGAAGGGGGACCCAAATGATTTCAAACTATATACTATGTACTATATACTATATACTATATACTAACACAACAAGCAATGTAATATGTACCAATGTAAACTAAGCAACTGCAGTAAACAATGTACCAATGTAGTATGTACCAAATAGCAAACTAATTAAGCTACTGCAGTAAACAATGTACCAATGTAATATGTACCAAATAGCAAACTAATTAAGCTACTGCAGTAAACAATGTACCAATGTAATATGTACCAAGCATCAAGCATCAACCCTAAACACTAACAGTAAGCATGAAGCATCAACCCTAAATATGTACTAAGCAACTAACCATAACAGTATGAAGCATCAAGCATCAACCCTAAACACTAACAGTAAGCATGAAGCATCAACCCTAAATATGTACTAAGCAACTAACCATAACAGTATGAAGCATCAAGCATCAACCCTTAACACTAACAGTAAGCATGAAGCTCGGCGAGGGATTTGATGACCTTACGGTTTTGGTGACCTTAGGGACGCAGGAGGAGGAGGCGGCGGCGACGGAGGAGGAGGAGGAGGAGGCGGCGACGACGACGGAGGAGGAGGAGGCGACGGAGGAGGAGGCGGCGGCGACGGAGGAGGAGGAGGCGACGGGCTCGGGGAGGCGGCGACGGAGGAGGAGGCGACGGGCTCGGGGAGGCGGCGACGGAGGAGGAGGAGGCTGCGGCGACGTCTTCGTCCGGGGAGGCGGCCGGCGAGGGCTGGGGGAGGCAGCCGGCGAGGGCTCGGGGAGGCGGCGGCGACGACGGGCTCGGGATTTAGATCTAATCGAATAACTGCAGTGCACACGGAAAACCCTAGCGAGAGGGTATATGTAGGAAGATTATCACAGACGGCTCTAAACTTAGAACCGTCTGTGATAACATATCACAGACGGTTTTGAGTTAAAAACCGTCTGTGATAGTTTACTATCACAGACGGTTCTAAACTTAGAACCGTCTGTGATATGTTATCACAGACGGTTCTAAATTTAGAACCGTCTGTGATAAGCCTTTGCCGGCTGTTGCAATTAAGACAACACCAATAACTACACAGCTGCATTCATATCAACTACCAAACAGCTGCATTCATATACAACACCAACCAGCTGCATTCGCACAGTGTATTTCTTGATACATTTTGTCATTCTCAAATACATCACACATATACATTTTTCACATATACATCTCAAAATTGACTACATCACACATTTTCACATATACATCTCAAAATTGACTACATCACACATTTTCACATATACATCTCAAAATTGACTACATCACACATTTTCACATATACATCTCAAAATTGTCACACATTTTCACATATACATTCTTATTGGACTTGCTTATTTCCTTTAAAAATTAGCCCTTCATCATGATCAATGCGTACGTAACTAGTTTCGTCACGTTGTTCATCGTTGACCCTTATGCCATTTCCAAAAGGAGGTAACTCGTCAAATTGATTGTATTCCTCCTCGTCCACTACATTCTCCACTCCGACAATTCTCCTTTTTCCATGAAGAACTACATGGCGTTTCTTATTTGCCGGGTCGGTTACATAGAAAACTTGAACAACTTGATTGGCGAGTACGAATGGTTCATCTTTGTACCCGACACGTTGGAGGTCCACGGTCGTGACACCGTACTTGTCAACCTTCAACTTGATTGCTTTCCTTCCGATAGTTCCGAGACCCTTCAGCCTCCCCTCATGACGAGATTGAGGGACACCTATCGGCTGAATCTGAGCCATATAATCGACACAAAACTCAATGACATCTTCGCTTGCATAACCTTCGACGATGCTGCCCTCCGGCCGAGAACAATTCCGTACGTAGGACTTGAGAATTCTCATGAACCTCTCAAATGGGTACATGCTACGTAGGAATACGGGCCCGCACATTTTTATCTCCCACACAACGTGAACAATGAGATGGACCATGATATCGAAAAACGAAGGAGGGAAATACATTTCAAGGTGACATAGAGTCATCACCACCTCGTCCTGTAGAGCATCTAGTCCTTCGGGATCGATGACTTTCTGAGCAATTGTTTTAAAGAAATAACATAGCCTCATGATTGTCTCTCGGATTTTGATCGGCAAAATATTTCTAATTGCAATAGGGAGCATCTGTGTCATCAGCACATGACAATCATGAGACTTCATGCCATTTAACTTCAAATCTTGCATCGAAACAAGTTTCTTCACGTTGCCGGAGTAACCAGACGGAACTTTGACACCATGCAAGCACTGGCACAGTTCTGTTTTCTCAGCCTTGGACAGAGTGTAACACGCAGGGGGAAGGTACGTTCGTGCATTATCAGTGCATGTCGGTGCTAACTCAGGCCTGATGTGCATATCAGCCAAGTCAAGCCGTGCGTTGACGCCGTCCTTTGTTTTATCACGGATGTTCAGTAAGAGACCAATCAAGCTGTCGCACACATTCTTTTCTACGTGCATGACGTCGATGCAGTGCCGAACATCTAGGTACTCCCAATAAGGTAAGTCCCAAAATATTGATCTCTTCTTCTATGTGTTCTTCTCATGAGCCCTCAATTTACGTCTCTTTTCGAGGACAACATCTAAATCCTTAACCATATCATAAACCTCGCGTCCCCTTAAATGCCTTGGAGCTGAACCGTCTTCCTTCTCTCCGTCAAATTGTTTCTTCATCTTGCGGTATGGGTGAGCCCTCCGAAGGAACCGGCGGTGACGCATGTAGACGGTTTTGCGTGAGTGTCTCAGCCACACACTCTCGGTACCATCTAAACAGTGAGTACAAGCTTTGGCACCTTTTATACTATGGCCCGATAGGTTACCAAGGGCAGGATAATCATTTATGGTGCAGAACAATAAGGAGCGCAGAGTGAAGTTCTCTCGTTTGTATGCATCTCATACCTGTACCCCTTCGTTCCACAGTACTTTTAGATCTTCCACCAACGGTGCTAGGAACACATCGATATCATTCCCAGGTTGTTTTGGCCCTTGGATAAGTATCGACAGCAAAATGTACTTTCGCTTCATACACAACCAAGGAGGAAGGTTATAGATGCAGAGAGTCACGGGCCATGTGCTATGTCGGCTGCTCATGCTACTGAATGGATTCATTCCATCTGTACTCAGTCCAAACCTTATATTCCTTGGTTCTGCACCGAACTCTGCAAAACTCCTATCGATGTTTCTCCACTGCGCGGAATCAGCAAGGTGTCTTAGCATTCCATCCTTCTTGCGCTCCTCCGAGTGCCAACGCAGCAGTTTTGCCTCCTTTGGATTTGCATAAAACCTTTTCAAACGGGGAATTATAGGAAAATACCATGCCACCTTAGCAGGAGGTCCTTTCTTCGCCTTTGTTCCCTCGCCATCATCTGATTGATTGTTACGTTTGTATCGGGATGTGTTGCACACCGGACATACATGCATGTTTGCATACTCTTTACGGTAGAGGATACAGTCGTTCGGGCATGCATGTATTCTTTCTACTTCCATTCCCAACGGACAAAGAACCTTCTTGGCTTTATACGTGGTTTTAGGCAACTCATTTCCCTCCGGAAGCATGTCCGCTAAAAGACCTAGCAGCGCCGTGAAACTCTTGTCGGACCAACCGTTGCTTGCCTTCAATTTCAACAGTTCAAGCACGCCCGACAACCTCGTGTACTTGCAGCCCGTGTACAAAGGTTTCTCTAAGTCCTCCATCAAGCCACGGAATTTAACATACTCTCTCTCATCATAGTTCTCTTCTACATCGCGAAGCATCTGATCCAGATTATCATCATGCAACCTATCCGAATCCGAGCCACAATCGACATCAGCCGGCGGCATGTCATTCACTTCACCTGCGATGTCATCCGGGGGCATATCATTCACTTCACCGGCGATGTCATCCGGCGGCATATGATCATTTACTTCGCCATGACTGGTCCAACACGTATAATCCTTTTTGAAACCCCTCCGAATCAAGTGCGCTTCAATTTGCCCTCGGTTCTTAAACATCTTCAAATTCTCGCAGTCAGTGCATGGACAGCACATATATTCCACACCCTTATTCAACATATCCTCCTCGGCGGCTCTTATAAAAGCAGAAACGCCATTAATGTACTCTTCACTCACACGGCTCGCGGCATACATCCAACTTCGGTCCTACGTTACGTACATATATAACAACTTAGTATTAAAATCTAGAATAACTAATTATAACTACATATATACCGGCCACATTTATTATATTGAGACTTAATTTCCTAGCTCAATTCATATTACAAACACAATAGCTATTATATAACCAACAATTTTGCAAATTAATTAACCATCTTCAATAACCACTCATGGATTACTTACACCTAAATTGTAATGCAATTAAAAATAAATAAATTTCATTACTAACCATATCTACAGCAACCAGGAAAGTCTGAATCTTAATTCAAAGCTCAATCTCTGCCTCTTCCCACCAAATTAACTGGCCTGAAATCGCTCTAACTTCCTCCCGAGTGAAAAAGTGCGCAGCAGTGGCTAGATCTGGATCGAAATGAAGACGATGTGGTCTGAGCAGCGCAATAAATGGCTTAGTCATTATCACAGACGGTTTTTAACTAAAAACCGTCTGTGATAAGCTTCATACCAGAACGCTTCGCGCGTGTTTCGATGCCAGAACGCTTCGTGTTTCGATCGTCTAATTAACGTCTCTCGATCATTATACGAAGCGTCTATATCATTCATGTTTGGGTATACAAACCGTTTGTGCTAAAGGTTAAATATGCGCTCCTAATCCAGGTCTCTAGCTAGCTTCTATGTACGTACAATACAATATACAATTAATACAACATGGCTTCTACTACTGTTCTTGTGATCATCTCCTTCCTCTCATCTGTTCATCACAAATTGTTCGGCCGGAACCTTACACAGGCGGCCAGCAATTTGCATCTGGAGCAGCTTCTCCGCACCCGCCCTGCTGTCCTTCCCCGACTTTCTTGCATCCGTCAGCTTGACCTGATCCTCCGCCGTCGACGGAGGCGTCTTGCTGCCGCTCAAGAAAGGGAAACAGCCCTCACCCTGGTTCTTCTCCACAATGTGCGCAATGCGGAAGAAGCTCTACGCGCATTGCAGAGACTGATGGATAGCCTTGCCGATCAAGCAGAAACGGCAGATTCTGAGGAATCTTTTCATGCTATCCTGTACGACATTATGGATGCTGTTGATCATTTGCCCAGGCTGCACGAGGAAGTGCTGAGGACAATGGCAATCTTAACGGCGTTCGAGAATTTAGCGGCTGATCCTCCAAGTCCCCAAGTTGAAGAAGAAGCTTACGAAGCCCAAAAGAATACAATCTGGGAAACTCTTTACCTGTGCAACTTTTGTAATAAATTTGCCTCTAATTGAAATTAATAAATTTGCCTTTAATTTGTGACCTCTTGTCTCAGTAGTTCTGTAGTTAGGTTATTAGAAGCAATGTGTACTTATATATTAACCTCTGATCTAGAATATGACAGACAAAGGGACATCACAGCCGGTTCTTGTGAAAAACCATCTGTGAACATTCCCAGACGGTTCTTAACAACAACCGGCTGTGATAGTCGACACAACACAGACGGTTTTTAATAAAAAACCGTCTGTGATAATCCCAGATTATCACAGACGGTTTTTAATAAAAACCGTCTGTGATATTCCAGTATCACAGACGGTTCAGCAGTAAGAACTGTCTGTGATACTCCTTTTTCCCGCCACAAATACCACAGACGGCCTTCAAATTAAAACCGTCTGTAATAGTTTACATTACAGACGGTTTCACAAAACCGTCTGTGATTTGCCGTCTACTATTAGCCTTTCTGTAGTAGTGCCAAACTCGCTTAAGTTCGGCTCGTTTATAGCCCTACCTAGCTCCCAACTCCATCTCTTAAAAATCTTTAACAAAAAATTTCTCAAAAACAAATTATAGCTATCTAAAAATTATCTAACAGTAAAAAAATATAAAAAATCTATAAAGCTCGACAAGACACGTGGTAGAGCTAAAGGCGGAGAGGTGCGACGCCACTTTTGTCAGAGCTCAGTCGAGCATGGTGGCAGAGCGGAGGGAGTGGGAAGAATAGGCTGAGTCGACTTACAAGCTAGGTCATATTGTTGGATAATCCTAGTTCGGTTTTGCATGTATGCATCAGTTTCAAGTAGTTTAATGCAGCAGTTTTCAAGTAGTTTAATACATCAATTTTAAGGGTAGTTTTCAAGTAGTTTAATACATCAATTTTAAGTAGTTTAATGCATGAAAAAACTGAAGTTAGTGGGAAGTTAGAAGGGTCTTTTGTATTTGTTATAAAAGGAGAAGAAATGAATCAGAAAAGGTGTGCAGTTCGGAAGCACCAAAATACTTGTGTTCATCATGTGCTCTTTGTGCTTGTGTGCGTGTTGTGTGCTTGTCTTCATCATCTCCGGCAAGGGGAACCCGGAGGCGAAAACATCATTTGGTATCAGAGCCGTGTTGTATTGATCTATCTTGTGGCGATGTCTCAAAATGAGGGATCACAATCACCACCACCTGCTGGGATTCGCGGCGACGGCGGTGACGACAGCAGTGGCAGCCGCGAGATGGTGGTGCAGCACGTGAGGGAGGCGGGGGTGACTGTGCGTTACCCCGTGCTCACGAGCAGCAACTACTTCGAGTGGTCACTCTTGATGAAGGTAAATATGCAGGCTCAAGGCGTTTGGGATGCTGTCGATCCCGGCGGCGCGGAATACCGGATCGATAGGATGGCGTTGTCAGCCATCCTCCAAGCGGTACCGCCAGAGATGCTGGCGGCGTTGGCGACGAAGGAGTCCGCGTAGGAGGCATGGGAGACTGTGCGCACGATGCGCATGGGCGTTGAGCGCGTGCGCGAGGCAAAAGTGCAGTCCCTACGCAAGGAGTTCGAGTTGATCCGCATGAAGGAAGGCGAGTCCGTGGATGACTTCTCCATGCGACTGACGAGACTCGTCAATAACATCCGTACACTTGGGGAAACGCTAGAAGAGGAAAAGCTGGTAAAAAAATTTCTTCGTGTTGTTCCCTCGATGTACACACAGGTGGCCATCTCAATCGAGCAACTGATCGATCTGAAGACATTGTCCGTCGAGGAGCTCACCGGAAGACTCAAGTCAGTGGAAGAGCGGTACGAGCTTGATAACAACGGTGGTGAAGGTGGGCGTGAAAGTAGCCGCCTACTTCTTACAGAGGAGGAGTGGCTAGTGCGCATGAAGAACCGCAACGGCACCGGCAAAAAAGAAGAGCGCCTTTGACAAGGCGAAGGTACATTGCTACAACTGCCAGAACTACGGACATTTTGCAAGGGAGTGCCGCGAGCCGAAGAAGGAGGTGGCTCTTCTGGGTGCAGAGGACGAGCCAACGCTACTTTAAATCCAACAAGAAGTCTTCATTTTTTTGGTGCATTTTAGTTGAGTTCGTGTATGCATTTTTTTATTTGGCACAGTAGGAGTGTTGCATGTGTCATTTATTTGGTTGTGCACGTAAGAGGTGTGTTACACACGTGCGCATAGTCGTATTGTGCTCGTGCACGTAGATGTGTCAGTGCATGATGTAATGTGTGTGTGAGTCCTTGTAGTTGTGTCCAAATCTCATGTGTGTATGCTCTGATGAGAGTCTCCGTCGCCGTGAAGTTGCGTCATCGGCGAAAGATAATTGGAGCTGAGGAAGAAGCCAAAGTCGTTGGTAAAGTGTGTCACCGACGGTGAAAAAGTGAAAGACATCCTAACAAAGTCACTTGGACGCGCCAAACTACGCGAAAAAAATTGGCGTCGTCAAGATCAAATGAACCGAACAAGAATTAGGGGGAGATTGTTGGATAATCCTAGTTCGGTTTTGCATGTATGCATCAGTTTCAAGTAGTTTAATGCAGCAGTTTTCAAGTAGTTTAATACATCAGTTTTAAGGGTAGTTTTCAAGTAGTTTAATACATCAGTTTTAAGTAGTTTAATGCATGAAAAAACTGAAGTTAGTGGGAAGTTAGAAGGGTCTTTTGTATTTGCTATAAAAGGAGAAGAAATGAATCAGAAAAGGTGTGCAGTTCGAAAGCACCAAAATACTTGTGTTCATCCTGTGCTCTTTGTGCTTGTGTGCGTGTTGTGTACTTGTCTTCATCATCTCCGGCAAGGGGAACCCGGAGGCGAAAACATCACATATTACTACCACTTAGGCACTTACCACGCACTCTTGCCCGCTTTCTATAGCAGAAGCTCCCCGAGTTGACAGCAATGGCCAGTGTCCAAGAAACGTGCAACGGCAACGTCCACGGCAGTGACGACGGTCGGCGACCACACGCGCGCCGCGTGCTGCTGTTCCCGCTGCCGTTCCAGGGCCACATCAACCCGATGCTGCAGCTCGCCGACGTGCTCCACGGCCGCGGCCTCGCCGTTACTGTCCTCCACACCCGCTTCAACGCGCTGGACCCCGCGCTCCACCCGGAGTTCACGTTCGTCTCCGTGCCTGACGGCATCCCCGCCGACGTCGCCGAGTCGGGGAGCATCATCAGCATCATCCTCGCCATGAACGCCGCTATGGAAGCGTCGGCGTCCGTCCGCGACGTCCTCTCGTCGGTGCTCGCGGAGCCGGACCAGCCCCCCGCCGCGTGCCTGTTCATCGACGCCAACCTCCTCGCCGTGCAGAAGGCCGCCGAGGGGCTCGGGCTCCCGACGCTCGTTCTGCGCACAGGCAGCGCCGCCTGCTTTAGCTGCTTCCTCGCCTACCCCATGCTTCATCAAAACGGCTATCTGCCTCCTCAAGGTCAGTTCACTACAGCATACATTTTTTCTTGTGCTAATTAAGATAAGATGGGATAATCGATGCATAATTATGTGAATGTTTTAACAGTATATATTCACTATCTTGCTAATTACTCTCCAGTCAAAAAAACATCATTTTGGATATTGATACTGGCAAAATATAAATTCATATACATGTTCAAGTGGGTATATATTGTCTTGCTTTTGTAATCTCCGATAACTCTTATTCCTTAATCTATATATGTACTCTGTACTCGTATGGTTTAGATATATCGAAATTCTTCGTGCTTGTAATCTCTACTCATATAGTGATATTTCGTCGTCGTGCGTTCATAATTTTTCCGCAAAAGTTTTTCAAGTTAAATTCTTGTCTCTCATTCTTTTAATTATTTATTTTTACCGTATTTATTATAATAAGCCATATCAAAGCTTCGGGATTTAAATCAAACCGGCTACCCCGGGTGGAGCATCTCTTGGGGCCGATCATCTGTGCGGCACCAAAACGAGGCAGAGCGCAGGGAATCCGATCTAAAAAATTTGTCGGCTGTTGAGTCCAATTTTTTAGCCGTTGGATGTGCCTGAGGAGATTCGTATACTGAAATTGATGAATAATAATTATGTTTGCAGAGTCGCAGCTCAACACGCTGGTGAAGGAGCTGCCACCGCTGCGAGTAAGGGACCTATTCTACTCTAGCGGGAGCAGCCATGAAATGGTGCGCAAAGTCCTGGCCCGAGCCACTGAGACAGTGAGAAACTCCGCCGGCCTAGTGATCAACACGTTCGATGCACTTGAAACCGCCGAGCTGGAGAGGATCCACGACGAGCTCGATGTCGCCGTCGTGCTCGCTGCCGGCCCGCTCCACAAGCTCTCCTCGAGGAGCACCGGGAGCAGCCTGTTTCACCAGGACCATAGCTGCATCGAGTGGCTGGACACGCAGGCCTCGGGATCCGTGCTATACGTGAGCTTCGGAAGCTTGGCGTGCATGGACCCCGGCGAGTTCTTGGAGGTTGCTCGGGGGCTGGCGAGCAGTGGCCAGCCTTTTCTCTGGGTGGTTCGACGGGGCCTCGTGCGGGGCTTCCATGGATCAGATTTGCCGGACGGGTTCGAGCGCGCGGCGGAGGGTAGGGGCAAGGTGATCCGGTGGGCCCCACAGCAGGAGGTGCTGGCCCACCCTGCGGTGGGCGGGTTCTGGACGCGAACGGAGCTTCCCTGTGCCCACTTCCCTGTCCCCCTCCCTGTTCCCTTCAATCTGGAGCGTCCAAAGTTGATCCAACGGCTAAGCTTTTATATTTTCACTATTTATCCATTTTCATCTCAAAATTAAAAATAAAAATATGTTAAACCATAATAAATAATAAAAAATACAGAAAAAATAAATTTTATTTACAGAAAAAATAAAATTTATTTTTTCTGTATTTTTTATTATTTATTATGGTTTAACATATTTTTATTTTTAATTTTGAGATGAAAATGGATAAATAGTGAAAATATAAAAGCTTAGCCGTTGGATCAACTTTGGACGCTCCAGATTGAAGGAACAGGGAGGGGGACAGGGAAGTGGGCACAGGGAAGCTCCGTTCTCTGGACGCACAGTGGGTGGAATTCGACGCTGGAGAGTATCAGCGAAGGCGTCCCAATGATCTGTAGGCCCCAATCTGTGGACCAGATGATGAACACCAGGTACGTGGAGGCCGTGTGGAGGGTAGGGTTCGAGCTGGAGGGTGCGCTGGAGAGGGGCAAAGTCGAGAAGGCCATTACGAAGCTGATGAAGGAGAGGGAGGGAGCCGAGATTAGGGAAAGAGCAAACGAGCTTAAGAAAGTGGCACGCTGCCTGGACAGCGGTGGGTCTTCTCAGCTAGCCATTCATAAGTTGGTTGATCACATCCTGTCTCTGTGAATTTTGTCATGTATGGATTTGTTCATGTTAGGTGATCTATATGTGCGATTGAATAATTGATACCGCTGGACATTCAGTAATCTTTCCCCAAAAGAACAAAGTAAAATTGTTTCAAAGCTCGCTTTCTTCCATGCATGGGTTTTGTATTCCTGGAATCCGGTGGTTCTTTATTGTTTCATTTTTTTTAGAATTTTTTTTAACAAGGCCATTTAAATTCTGTAGGCACCCGAAGACACTCTACGTGACAATTGTTGTTCTACTGCTGGTAGGCCACCTGTTGTTAGCAACGCGTGACACTGTTAACATCACCACTCCTGTTCATGGCAAGTGGCAACCGGTGGAATTTGATGTTTCCTCTGATCAATCTCCTTTGTTCATTGGATATTTCTTCATAGGCCGATGTTAGCTGCAAACAAGAGTTAATTGAATAGAAACCTTTGGTAAATTTTATAATCAAATTTGGCAAAAAGAAATAAAAGCTTGGAGAATGGAAATCGCAGTAAGAATTGTCAGGAAGTATGTGCATCTACAAAATTCTTAGTTGACCAAGAAAAAAAGAGGGGCTGTAAACCTGTAATGTAGGAAGCCGACTTGACAAAAATAATGGAAGCATTCAATTTTAAGCTAGACTGTTATTAGCACCAGGGAGAATCAGCTGCACGTTTGCACCTGCGTAGTGTTTTCAGGAAGCAAAACAGCTTTCAGCAGTTCACAATGACAAACATAAAATCTTAATCTGCTACCTACCAGAAGAAATTTGGATTGCCTTTTCATACATTTGGACTCACAGCTTCACGATCGCCATGTCCTGAGATAACAGATGATCTGTTACAGTACGTCAATCCATGGACCCCGATAGCACCGAAGAATTAACGCATCTTCTAATGTTAGCCCGCACATTGGCCAACACTAGGATTTTTATTCTGTGGAGCAGAGAGGTGCTTTCTGATTCAAGCTGTACTTGTCCGGGAGACTTGATAAAATAGTATCACGGTCGGCAAAATATCTCAGCCGCTTGGCAAGAATGGCTGGGCTCGGCGGACGAGCCCAAGGCCGCGTCGTGCTGTTCCCACTGCCGTTCCAGGGCTACTCAGCCCGATGCTGCAGCTCGCCGGCGCGCTCCACTTGGGAGGCTTCGCCGTCACCGTCCTCCACACCACCTACAACGCCCCGGACCCCGCGGCCCACCCGGACTTCGCCATCGTCGCCGTGCCCGACGGCATGCCGGCCGCGTCCAAGGACGGCATTGTAAGAAAGGATATATATCATCTTTCTATCTTTAGCCAGTTGATGTAAATTGGAGTTAGTTTCCTTATATACGAGATGTGCTGTATCGAGTCCGGATTGTATTGGCATTGTAATTATTGTACATCATCCGAATCTCTATAAATTTTGTCTGGCTTCTGCCGTTTGTGGTGTGCAGTCGAGAAGACCAAATCCATCTTCTTGTTCTTTTCTTTCATGGTATCAGTTCCTCTCCTCTGAAAGTTCATCATGTCTGGCACTTCTTCGTTCACCACCCCTTCTCTATCGGCGGCAACGACTTCAGGCGTCAACTCCGCCGGTCTCCTTCCGATGCCGACCTTCAGGCATCTTCTCAATGTGAAACTTGGCCGCGACAACTATCTATGGTGGAAGACGCAACTCATGCCCTACTTCAGGGGGCAACATCTGCTAGGGCTCATGCACTACTACAGAAAATCCTATTACAGACGGTTCAAAAACATCATTATAGACGGTTTTCTGAACCGTCTGAATTTATGGGTCAGTGATAATCGAAGGTTATCACAGACGGTTTTCTGAATCGTCTGAATTTATGGGTCAGTGATAATCAAAGATTATCACAGACGGTTTTCCAACTGTCTGTGGTGTAAATATCAAACACGGTTTCTAACTAAAAACCGTCTGTGATAGTTGATAATCACAGATGGTTTGTAAGTAAAAACCATCCGTGATAGATGATAATCACAGACGGTTTTTAGTTAAAAACCATATGTGATTATCATCTATCACGGATTATTTTTACGTACAAACCGTCTGTGATTGTCAGCTATCACAGACGGTTTTTAGTTACAAACCGTCTGTGATATTCCTTTCTACCCCTAAATCTATTTCTGTTTATTGGCTAGCCTCAGGAAATGCTAGCCATGCCCTCTGAAACAAGCAGATCAAGATATACATGTATACATACAATTCACATCTCAATTCATTTCACAAACATAAAACATCTAATTCACATCTCAATTCATTTACAAACATAAAACATCCAATTCACATCGCACTTCACTTCACAAACATAAAACATCCATTTCGCAAATCAATTAGTTAAAATGAAATAAAATATCCATTAACAAATACACAATTACAAAAGATCTACATTACATTTGCACTTAGATGGTAACATTGTATTTTTTATTTCTCTATCACTCCAGAATCGAGGTCTCGCGAAAGAAACAGATCCATAACCAACGAATTTGTCAGGCTGTACAAGCTATACTTGGATGGTGCATGATTGCCATTCAAGTATTGCTTGTGCAGCTGACAAGTTCGTTGATTATGGATATGTTCCTTTACGAAACCTTGATTCCAGAGTGATAAGAGCAATAAAAAATTATTGTTTGCTGTGGAACTCTCTATCTGAGTTTATGACTTGAGCCACCAAAAAGTACGCGCACTCTCCTCGAATTTGTGAAAGGTCGGGCTATTTCAATGCAGTTGAGGGGATAGATGCAGCCTGTCGATAGGAATATCAATGTGCGTATATATATAACTTGATAAGTATGTAGTAATCATGGGAAGATTGACAAACCTTATAATTGGTGATCCTTGAGGAATCGAGTAGGTCCATATGGTAGCAAACGTAGAATTCACACTGTGTTGCCCGGCGACTGCTGGTGGCACAGCAAAAAATGGAATGTGTTAATTCAAGATGCATTACTACCAACTGTTGTATAGGATTAATAATGTGTAATAGCGAATACCTTAAAATTTCGAACATGTGTCAGGACTTTGGCCCCTTGTGTCGAGACACCTTGCCTTTGCAACGTACACCATGAACGCCCTACGTAATTCGAAAAAGTTGACCTTAGTCATTCGGAAGGAAAGAAAGAGTACAATATAGGTATGTATGGAGAAAATATACTTACCTATCGATTACTTGGTTGACAACTGTGTAGTCCTATTTTATTCTTACTTAGGGAATCAAGGTATATTGCCTTGTTCTATTTTGGTACAATTACTATTAAAATCCAATGATAGTCTAGATTGTAGGGCATAAGTACATATTCTTTATCGCGGTAAGCCACTAGTGCTGATGCAATGTACCTCTCGACGAAGGGTCTATCCTCGTTGATGGTATGCATGGCGACCAAGTGTGGGTCCAAGAAACCAACCAATGATTTGGTTCTTTTAGCTTTAGTCAGCATGTGTCTATATATACACACGAAGACAACAAATTATATATGACATTTATCGGTATGACATGAACGGAGACTGTGATTGTACACACTTACAGCATCCATCATCGAATGAGTGAGGCGTCGAGAGTGTTGAGCGTAAAAAGATCAAATAAATCCTCGAAGGTGACCACGAAGATACAATATTGAATATTGTGCTTTAAATAATCCGGCGTGAATTTAACAGTGATACCTGAGCGCCGTTCTCCCTCTGGCTTATTGGACTGTTCCATATACTACTTGTGTAATTGTGTGCAACTAATTGGTAGGGTTTTGAGGCGCGTTACTGGGTCGACCAGCGGCTCGCCAAGCACGAATTTGCGGGCAATGGCAGGTACGGGATATCATCACTGATCTTCTTTGCTTTGCCCTTGCTACCTCGGCTGTAGGTCGACTTTATGGTAGTCGACTGTAAAGGTAGAACCAGTGCAAGTTGCTTTGGCGAGAATAGCACCTGTGAAGATAGCACCGGTGCAGGTAGCGGTGGTAGAGATAAATCTTATGGAGATGGCACCAGTGCATGTAGCTCTGGTTCGCACTGCCCTTCTGGTCCTACCACTGGTGAAGGAAGCCTCCAGGGAGATGTCGCATTTGGGCCACTGGATGAATGTTCCAATGGCCTGCCCTAGAGTCATGATCTCGTCGTTGGGGGGCTTCAGTAGCGGGACGACCTCAAAATTGACATGCACACCATCCACATTAACTTTTGCAAAGCCTGGTGCTAAAGCTTGACGGTGCACAATGGCCTCGATAGCAGACAGATATGCCTGACCCCAAGCAGCGTACAAGGGAACGGAGGACATATCTTACTTGGAGCCTACACTTCGTAGGCTCCTACATAATGATACAAAATTAGCTACTGCCTATCAATGGAGTAAGCATTCGAGAGATAATAATTATTACCAGGATGTCGTCCACAGGAAATTTGGCCTCGCTTTCCGTCGGATTGGACTGCGCAACTACATCGGACGGTTGTACGGGCTAGCTAGCACTAGGAGCGGTGGCGGCGGCCTGCTGATTTTCTGTATATCTCTGCACCTCATCTTTGACATAATCAGCCAGCTCCTCTCTAAGAGATGCCTTGATCTCTTCTCGTAGCCGTGCCTTACACTCGGCTTTGGTTCTCTTCCTACGCCGATACATTTCGGAGTCATCTTGGAAACTATGTTTTCAAGGAACGTAAAGCCCAAGGGACCTCTCGTACGACCCGGGTGCTCCTTGTTTCCCAGGGCCGCGAAGAGTATATCTTTCTCCCTTGTTCCCTGGAATGATCCCTGGGAAGATTCAATACTCAGCGCTTCCTACAAGAGCATGACATGTTAGTTCGCTTCGTACGAAGTTGTGAAGTAATTACAAGCTACGTAGATTGATCGATATCTTACCAGGCACTGGGACACTTGTTGGTCTGTAGGGTTTCGAAAGGAGACGTCCCCCGATGTCGTTGTAGATGACCTTGCTCTAATCCAATTTCGAGCGCGGTCATCCGGGATATTGGCAAATGGCGGGGCGGTGTCCTGCAGGACTGCCTGTTCATCCTCCCTCCTCCACTGCAGGATTTTATCCGCATACCCAGCAGTTTCATCCTTCTCCATGTAGTCCTTGACAAGCGTGCTCTTGAAGTTCTTCCATGCTTTGTACGCCGCTAGCAAGGCTTGTCATTGCACGGTATCTTGGTGTTCTTCTGGGATCTCGAACGATGTCAAAATTTATGTCAGTAGGTCACGTTTTCGAGTCCAAGGCACGCTCTTCCACGAATCGAACGTGATCTCAATTCGTTCTCGTGTAACTATTCTGATCATTCTTCAGAATGCGCATACTGCTTGGCAAGGAAGGAGAGGGGTCCCAGATCCATCGACCTCTGTGATGGTAAATCGGCCCTCAGGCTTCTTCGATAGCCCTCTTCCTTGGCGTTTTGATTTTGGAGCGGACTGCATCCAGGCGATAATGTTGAAGACTGCACGGATGACATGTTGGCCTTCTCATATATGAAAGGTAAGCACAATGAAGCATATACGTAAATAGTGCGGTATAAGCACAAACTTAAATTTAATTCCAATATATGTATACATATATTCAAGTATACATATACATATCTATGTTCATTAGCAACATATATACATATACATATACATATACATAAAACATGTCTGAGCAGAAAGTGATGTCACCGTAAGATGATTGACCGTAAAACATATAGGCAAGTTCAAGTTCAACAAATCAGTGCTTCAACCGAGGCTCCATTTTAACAGTAATAAAAAATCTTCATCAAGACACACTAATGATTATAAACAATGTCCACTGGATGCTACCATTGCAGTGCATAGATCAGTGTAAACACCAGATTTTCTTGATATCAAGCACATAGCTAACTGCGGAGATTGGAACAGGGGTGACAGCCATATCTGCAGCAAGAAGCTCCCTCTCACTATTTCACAAAGTACTAACACATTAATCCTCACATGCTTTTGCCCAAGAACCAAAATAGACTAGTAAGGACATAAAAAAAAAATACTACACATGGCAGTGATGACACCTAAAGCAGAAATTTTCAGCGCCTGGTTCACTCGTATCTTGAATGCAATCGCACCGTAGGGTTTAGCCCAAATGGCAACAACCTAAGTAATTCTTCAAAACAACTACAGCATATGCTAAAGCCAAACATGGCATCGACCACCGCAAGAGGAGAATCTTGTAAAACATGTAGTGCATAGTCCCCCACAGGCCAACTAGGAGCAATGGAGGACCAACGCAAGAGGAGAATCTTAATAAAGTTCGCAGCAAGCCAACTAGGAGTACAGAGGAGGGCTTGGTACCTTAGGCGCAGGTACGGCGAGGCGAGCGACAGCGATGGAGGACGCCGACGGGCCCGAGGGAGGAGGAGGGCGACTGGGCTCGGGGGAATGGAGGCAGCTGGCGACGGGCTCAGGGGGACGGCGACGGCCTCGGGGGACAGCGGCAGCGACAGAGGTGCGAGAAGGCAGCGGCGACAGCGGCACGGACGGAGGTCCGAGGAGATAGATCGGGAGAGCGACGAGATATAGATCTATAACTGCAGCATATGCGCAAAACCCTAGCTCTCTAGGGTATTTATAGGGAGGCTTATTAAAGACGGTTCTATTTTAGAACCGTCTGTGATAGTTGTACTATCATAGACGGTTCTTAACATAGAACCGTCTGTGATAGTATAGTTATACTATCACAGACGGTTCTATGTTAAGAACTGTTTGTGATAATAAATATCATAGACAGTTCTAATCTGAGAACCGTCTGTGATAAGCCCTTGCCCCCAGTTGTAGTTATTAATATAAACACACCAACCAGCATTCAATAATATAAACACCAACCAGCATTCAATAAGACCTCACACAGTGTATTTCTTTACAACAGCTGCGTGTATTTCTTTACAACAGCCCAATGAACATAGAGATACATTTGTATGACTCATTCTCAAAATTCACCTATATATCACACATTTTCATATATACATCACATACATGCATTGCTATATACATAAATGCAAATGCCCACATATATGTCACACATTCTCATTTCACTTGCTTATTTCCTTTAAAAATTAGCCCTTCATGATGATCAATGCATACGTAACTAGTTTCGTCACGTTGTTCGTCGTCGACCCTTATGCCATTTCCAAAAGGAGGTAACTCGTCAAATTGATTGTATTCTTCCTCGTCCACTACATTCTCTACTCTGACAATTCTCCTTTTTCCATGAAGAACTACATGACGTTTCTTATTTGCCGGGTCAGTTACATAGAAAACTTGAACAACTTGGTTGGAGAGTACGAATGGTTTGTCTTGTACCTGACACGTTGGAGGTTCACGGTAGTGACACCGTACTTGTCAACCTTCACCTGTGGGAGATGCACTCAACGACAGCGAAATAAGGGGATTTTGAAAACCACGTAGTCGAGCTCCCAAATCTCTTCTATGAACCCATAGTACGAGTTTCTCAACCCATCGGTACTGAACGCATCTATGCGGACACCGCTGTTTTGGTTAGTGCTCTTTACATCCTGAGACTGTGTATAGAATGTGTACCCATTTATGTCATATCCTTGGCATGCCACAACTGTAAAGGTTGGCCCTTTTGCTAACTATGTCAGCATCTCACTTGGCGAGCTCCTAGCGATTTGCTCCTTCAACCATTGGTTGAACCGACTGTTGTGTTGCCTCATGATCCAAACATCTGGCCGCTCAGGATTCTATTGCCGAAGCACATCCTTGTGCTGGTCGACATAAGGCGCCACTTCAGTCATGTGTTGCAAGACCGTGAAATGGGCTTGAGTATACACGTCCATATCTAGAGTGATTTCTTTCCTTCCGATAGTTCCGATACCCTTAAGCCTCCCCTCATGACGAGATTGAGGCACACCTATCGGTTGAATCTGAGACATATAATCGACACAAAATTCAATGACCTCTTCGCTTGCATAACCTTCGACGATGCTTGCCCTCCGGCCGAGATCGATTCCGTACGTAGGACTTGAGAATTCCCATGAACCTCTTAAATGGGTATATGCTACGTAGGAATACGGGCCCGCATATTTTTATCTCCCACACAACGTGAACAATGCGATGGACCATGATATCGAAAAACGAAGGAGGGAAATACATTTCAAGATGACATAGAGTCATCACCACCTTCGTCCTAGTAGAGCATCTAGTCCTTCAGGATCGATGACCTTCTGAGTAATTGTGTTAAAGAAATAACATAGCCTCATAATTGTCTCTCGGACTTTGATCGGCAAAATATTTCTAATTGCAATAGGGAGCATCTATGTCATCAGTACATGACAATCATGAGACTTCATGCCATTTAACTTCAAATCTTGCATCGAAACAAGTTTCTTCACATTGCCGGAGTAACCAAACGGAACTTTGACACCATGCAAGCACTGGCACTGTTCTAGTTTTCTTGGCCTTGGACAGAGTGTAACACGTAGGGGGAAGGTGCGTTTGTCCATTATCAGTGCATATCGGTGCTAACTCAGGGCCTGATGTCCATATCAGCCAAGTCAAGCCTGCATTGACACCGTCCTTTGTTTTATCACGAATGTTCAGTAAGAGACCAATCAAGCTATCACATACATTATTTTCTACGTGCATGATGTCGATGCAGTGTCAAACATCTAGGTATTCCCAATAAGGTAAGTCCCAAAATATTGATCTCTTCTTCCAGGTGTTCTTCTCATGAGCCCTCAATTTACATCTCTTTCCGAGGACAACATCTAAATCCTTAACCATATTATAAACCTCTTTTCCCCTTAAATGCCTTGGAGCTGAACCGTCTTCCTTCTCTCCGTCAAATTATTTCTTCATCTTGCTGGTATGGGTGAGCCCTCCGAAGGAACCGGCGGTGACATATGTAGATGGTTTTGCGTGAGTGTTTCAGCCACACACTCTCGGTACCATATAAACAGTGAGTACAAGTTTTGGCACCTTTTGTACTCTGGCCCGATAGGATTAGCAAGGGCAGGATAATCATTTATGGTGCAGAACAATAAGGAGCGCAAAGTGAAGTTCTCTCGTTTGTATGCATCTCATACCTGTACCCCTTCGTTCCACAGTATTTTTAGATCTTCCACCAACGGTGCTAGGTACACATCAATATCATTCCCAGGTTGATTTGGCCCTTAGATAAGTATCGATAACAAAATATACTTTCGCTTCATACACAACCAAGGAGGAAAGTTATAGATGTAGAGAGTCACGGGCCATGTGCTATGTCGGCTGCTCATGTTACCGAAAGGATTCATTCGATCTGTACTTAGTCCAACCTTATATTCCTTGGTTCTGCACCTAAGTCTGCAAAACTTCTATCGATGTTTCTCCACTGGGACGGAATCAGCAAGGTGTCTTAGCATTTCATCCTTCTTGCGCTCCTCCGAGTGCCAACGCAGCAGTTTTGCCTCCTTTGGATTTGCAAAAAACCTTTTCAAACGGGGAATTATAGGAAAATACCATGCCACCTTAGCAGGAGGTCCTTTCTTCACCTCCGTTCCCTCGCCATCATCTGATTGATTATTACGTTTGTATCGAGATGAGTTGCACACCGGACATACATGCATGTTTGCATACTCTTTATGGTAGAGGATACAATCGTTCAGGACATGTATGTATTCTACTTCCATTCCCAATGGACAAAGAACCTTCTTGGCTTTATACGTGGTTTTAGGCAACTCATTTCCCTCCGGAAGCATGTCCACTAAAGGACATAGTAGCGCTGTGAAACTCTTGTTGGACCAACCGTTGCTTGCCTTCAATTTCAACAGTTCAAGCACGGCCGACAACCTCGTGTACTTTGACCTGCAGCACGTGAACAAAGGTTTCTCCTGAGTCCTCCATCAAGCCCCTGGAATTTAACATACTCTCTCTCATCATAGTTCTTTTCTACATCGCGAAGCATCTGATCCAGATTGTTATCGTGCAACCTATCCGAATCCGAACAACAATCGACATCATCCAGCAGCATGTGATTCACTTCACCGGCGATGTCATCCGGCGGCATATCATTCACTTCACCGCTGATGTCATCTGGCGGCATATGATCGTTGACTTCGCCATGACTGGTCTAACACGTGTAACCCTTTTTGAAACCCCTCTGAATCAAGTGCGCTTCAATTTGCCCTCGGTTCTTAAACATCTTTAAATTCTCGCAGTCAGTGCATGGACAGTACATATATTCCACCCCCTTATTCAACATATCCTCCTCGGTAGCTCTTGTAAAAGCAGACACGCCATTAATGTACTCTTCACTCACACGGCTCGTGACATACATCTAGCTTCGGTCCTATGCTATGTATATATAACAACTTAGTATTAGAAATTAAGTTAATTAATTCATTACTACATATATACCGACCACATGCATAGAGGCTTTGCTAGCTTAATTCATATTATAAATATGTACAACAGCTATTTCCCCAGCGATCGCTGAAGGTATATAACCAACAATTTTGACAAATTTAGCCTCCCACATGACAGGAACTGATCATGTATGGTCAAGTAGATGCAAACATCTCCATTAACACTTCACCAAAACTTAGATCCAAATTAATTGTAATGCAAACAAAAATAAATTTCATTACTAACCATATCTAGAACAACCTAGGAACGTATGAATTTCAAAGCTCAATCTCTGCTTGCTCCCACCAAATTAATTGGCCTGAAATCGCCTAGCTTGCCTTCCTGAGCGAAAGAGTGCAGCATCCGGCTAGATCTGTATCGAAATGAAGACATATGCGGTTCTGACCGGCGCAATAAATATCTAGAGGCATTATCACAGACTGTTTTTTGTTAGCAAACCGTCTGTGATACTTAAATATCACAAACGGTTCATCGGTAAGAACCGTCTGTGATACTCGTTTTCTCCGACGCTATCAACACAGACAGGTGTCCAAATTAAAACCGTCTGTGCTAGTGTCGTCACAGACGATTTTGTCAAACCTATCTGTGATTTGGCGTCTAGTATTAGGCTTTCTGTAGTAGTGGTGGATGATTCAACAAAGCTCCATTGCCGACTGATAAGTCAGATCATGTGCGATGGCGCACAGGGCGTTCCAAACCCAGCATATAACACGTGGATTCAGCAAGATCAACTGGTGTTGAGTTCTATCTTGTCCTCTTTATCACCAGTGGTACTCTCACAAGTCTTGAAATTGACCACATCGGCAGAAGTCTGGGCTGTTCTCGAGCGTATGTTCTCATCGCAGTACAAGGCTCACTCCATGCAGATTCAGATGCAGCTGTCCAATACACACAAAAAGGATATGTTTGTAGCAGAATACTTTGCTAAGATGAAGAGTTTGGCAGACACTTTGGCTGCGGCAGGACGTCCACTTCAAGATGAAGAGTTGATGACATATATCTTGGTTGGACTAGACTCAAAGAGTATAATTCTCTGGTCACATCAATTACAAGTTGTAATTTACAACCCGATCAGATACCATGAGCCTTGATGGCGTCTATACTCATCTTCTCTTGTTTGAGATGCGTCTAGAATTGCAGAATTCCGACTTTCAAATTACAGGAGCAACTGCAAATACCGTCAACCGAGGAAACAACCAAGGTGGGCGAGGAAATTAGGGTGGCCATGGCCGTGGTCATGGTGGCTGTGGCAACCGTGATGGCCGCCGAGGTGAAAACTTCAGAAAACCCAATTGAAACTTCAATTATAGAGAAAGGCCAGTTTGTCAGGTGTGTGGTAAAATTGGTCATAGTGCTCTTAAAGTGTTATCAACGTTTTGACAAGTCTTATCAAGTGGATGATACACGGTTTGCTGCTGCTGCGACTAGGGGTGCAAACGGGTCGGGTTAATCCCGACCGATCCGGCACTGAATCCGATTGGTACCGAATCCGATTGGTACCGAATCGGGAGAAAAAATATGGGTTAGGATATGGTAATAGCAATATCCGTCCGAATCCGATACAGTCTTCAAGTTTGAATTTCAGTTTAGTGCTACTATTTGACGTTTCATTTTCTTTTGCAATGGTAAAATAAAGTTTTCCACATCAGCTATTAATGTCGGGACCCTCGGATTCTCGAACCCGGACCCTCTGTGTATTACCGCACTAGTCCCTAGATCAAAGCTAGTGCACACAGTTAAACAGAAATGATTACATTACCATCCACGATTTATTACAATAATAGAGAGTATCGACCAAAAGGTCTCATTATTACAAATGAGATTTCGAGACCTTCGCACACACGAAACACAGCGGAAGCAAAATATAAATCCGACGAAGACCCATCAATACTGCCACAGGCAATTGACTGGGGAAGCGCGACCTATTACTCCGGGAATCCTTCGTCGAATCCACAAGCGAAGTAGTCGTAGTCTCCCTCTTGAGTTTCGTATTCCTCTGGGTATTATTTTTGAGTGCAGCACGTGAGTACATAAAGTACTCCGCAAGTCTTGGGAAAAATGCAATAGATGCAAGGCTTGACAAAGGAAGGCTATATGGCTCTTTTGCACAAAGCAATATTTTATTTCAATTACTATTAATTATTTTCGAAGGCACCAATTTAACAAAGTAAATGTATTAACAGAAACTATCATTAATTCCATAGTGAAAGTTCCATCTACCAACACTAGTTTAGTTAATTCTAACTGATCAAGTTTAAAACTGTGGGTTACATCCACCCTCTCTAGCTCCATCTGCCAGGATACCCTTCCGAGAGTTCCCTCCACTCTCGGATTACAAAAACTTTGATTTTAAAACCAAAACCAAAAATCTACCATGTGAATGCATTCCTTGCCCGCCCTTGACCGTGGGCACGGCTATTCGAATTGTTTGACACTCTGCAGAGGTTGTACAACTTTACCCCCAAGAGATAAATTATCTTAACAGTCACCACGCTTCCTTTGGCATGAGACACAGATAAAATATCACAAAGCCTTTATCTCACTCTAGACTAGCTAGACACCACCCGCTGAGGTTTCACCGCAGAAGGGTTAAATCTGCCCAGTCCGAAGCCCCCTCTTGCGCCATATGAGTACAGTAAATCCCTGTCCCTCACTGTGAATAACCAGTAAATTCCTGGCACCCACTTTCCACTGGTGGCACCTAAACTAGACTATCATGAGTTAATCAGCTGGGTCGTACCCATATAGACTTAGGGTTGTACGGTAGTGCTCAGTCTGGATAATCACAAGCGTCGGTCCTTAATTGACTAGGGTGGAACATACACTTTACAAGATATCATGCTTGCCGCACCAACCCAACCATCCACCATAATCTAAACCAACTTCCACATTTTATTTTATTTTAAAAGAATAGTGGCAACTCCAATCACCACCAAATTTATAAACACAAGGGTATTGCAATAAATCATAATTTTCCCTTTTCAAGATTTCAAAAAGTATTAAATAGCATGACTAAGCATTACACTACCATTCTAATATTAGCAAAGGATTATATAATTCTCATTATTGAGACAGGGAATTTTTAGGGTTACAAAGGTACATGGCATTCAACTTCAATTGAGGGCATAATCAAAGTTGGATTAACTATTACCTTAAAATTTGAACTAATGTTTTATGTAAATAGCAATGCACATAATTTAAAATAATTAAAATATTTCAAAATCATAGGTTCAAGATGATCAAAGGAGACTTGCCTTCTTGCACGCTCTCTGGGTCTTCCTGCTGTGGAGTGGAGAGATCTTCGACAACGTTGGATTCTACGCGCGAAAAGATAGAGCAACAAAACAAATAAATACAAACAAAATTCAAATAAAATCCAAAAATTCAAAAGAGGCCATATTTGGATAGATTATGATTTTAGAAATTTGAATGGCTGAATTTGGAGCTAAAATGAGAAAGTTATGCTCATTTGAAAATCTCAGTTTGAATAATTCCAGAAATTATGAAATTTCTGACAGGTGGGGCCCACTGGGAATATTAAATTTTTAATCTTTAATCTTTAATTCTTTATTCTGAGTCTATGACAGGTGGGACCCACTGGACAGTGAGCCCACTGGCTCAACCTCTGACATGTGGGACCCACTGGACAGTGAGCCCACTGGCTCAACCTCTAACATGTGGGACCCACTGGACAGTGAGCCCACTAGCTCAACCTCTGACATGTGGGACCTACTGGACCCCGGGCCCACATGTCAGTGGTTGACGCAGACGAGCGGGGCCCAGGCGGCAGTGACCAGCGCAGACTGGCGGCCGCTGACGGGTGGGGCCCATCTGTCAGCGCGGAAAAACGAGGAAAAGGCTCAACCTCAGCGTGCGGAGCTGGGGCTCGAACGCGCGCCGAGGGAGCCAAGGGGGAGAAAGGGAGAGCGGTGGTAACCAGTCGGGCGGGGAGGCTTTGCCTACCCATAAAGGTCAGGTAAACCCTTTGAGGGATACCTGCTGGAGGGCCGGGCAGAGATGACCGGAGGCGACGGTGCCGGCGGCGAGGGAAGGCCGGAAGGGTTTGGGGAAGTTCAAAAACGGGGTCCTAGCGCGGAGTAGATGCCGACGGTGGGGAAGGCGGGGTTCGGCGACGAGCGGGGAACGACCGGCGATGAGGGAGAGCGGCGTCGCAGTTCGGGTCCTCCGGTGCGACTGTGCTCCGGTGGCGGGGAGGCTCGGCCGAGGCGTCGGGGAGGTTCGCACGGCCACGGGGGTGCTCGGAGCTCGGGGAAGAGAGCAGGAGGGCAGTAGGCGGTTGTGCGGAGGGAGGCGGAGCCTAGGGGGCCTTTTATAGGGGCGGAGAGGGAACACGGACAGTTGCAATTTCTCGCCGGTGCTGGCGGCCGGAAAACGGAAGGGAGTGGGGAGGGAAGGAAAGAGGGGGCGCGGAAGCAAAGAGAGGCGCGGAAGCTTGGGGATTCGGTCTTCGGGGTTCCAAAATCGGAGGAAGCCGGGAAAGGTAAAGAGGGGATCCGCGGGGGAATCGGTCGTCCGGCGCAAGAAAGGAAAGAGGGGAGGAAGAAAGGAAGGCGGCGCTCCGCGGGGAAGACGACGGCTTGACAGGCGGGGCCCTGGGTGGCAGCGGGAGCAGGGCGCAGGCAGCTGGCGAACGGGGCCCGCGGGTCAGAGAGGAGAAGGAGGCGATCGGCTGGAATGGCTCGCGCGGGTGGCGTGGCACGCATCGGGCTAGCCACGTGCCGGCCCGAGGGGAGGGGAAGGCGGGGTGGCTGACGGGCCTGGCCCGCTTGGCGGAGAGAGAGGAAGGGAGCGGCCGGATTTGGGCCAGGCGGCGACGTGGGCGGATCTGGGTCCGTCCACTGCGTCTGCTGGTGGGAGAGGGGAGGGATTTTATTTTTATAATTTTGATTTTGATTTTGAGAAAAGGCTAGGAAATTATTTAGGCCTCAGAAAAATATGAAAGTACCTCCAAAAATTCCAGAACAATTCACAGAAGCTCCTAGAAGATAATTTGGACTAGATAAAATTATTTCCAACTACTGTTGGTATTTAATTTTCATACTTTAAAATACTTTTTAAATTTTAAAAATAGGTTTTAACCTCCAGAAAATTCAAGAAAATAAAATAAAATCCAAATAACTTCAAATGAAATCCAGATACTTTAAAATAATTAATTTGAAATTAAATTTTTCCAGAAAGCAAAATTTGGGATGTGACAAACCTACCCCCTTAGAAAGAATCTCGACCCCGAGATTCGGACGAACTGGGAAAAAGATTAGGGAACTCTGCTCTTAAATCCTCTTCACGCTCCCAAGTCGCTTCTGACTCAGTATGGTTGCTCCACTGCACCTTACATAATTTGATGACCTTGTTTCTCGTACGACGCTCTGCTTCATCCAATATCTTGACCGGGTACTCTGGATATGTTAGGTCCTCCTTCAAGTTCACTTCATCTAGTGGCATCTGCTCTTCTGGTACTCTGAGACACTTTCTTAACTGGGACACATGGAAAACGTCATGCACCTTGGCTAACTGAGGCGGAAGCTTCAACTGGTAAGCAACTTCTCCCCTTTTTGCTACAACAGGAAAGGGTCCAATGAATCTAGGAGCAAGCTTTTCGTTGACTCCAAAACGTCGTATTCCCTTGAGGGGCGACACTTTCAAGTAAACATGGTCCCCAGGTACAAATTCTAACGCCCTTCGACGATTGTCCACATAACTTTTCTGTCTTGTTTGTGCTGCTTTTAATCTGTCCTGAATTAAGCGAACTTGTTCTTCTGCTTGCTTCAACACATCTGGTCCAAACACTTGTCCTTCTCCTGCTTCCTTCCAATACAACGGTGTCCTGCATTTTCTGCCATATAAGGCTTCGAACGGAGACATTTGCAAGCTGGATTGATAACTATTATTATAGGAAACTTCTGCATAGGGCAAACTTTGATCCCAATTAGTCTTGTTCGCTAGGACACAAGCTCTCAACATGTCCTCCAAAATTTGATTTACTCTTTCTGTCTGTCCATCTGTCTGTGGATGATAGGTTGTACTGAAATTTAAATTTGTGCCCAAGAGTCCATGTAGCTTTTGCCAAAATCTTGAAGTAAACTGAGTTCCTCGATCTGATACAATCTTCTTTGGAACTCCATGCAAACACACAACTCTTGACATGTACAACTCTGCGAGTCTATCCCCAGAGTAGGTGGTCTTTACTGGAATGAAGTGGGCGACCTTCATCAGACGATCCACAATAACCCAAATTGAATCGTGTCCGAATTTGGTTCTCGGTAATCCGGTTATAAAATCCATGCCAATTTCTTTCCATTTCCATTCGGGTATCTGCAAAGGTTGCAAAAGTCCAGCAGGTCGTTGATGTTCGGCCTTGATCCGTTGGCACACATCACACAAAGCTACATACTCTGCAATTTCTCTTTTCATACCTGACCACCAATACCTTTCTTTGAGATCTTGGTACATCTTGGTACTCCCAGGGTGAATTGAATATCTAGACTCATGAGCTTCTTTCAAGATCAACTCTTTTATTTCTTTCTTCTCAGGTACAATAATTCTTTTTCCAAACCAGACAGTACCTTGTTCATCCTCTGAAAATCCTGGTGCCTTCCCTTTCTTCATATTATCTTGGATCTCCTTGACATACTTGTTCTCCTTCTGAGCTGCCCTGATTTGATCCTTTAAGGTTGGTTGAACTTTCAAAGTAGCTAGAAATCCTTTTTCTACTACTTCTAAATTGAGCCGCTGGAATTCTTCCTGAAGTGCAGGCATACTGTCCTTAATCAACAGCTTGGTACAGTAACTCTTTCGGCTCAAGGCATCAGCTACCACATTAGCCTTTCCTGGATGATAATGTATTCCAATATCATAATCTTTTATTAACTCAAGTCATCTCCTTTGCCTCATATTGAGATCAGGTTGGGTAAATATATACTTCAAACTCTTGTGATCCATGTAAATTTCACAACGATTACCGATCAAATAATGCCTCCATATTTTTAAAGCGTGAACTACGGCAGCAAGCTCTAAATCATGGGTTGGATAATTCTCCTCATGGGGTCGCAATTGCCTTGAGGCATAGGCTACTACCTTTCTTTTTTGCATCAGAACACAGCCTAGTCCTTGTCTGGACGCATCACAGAAGACTTCAAAATCTTTTCTAATATCCGAAAGTGTTAGCACTGGGGCAGAAGTTAACCTCTTCTTCAGCTCTTGGAAACTATCCTCACACGATTTACTCCATTCAAACTTCTTTTCCTTCTTTAACAATTGGGTGAGAGGTCTTGCAAGCTTTGAGAAACCTTCAATAAAGCTGTCGATAATAACCAGCCAATCCCAAAAAAACTTTTGATCTCGGATACTGACTTTGGTTGCGTCCAATTAAGCACATCATTTACTTTCTCAGGGTCTAGCGGACACTCCTCCTGCAGAAATCACATGACCCAGGAAAGCTACTTTCTTCAACCAGAACTCACACTTGCTAAACTTGGCATACAACCGATGTTCTCTAAGCTTTTCTAAAACTATTCCTCAGATGCTCTGTATGCTCTTCCTCATTCTTGGAATATATCAAAATATCATCAATGAATACTACTACAAACTTATCCAAGTATTCCATGAACACTTTATTCATCAGGTTCATAAAATATGCGGGCGCATTTGTCAAACCAAAAGACATTACTGTAAACTCATACAATCCATAACGAGTAGAAAACGCTGTCTTTGGTATGTCTTCTGGTCTTATCTTCAATTGGTGATAACCCGATCGAAGATCAATCTTGGAGAAGACACATGAACATCATCTATCCGGGGTAAAGGGTACTTGTTCTTGATCGTCACATCGTTCAAGGATCGATAGTCCACACACATGCAGAGACTACCATCTTTCTTCTTCACTAGCAGCACTGGTGCTCCCCAGGGTGAAGAACTTGGTCTTACAAACCCTTTATCTTGTAGTTCCTGGATCTGCTTCTTAACTTCGGCCAAATCATTTGCAGACATACGATAAGGCCTCTTGGAAATCGGAGCTGTACCAGGTCTCTGTCTGGCGGCATTCCCGGCAAATCTTCAGGGAACACATCTGGGTATTCACTGACTATCGGTACCTTTTCCAGGGTCACTCCCTTCACACTGTTCAACCCACATCTATTCTGAGAAGATGGGTTTGACTTATACCTTACTTGGATTCCATCCGAGTTGGTAACAGTAATAGCACGATCGGCACAATCTATCTGACCCTTATACTTGGTTAACCAATCCATTCCAAGTATCACATCTAAACCCTTGGAGTCTATTATAATAAGATTCGCTAGGAACTTAACTCCATTTATATCTACAGTTGCGCTAGGGCAAACTGTGTTAGTCCTCATTTCCTTTCCAGGGGATTGGACTAGCATGGGGTTCTTTAGTTTACGCACATCCCAATATATCTTTCAACAAAATCTTTTGACACGAAAGAATGCGAAGCTCCAGAATCAAATAATGCTGATGCAGGTACTGAGTTGACAAGGAACTTACCCAGAACTACGTCGGGTGCATCCTGGGCTGCTTCAGCGGTCACATGGTTAAGATGTCCTCTGCTCATTGCCTGCGGAGTCCTTGGAGTTTGAGGTGTCCCACGGCCTTGACCTGCAGTTGGAGCTCGTGCTGGCGTAGTCCCCAAGTTGAACCGAACAGGGGTCACAGCTGGGCATTTCTGGGGACAGTTGCTGGTGTAATGCCCCATGTTCTTGCAGTTGAAACACTGCACTCCTGCTGCTGAGGTCATGTTCTGCTGTGGTTGGCCACCATTGCTTGATCGAGGCACTTGTGGATTTGGGCGGGGTCCTGCAAATGGAGTCCTTGGCATACTTGGCTCTAAGGGTCTATGAAACTGAGGTGGGTTAGGTCGAAATCGAGAACTGCTTGCTCCTTGCTGGGCTTGAAACTTCCTCTTCCGGCTTTCATACAGTTGGCGTTGAGCATCTTCTTGTACGAAAGCCTTATTCACCATATGTTGGAAGGTTGGGTAATGATTGGACACTAGCTGCACCTTGAGGATGGGATCAAGTCCCTGCATGAACCTCCAAATCTTCATTGCCTCTGATGCGACCTCTTCTGATGCATACCTGGACAACTGGGTGAACTTGTTCAGGTATTCTGAAACACAGAGATTTCCTTGTTGCAGTTGGTAAAATTCCCTTTTCTTCATTACCATTATTCCCGTAGGAATATGTGAAGTGCGGAAAGCCTCAACAAATTCCTCCCATGTGATGGCTTGCACATTTTGATGGGCAGCGCAGTAATTCTCCCACCAATTAGCAGCAATTCCCTTAAGTTGATGGGCGGCATACAACACCTTCTCATGATCATTACACTGAGCCAAGATCAACTTCTTCTCCACATCCTTGGTCCAGTCATTGGCCTCCAATGGATCCACTGAACTAGCAAAAATTGGAGGTCTTGTCCTCATGAATTCTCCCAACTTAGACTGGGGAGCTTGGTTGGGCACCTGCGGGGCTTGCTGTACTTGATTTTGAGCAAGGGCTTGGAGTAGTTGCAGCTGCATGGCCATCATCTGCTCCAAGCTGGGGGCTTGGGCAGGAGGTGGTGGAATGTTGTTGTCTGGCTGAGCATTGGCATCACGGCTGTTGCCAGGGTTGCTCCTTGTGTTCACCATCTGAAGTGGTTTCCGGGGTTAGCAAAAGGTAAGATGGAACTAGCATAGGTAAGAGACTTAGAGGGGAAAACTAAACCACATCCCAAACCAACACACAAGAAGGAAACAAACGATCAACTTAGAAGAAAAACTTTTATTGAAATCAAAATAGATTTAAGAATGGCTGTACCACAAGAGCACATAGGCTTGGTACAGTCCATCTAGCACACCAAAACATAATAAAGCGTTCTAATAACGTGGACATTTATTTGGGTACTACTGACTAGACTGACTACTAATCCTCCACGATGATGCGCTCCTCAGGATCCTCCTCTGGGTCCTCTTCTGGCTCCTCCTCCGGGTCCGTGCGCTCGTTCACGTGATGCCGTGAACAATCACAAGCGGCCGAAGCACGGGAACGGATACGACTAGAGGCAATCGAATGGGAGAGTTTGCGCTTCTTGAGGGTGATGATGGGTGGCGGACTGGGATGTTGCACCCTCTTGCGTGCTGTGAGCATGGTGCGGAGTTCTGGACGTCGAGTCGGCGCCTGGTTGTTGGGGACGACAGCTGGTACGGGTGAAGAAGGCGTGTAGTCAGCTGCAGCTTTGAGACATCCCAACTCGATCTCTGCTGCCTTAGCTATGGAGAAGCTGTGCACGAAGGGTGTCGGAGTGCTGGCAGCTGGAAGTGAGAAGCATCCGAAGCTGTCCAATCTCCTCCAAGGCTCTAGCATAGGTGACTGCCATCGCCTGCGTGAGCTGCACCTGGTGCGACAGTCGAGGATCGTCAGCTGGAATATCAAAGGGAATCCGGGTACCTCTGTCTTGCTCGAGGGTTGATGAAGAAGCAAAAGGGTGACTAATGTACAACATCCTTGTGAAGATGGCATAAGTCATCAATGGCAAGGTGTGCTGCATCCTGGACAACATCAAAGCAGCGGGATCGGGGATGCTTGATAGGGTATGTGTGGGAGTCGAATTCCCCATCCCGTGCATACAGGAATACCTCCATCGACCACGAGTCTCGATCTAGGATCCGTGTCTTCCACCCCCTGAAAATGGGCGGCTGACGGTACTCCAGACACTGCATGAGCTGACGAAGGAGGCTAGCAAATGCTCCAGCATCCTCTCCATGAGAGTAATAGTCCCACGGGGCAGCGGAGGTCGAACCGGCCATCTACAAAGTTGAAATAAAAGAGAAGATTAGTAAAAAGTTTAATAAGTGAATATAAAGATAAGGGCGAGATACTAAGTAAGAAAAGAGTAGAAGCAAGGATGCTTATATAAATTTTTTTTATACTCTTTTTATAAATACAAGTCCTTAAGGTTTGCCATTCCTACTCTAGGTCACGTCCTACAGTCAAATTGGCTCTGATACCATCTCTGTCGGGACCCCGGATTCTCAAACCCGGACCCTCTGTGTATTACCGCACTAGTCCCAGATCAAAGCTAGTGCACACAGTTAAACAAAAATGATTACATCACCATCCACGATTTATTACAATAATAGAGAGTATCGACCAAAAGGTCTCGTTATTACAAATGAGGTTTCAAGACCTCGCACACACGAAACACAGCGGAAGCAAAAGATAAATCCGGCGAAGACCCATCAATACGCCACAGGCAATTGACTGGGGAAGCGCGACCTAGTACTCCGGGAATCCTTCGTCGAATCCACAAGCGAAGTAGTCGTAGTCTCCCTCTTGAGTTTCGTATTCCTCTGGGTATTATTTTTGAGTGCAGCATGTGAATACATAAAGTACTCCACAAGTCTTGGGAAAATGCAATAGATGCAAGGCTTGACAAAGGAAGGCTATATGGCTCTTTTGCACAAAGCAATATTTTATTTCAATTACTACTAATTATTTTCGAAGGCACCAATTTAACAAAGTAAATGTTTTAACAGAAACTATCATTAATTCCATAGTGAAGGTTCCATCTACCAACACTAGTTTAGTTAATTCTAACTGATCAAGTTTAAAACTGCGGGTCGAACACGTTCTTGCAGCCACGTCTTCGACCACCTAAGTGTCGAACATGTTCTTCGATTATGACTAAACTGTGACAATCATGCTAATACGACCATGTTTTGATGGCCACACAGTGTTCTACATGTGCTCTGCTCGACCATGGCTCAATGACCACATGGCACATTTTATGACCACATCTTCGACCACATGGGGTGTTGAGTATTCTTCGATTACCACGTTGTGTCAACCGTGACAATTTGACCATAGCACCTCATTATGACCATGAGTATTGTGGCGCCGTGCCTCATACGACCACGTTTCAATCAGTTGCGGCGCTGTGCCTCATACGATCGCATTTTCTTGATCGATTGCAAGGCACGTGGCTAATTTACAGAAACCTATGCCTAGGGATGGAAATAAAGATTGATTCAAGATGCATTGTCTTCATAATGGAAAGATGATCACACTGTGTCCCCATCTGATGGAAGTAATCCTTAACAAATCTTTTAATATGAAAAGCAGAGTTCTAGAAGGTAACTAATCCATACTTGATCAGGAATTTTATCTCAATTTAAATGGGTCGGTCCCTGGACGGAGAGACCCCTTGGCATGCACAAGAGGAAACAGGCAGATGAGGAGGCATGCCAATAGAGTGCAGTAGTAGCGGGATAGCCGCCAACGCCTGCGATCATTGTCAGTTAAGCCATCGTGGAAAGCGCTCAGGAGCTCACCGTTGAGCGACCTTTCACTACAATGATGGGCTAGCAAGATCGCCATCATCTCACTGAGTTTGAGGCATGAAGTCTTCCCACTCTTGAGTGCAGTGCGCACCCCAGCCAAGCCGTGTGGCTGTGATGATATGCCACGTACTAGATTTGTCCTGCTCGTATTGATGATCTAATGTTATCAGGGTGAGGCGGATGGCGCTACGCGCAAGTCCCTCATTGCCCAGGACAAGCAATTTCCAAGTGTGATTTCTCTCTGCACTAAAGTTGTCCCAGTCACCAGTTGAGCATGTCACCTATGACCGCTTGAGATACTCAGGTGCTTTCGACCACTTTCGGGACACAAGTGCTTCTACCGCCTGCGATGCTCGGGCGCTTTTGACCACCTTCAATACTAGGATATTCAATACTTTCGGGACACAAGGTGATTTTCGACAACCTTTGATATTCAAGACTTCTTCGACCACCCGCTGGGCTCGATCACCATCAACCGCCCTCAACACTAGGATGCCATCGCCCATGTGCACATCTATGACGAATTTCTCATGACGAATGAAAATCGCGTCACTGAACAGTGCCTAACTATGACGAAATTTTGTGTTTCGTCATGGAGCATTGGTGACGGACCTCAGGCACCAACTATTTATGACGAAACTCAAAAACGTGTCATTGAACAACACAGATATCGTCACAGATGACACGCGCGGCTCGCATTACTCATTTCTGACGCTCTGTTTTTGAACTGTAACGAACACGACTTCGTCATTAAACCATTATAAGATAGCTGACGAACATACTTTCGTCATAAGTCTCCGGGCACCCCTTGTCCATGTCTTGTATTACTGTGGGGCCCGGGCCCATCATGCCACGTGTACTGTCCGCAGCGATCTGCCACGTGTATTATGGGACTGGACGACTTGCTTGGTAGCCACGTGTAACAGTGGGTCCCGCAACTAATATTTTGCAAAAAAACGTTCTAGGTCGTGATCGAACCCGGGACCTGTAGAGAGCAAAGAACGGCTTTACCATTGCGCTACATGATCACTTGCGTTGGTGTCTCATTGTAAATATTGTAGTACCGTATACTCCATGGCTCCCCTCCACGTTGACTCAAATTGGAATCCCCGTCTAGTAAACTTGGATCTCTGTCCGCTCCCTTGACTTGCGGAGAGGCGGCGGCGGAGGAGGAGGATTCCCGTCGGGCGCTGCGGCGAAGGAGCCCCGCCCCGGTCTGGTGTGGTGGCTGTGGCGCCCTTTTTGCGGCGAGGCGGCGGAGCTTTCCCGGTCGGGCGCGGCGGCGGAGGAGGAGGATTCCCTATCGGGCGCTGCGGCAGAGGAGCCCCGCCCCGGTCTGGTGTGGTGGCTGTGGCGCCCTTTTTGCGGCGAGGCGCCGAAGCTTTCCCGGTCGGGCGCGGCAGTGGAGGAGGAGGATTCCCCGTCGGGCGCTGCGGCGGAGGAGCCCCGCCCCGGTCTGGTGTGGTGGCTGTGGCGCCCTTTTTGCGGCGAGGCGGCGGAGCTTTCCCGGTCGGGCGCAGCGGCGTTGGCGTCCCGGTCAGGTGTGTGCCGCGGTCCAACCTCTCCAGGAAAGGATTTTGATTTATTCTTGGAGCCTCTTATAGAAGAACTGCTTCAACTATGGAAGGGTGTCAGCACTTATGATGTAGTAAGTGCTTCAAAGTTCGATCTGCGTGCTGCTATGCTTTGGTGCATACACGATTATTCAGCATTGAGCACCTTGTCAGGCCGAACTACAAAAGGTTATTATGCATGTATTCATTGCGACAAAAATCCATTGTCAAGACTCCTAAGGAATAAGTTAGGCTACCTTGGCCACCGTCGTTTTCTTCCAAGGGGACACGCTTGGCGGAGAAGCTTGGATTTTGATGGACACAGTGAAAACCAAGTTGAGCCAGGAAAGTTCACTATAGAGGAGGTCCTTGAGGAACTCGAGAAGGTGAAAGATGTCAGACCAGGTAAGCACGATGCAAGCAAGAAAAGAAAGCGTGGAAAGAATGTGGAGCCAGTAATTTATAATCGCAAAGCTGGTTGGTGGAGGCTACCGTATTGGCAGGACTTGTTGCTACCACACAATCTTGATGTCATGCACATTGAGAAAAACATATGTGACAGTCTTCTTTGGACATTGCTGAAAGTCGAGGGCAAGACTGTAGAGGCCCAGATATTACAATCCGGAACCCTCTGTGATTTTACTGCACTATTCCCTGGATCAGTAGATAGTGCTCACAGTTGCAGTAATGAATATCAAAATACATATCATGCGGAAGCGTAAATATAGTAATAGACTTACTCATGGGCCGATTAGGCCGAAATCAATAAATTGCAGCAGCGGAAGAACGAAGCACACAGGTGGGACCTTCAGGACATGCCCACAGGCAGCCAACTGGAGGTTCGCGACCTAGCCCTTGACATCTTCATCTTCTCGGCCAACTTGTCCAATCTTGTTGCTGAGATGAGGTGATTTGATTCCTGATTCTGAATTTTGTCGCAAAAGCGAGCGTGAGCACTCCGACCCCGTGCTCCGCGAGCCAATACACAGAATGCAAATAAATAATATGCATGGCTTATCAAAGGAGAGGCTCGGGTTATTTTATTTGCCATAAAACGCGTTTAGTAGCATTTCTATTATTATATCATATTGTTGTTTTTGTGACCTAAAGACTTGAGAGACCATGTGGTCGTGACTCCATAAGAGTGATGAGTAATTGACAAGGGTTTAGGTCAGTCGAGTTTGGTTTGAGTGGTTCGGAGTCGAGTCGTTGCGTGGCGCAATCGGGCTCGGTCGGACTTTGGTCAAATCTGGTCATTTGGGTTTAGGATGCATATTCTAATGTTTTGACAGGTTTTGACTTCATCTGTGGTAAATGTAATGGTATTTACGCTTTCATGTGTCGAGCGGTGCTATTTGACGTGTTTCTTGTCTGTGTGACTGCAGGATGTCGAGTTGGAGTCGTGGCGAGACACGGTGGACCGGACTAGGCGCAGGTGGCGTTGAGGTCAGAACGGTCGGGATGTGTCGAAGACGACGTGGACTCGAGGTGGTTGCGAGGCGTGCGAGGCAAGGAGCGCGGAAGCTTCCCGGAAGGTGCAGGAGGGGCGAATCGGGAAATTCGCAAGGCTGCACGAGCGGGAGCGGGCTCCGTTGGACGTAGCGGGCGTAACGGGGCAGAGACCCGTTAGCCAAGCGCTATAAAAGGAGAGGAGGGGCTGCATGCCCACTTGAGCACTTGAACATTTTGGAGGGAATTAGGGTTAGCTCTAGTCAAAAGAGGCTTTAGGAGTTGGTTTTCCTTTAGTCTTTAGTGGTTGGAGAGGCAGAGTCTGGTGCTCCCTCTGTCCCCTACGATGTATTCTAGGTGATAGAACAGAGGTGTGTTCTTCCTCCCTCATGTGTTCTTGAGTGGTGTTCTTGAGTAGAGAGGGAGAGGATGGATTGAGGAGTTTGTAATCTTTCCTTTTGTATCAAGTCGGGGTATCGGAACTCCTCTGTATTCCCTGTGATTCAAGAAATGAAATCTGAAGTTTGGTTTTCCCTGTTCGTAGCTTCTGTTCTTCAGTTTCCTCTTTGCAGGATTTCTTGATTTTCGTGGTTCTGAGTTCTTGCTTGCTGGAGAGTGCCAAAATGGGTTGGTATGACATGGGTGATGCTCAAAAGCCATTTGGCTATTTAATCCCAAGAGCAAACCGAGTTTGATTCTCATATTTCAGTTTTGGCCTCCTTTGTTCTTGTTCTTCGTTTCTTGGTTTTGGTCCAGTTTTTGATTCCCTTGTTAAGATGGCTTGAAATTTGGTATGAAGAGTCCAGAGGCTATTAATTAGCTTCCCTCAAAATTTCATAGCCAAAGGATCAACGGTTGGGGAGTTATTTGGTTTTTGGCTCGGTTCTTGCAAGATTTCAGATCTTTACCCAAATCTGAAATTATTGATTCTTGGAGTGGATTTCTTGTTATTGGCTCTTGGCTTAGTCTTCTGGGAGTGTTCCCTAGCTACCCTCAAAGTTTCCCAAGCCAAGAATCCAAGAATCTTGCGATTTTCTCAGTTTTTCTGAAATTTCAGTTTGCTGATTTTCTCGAGAGGTACTACCGCTCCCCGAGAGGTACTACCGCTCAGAGGTACTACCGCTCGTCCTAGCGGTACTACCGGTTTTGTTCGGACCAGTCCGATCGGCAGCGAAGAAACGTTCGGACAAGTCCGATCGTCGTGCGGTACTACCGCTCCGTGAGAGGTACTACCGCTCAGAGGTACTACCGCTCCTCGAGAGGTACTACCGCTCAGAGGTACTACCGCTCGTCTCAGCGGTACTACCGCTTGCAGTCAGACTGGCTCTGAATTTATTTTTCTTGGCTGCTTCTTTTTGGATCTGGTTTTTCCTTGTTGCCTTGACTTCCAGTAGTGCATATCTTCTATCTTCATAGCTTCCATAGCTATTGGAGAAGAAGTATAAGCGTGGGTACTTGAGGGGCGAATTTAATTTTTGAGAGCGCCATTCACCCCCCCTCTGTCGCCATTTCGGTCCAACAATTGGTATCAGAGCCGGTTAGCTCTTTTCAATAGATCTTAACTGGTCTCAAGAGCCATGGCGACGGACAAGTACTCGACCAAGCCTCCTGTCTTTGACGGCCTGGATTACCCCTTCTGGAAGAGCCGAATGGAAACATACATCCAGGCTCAGGGGTATGCCATTTGGCGGAAGGTGAAGGTCAGATTTGTTGTTCCTGCCGATGAGAACATTAATGCTGGAAATATGCATGATGTTGAGGCAAACGCTAAGGCAAGGAACATCATAATCCAGGGCTTGAGTCGTAGCGAGTTTGACCGCATATCTCATCTTTCGTCCGCCTTCGATATTTGGGAGACCCTCGATGCTTACCATGAGGGCACCACCCAGATAAAGACGGTGAGACAGGACCAGTTCAAGCGAGATTACAACAAGTTTGAAATGCTCGCTGGCGAGTCCCTTGATGAGTGTTTTGTGCGCTTTCACAAGATTCTGAGCAACCTCTGAGCGGTCGGTCTCACATACCCCGACTCGGATAACGCTCGACAAATGCTCGCTGCACTCGACCTTCGTGTTTGGGAGATGAAAGTGACCACCATCAAAGACACGACAGACCTCTCGACCCTGACTCTTGACGCGCTGTACTCGCGCCTCAAGACTCACGAGATTGACGTTGTCTCTCGTCGGTCGAAGTCACAGTCGATGGCCTTGGTCACCGATCCCAGTTCTGCTTCTGGTCTTTCTTCTGATTCTTCTTGCGGTTTTTCCCTCGCTGCTCTCTGTGACATAACTGATGATCAGTTAGAGCAGCTTGCGGATGATCAGCTGGCCCTCCTAGCCCGAAGGTTTTCACATGCCTACAAGGGTAGGAGAGACAGAAAGAGAGGAGGACCCGTGATTTGCTTCGAGTGTGGTGGCCCCAACCACATTCGGGCAAACTGCCCCAAGCTGGAGAAGGGCAAGAACGACTACGGCGGTTCGGGCAAGATCGACTACACCGACAAGAACCGCAACAAGAAGCCTCCAGCTCAGACGCCGGGAAAGAAGAAGTTCCGCAACTTCGGGAAGGCCAAGAAGCTCTTCCACCGCGTCCTCACCGCCTTCGACGACCTCGACCTCAGCGAGGTGGAGGGATGGAGCGACGACGACGGGACGGGTGACCAAGAGCCCAAGGATAGCGGCGATGACTTCTCCGGCATGTGCTTCATGGCCCTTGAGGGCAAACTCAGCGACAGCGAGCTGTACTCCGACTCGGACGAGGTATGTCCCTCCTATGACCAACTTAATGAAGCTTTCCTTAAGCTAGGAGGTTTTCATGCTAGAGCTAGGACTAGGTGTACCGAGTTAGAGAAGGAAGTAGATAGACTGTCACGGGAGCTTACTTCTCTTACATCTGCTCCCTCCCGTGACGACTGTGATACATGCTGTGCCTTGCTGGGTGATTTGGAGAAGTTAAGGACCTCGCATGATAGTGTGTCCTCCGAGCTTGTTTCCATTAAGGTGGAGAATGTTAGTCTGCTTGCTGAGTTAGAGTTGAGTAGGATGGCTGTTACCCTACTTACTACTGATGAGACTACTTCTCCCACCTCATGTGAGGTTAAGGACATTGCTGCTAGAGGACCTTATGCCATGCTCCTTGATCTGCCCGAGTCTTGTGAAAATTGCAATAATTTAAAGATGAACCTAAAACGGGCAGATCACAAGATTGCTGAGTTGCGTGCTTCTTTACTTGAGCCTATTGATTCATGTTTGAATTGTCCTAGATTAACTGCTGAACTTGAATCTGTCTCAAAACAGTTTCAAGAAATGATTGACACTAATAAGAAAATGGCTCAATTCGCGACTAAGGATCCTGTTAGCTCACCTTGCATTAGCTGTGATAAACTAAAACTTGAACTCGTTGCCTTGAATGACAAATGTGTGAAGCTAACTAAGGATCAACTAGTGAAGGCACCAACTGCTTGTACTGTTTGTGCTGAGAAGGGGGAGAAGCCCCAGGGTAAGGTGGAGACGCCTAGGAACGTGAACCAACTGACTAGCAGTAGGACTGTCCATTCAGAGTCGGCTGTGCGTGCACAAGCCATTCTTCCCTCTACTGTTGGTTCTTCATCTGCTCCCTTACCTCCTGCTGTTCCCTCTTCCCCCTGCTCTTCTTGCACCTCTCTCTTTCGGGAGTGTCAGTACCTTATGAACACTCTCGAGAGATTTGTAGGAGACAAGAAGAAGCTTAATCTTATTCTAGACCAGTCCAAGATTTGCAGATTTAATCAGGGTCTAGGATATGACTATTATGAGGATATGAGAAAGCATCCACCTGCTGTGCTCAGACCCATAGCACCAGGTATGATCGAGACCGAGCCCAGGACCGAGAAAGTCCAATTTAAGTCAGCGGGCTATGTCCAGGGGATTTCTGACAGCAAGGTGATTGCACCTGCTGCTTCGGCCTCTCAGAAGGCGAAGCCTGACCGTGCTACTTCTACCTCTCAGAGGATGAAGTATCACTGCACCTTCTGTCAGAAGGATGGACACACGGTTGATCGATGCTTCAGGCACGCCAAGATCGCGCGTAGAGACCGTGTTGAGTCTCCTAGGCGTATTCAGGGTCAGCCCCAGATCCTGAGTGCACCTAGGACCAGCACGAGGTCTAGGTTTACTGCTGTTGATGGGTTTGGGCAGCATCGAGGACTTGGTTTTTCTGAGTCTTCTGTTTTTCGTCCTCATGCTGCTTCTGCTCATGACTTCCGCCGTCCTGAGGGTACATCTCGTTTCCCCCGTCGAGACAGTTACCCGCGGCGTGTTCAGCGTGTTGCCGGTGTTCCGACTCGCTCTCCCGTAGCAGTCGGACCCCGCAACAGCTTCAGGTCTGCTCACAGACCTTCTGCTGTGAGTGACAGAGAGCGTAGGGTAGATAGAGGTCAGTCGTGCTTGACTACTTCATCTGCTCGACGTGTTGTTCAGTATTGGGTGCCAAAATCACTCTTGATTTACCCCAGTACTGAGACTTTACTCTCTGTTTGACTCAGGTTCGCCGGGCAGGGAAGGGAAAGGTTTGGCTTGTAGACTCCGGGTGTTCACGACACATGACCGGAGACTCCCGTTGGTTTTCTTCCCTTGCCCGTGCTCCAGGTGATGAGACGATCACCTTCGGAGATGCTTCATCTGGGCGCGTCATCGCCAAAGGTACAGTGCGCATTAATGACTCTTTCATTTTGAAAGATGTTGCCTTGGTTAGTAAGCTGCAGTACAATTTACTTTCAGTCTCTCAGCTTACCGATGACGGTTTCGAGGTGAGCTTTAAGAAAAATGCTTGTAAAATTCTTGATTCTTCGGGTAGTCTGGTTTGCGGGATTTCTCGTTATGGGAGGATCTTTCGTGCTGATTTTTCTGAGTCTTCTGGTGATCCTCTCAGGTGTTTAGTTGCTTCTGAGTCCCGCGACCTTTCTTTCTGGCATAGGAGACTTGGTCATATCGGATTTGATCATTTGACCCGAGTTAGCGGCCACGATCTCATTCGTGGTCTGCCGAAACTCAAGATGGTCAAAGACCTTGTCTGCTCTCCTTGCCGGCACGGCAAGATGGTTGCCGCTTCTCACCCTCCGGTCACAGTTACTATGACCGATGCACCGGGACAGCTGCTCCACATGGACACAGTTAGACCAGCTTGAGTGCAGTCAGCAGGAGGGAAGTGGTATGTTCTTGTTGTGGTCGATGACTTCTCGAGGTATTATTGGGTGTTTTTCTTAGCCTCGAAGGATGAGACGTTTTCGCATTTCCGAGGTCTTTTCAGCAGGCTTTCTGTAGAGCTCCCAGGTGCCTTACGAGCGATCCGCAGTGACAATGGCACGGAGTTCAAGAATTCCTACTTTGAGAGTTTCTGTGGTGAGACAGGTGTAGAGCACCAGTTCTCTTCTCCATATGTCCCTCAGCAGAATGGCGTTGTGGAGAGGAAGAACCGTACCTTGGTCGAGATGGCCAGGACGATGCTTGATGAGTACTCTACACCGCGAAAGTTTTGGGCTGAGGCTATAGCCACCGCGTGCCATGTCTCAAATCGTGTTTTTCTGAGGGCACACTTGCACCGCACTTCTTATGAGCTGAGATATGGGCGAAAGCCTAGTGTCTCTCATTTTCGTGTGTTTGGTTGCAAGTGCTTTGTTTTGAAGTCCGGGAACCTAGACAAGTTCGAGTCACGTTCTTGTGATGGAATCTTTCTAGGTTACTCGCCTTCTTCGCGGGCTTATAGGGTCTGGAACTGCGAGTCTAGTAAAATGGTAGAGACCTGTGAGGTGACCTTTGACGAGGCCAGTCCGGGGACTAGGCCCGATATCTCAGGTTCTTTAGAGCAGTCCGAGACCATCTTTGTGGATGATGAGGATGATGGAGACGACGGTTGTCTACCTGATCCTGTCCCTCATCCACCCCTTGAGGTGCCGTCTTCCACCGCACCTCGAGGTGATCAGCCCATGCCTTCTGCTTCTTCTGGAGCTGGTGGCTCTGTTCCTACCCGGTCAGCTCACGAGGTAGAGGCCACTTCTTCATCTCATCCTGGACCTCCTAGACATATCCAGAAAGCTCATCCTTCAGAGCAGATCATTGGAGACCTTTTCGAGCGTGTTACCCGCTCAAAATCTGGCTTATCTCAATTCTGTCTCCATTCTACTTTCATTGCCTCCTTTGAGCCCAAAGATGTCTCTCATGCTTTATCTGATGAGTCTTGGGTCAATGCCATGCATGAGGAGCTAGAAAATTTCGAGAGGAACAAGGTCTGGTCGCTTGTCGAGCCCCCGCGAGGTCACAATATTATTGGGACTAAGTGGGTGTTCAAGAACAAGCAGAGCGAGGATGGAGTGGTTATTCGAAACAAGGCTAGACTGGTTGCTCAGGGGTTCTCCCAGGTTGAAGGTCTAGATTTCGAGGAGACCTTTGCCCCTGTAGCTAGACTTGAAGCCATTAGAATCCTGCTTGCCTTTGCAGCTTCTAAGGGTTTCAATCTTTACCAGATGGACGTCAAGAGTGCCTTTCTCAATGGCCTTATTGAGGAAGAGGTCTACGTCCGACAGCCTCCTGGTTTCGAAAACCCCAAATACCCAAACCATGTCTTCAAGCTTTCCAAAGCGTTGTATGGACTTAAGCAGGCCCCCAGGGCTTGGTATGAGAGGCTTAAGTCGTACTTGTTGAGTCATGAGTTTGAAATGGGTAAAGTTGATAAGACCTTGTTCATCCGCCGGCTTGGCGCTGACCTTCTGCTCGTCCAGATCTATGTCGATGACATTATCTTTGGCGGCTCTTCCCATACTCTGGTTTTCCAGTTCTCGGATGTCATGAGCACCGAGTTTGAAATGAGTATGATGGGTGAGTTGACCTTCTTCCTTGGCTTCCAAATTAAGCAGACTCGGGAGGGTACATTTCTTCATTAAGGAAAGTACACTCGTGACCTCCTGAAGCGCTTCGATATGAGTGATGGTAAGCCGGTGTCAACTCCCATGGCTTCAACAGCCTATCTTGACCCAGATGAGGATGGCGAGCCAGTTGATCAGAAAGAGTTCAGAAGTATGATCGGCTCCCTTCTTTACCTCACTGCCTCGAGACCAGACATACACTTCTCCGTGTGTCTGTGTGCTCGTTTTCAGGCTTCTCCTCGCGTATCTCACCGTCAGGCGGTGAAGCGCATCTTTCGGTACCTTCGAGCTACCATTGACTATGGTATCTGGTACTCTTCCTCATCCTGTCTTTCCCTGAGAGCCTTTTCGGATGCAGACTTCGCTGGCTGTAGGATAGATAGGAAGAGCACTTCCGGCACCTGCCAGTTCATTGGCACTTCTCTCGTTTCCTGGTCTTCGAGGAAGCAGTCCGGTGTTGCACAGTCCACTGCAGAGGCCGAGTACGTTGCTGCAGCCAGTTGCTGTAGCCAGGTACTTTGGATGGTTTCGACCCTACGGGACTTTGGGTTAGCTTTAGACAGTGTTCCACTCTTTTGTGATAACACGTCTGCTATCAACATTGCTAAGAACCCAGTGCAGCACTCTCGGACCAAGCATATTGATATTCGCTTCCACTTCCTTAGAGACCATGTAGAGCAGGGCGATATAGTGCTCCAGTTTGTGGAGAGTGACCACCAGTTGGCTGACATCTTTACCAAGCCATTGGATAGCTCTAGGTTTTCAGCTCTGCGGGGAGAGCTTGGGGTGGTTTGTCCTTATGGACTGTAGTGAGGGGGAGTTTTGGGCTTTACTGCTTTACTATATTGATTATGCTTCTGTCTCATTTCTGTTGCATTGCACTTGGGGTGCATTTGGGTTTAGTCCTTCCAGCATAGGTTAGAGTGCTTCTCTTGCCGAGATGCTTAGACTTCTAACTCTTATCTTGTGCTTCCAGGATTAGCTGCTTCTTATCTCACTAGGTCGAGCTCACTCACTTCTTGTAGGTTCTAGCGAGGGTTGGACCACCCTCGGGTAGACATGGTACGTGTTTGCTCTCTAGTGTGTGATTTACTGTTAGCCGATTGTCCTGGAGTCATATGGGGTAGATGAGAGTCAGTCTGAGCCATAGTTGTCTCTATATCTTATCTATGCTTTAAGGACTGCCTGTTTTGGTTTTATTTGCCAGCTTCTCGATTTATTGCTTTGGTTCAGGGGGAGTTCATTTGGGAGCTTCTGGAGCTTAATATTGACTTAACTCATCTTGAACTAAAAGTTGCATCTAATATTGAGGGGGAGCTGGTCTTTCATGCATTTTCAGCATTTCGGATTATAATCAAACTGCATTGAGCCTTGATTATTATCCTGTTATGACACGCTTCAATGCTTTACACCTTGCCATGACTTGTGCTTAGCTTGCTAAATTTATCATGACTTCATATGTGTAGACTAGCGTTTGCCATGATAAGTTAAGTAAAATTGATCAACTTAAATTAAACTTGTCATGCTAGCATTTGAGTTTAGTCTTTCTTGAGCTATCCTTTTATGATTCATGCCATGTCAAATAGGCTGAGTAGAGCGTTGAATCTATATTGAGTCTTAGTTTGAGCTGTTTTAGTCTCCTGATGATACATGAGTTAGTACAATGTGTTAAAAAGCAAAACGATCTCTTTTGTGCGAAAAAACTGATCTCACCAATTCTTTCCTATGAGACGGCTTGCCATTGCACTTGGCATGAACTTAGGGGAAGTTTTGGATGACCTAGACTATCTTCTTAAGCTTCTTGCTTGAAGTAGTCGCATAAGGCTTGAGATCTAGCACATGATAAAACAAAATGCTGGTTGACAACCACCATATTTGTGCGAAAAAACTGATTTCACCAATTCCTTCTCATGAGACAGCTTGCCATTGCACTAGGCATGAACTCAGGGGGAGTTTTGGATGACCTAGACTATCTTCTTAAGCTTATTGCTTGGAGTAGTCGCATAAGGCTTGAGATCTAGCACATAAACAAAAATTGGGTTGAAAACAACCATATGCTTTCAAAAGACAATGTTTAATGTGCTCAATTTGCTTAATCTACAATCAGAACCAAGTACCTTAACCAATGTTTCAATTTTGAGCTTATAGCACTCTATTTGGACTCAATGTTAGCTTCTTTGTTCCGCTTAGCTTATTGACATGGCCTGCATCATCCTTGGATGTCTCTAGCTAGACTTTACTCATTGATGACTTGACTTGCTCACAAAATGCATTACATTTCAGATTGTCATCTTTGTGCTCTAGCTGGTTTATATATATGTTGTCATGATCTAGATAGCGTTTTTTAGTTATGGCTTGGTGTATTACATTATGGTCAATATGGATAATTCTCATGGCTCTAAATGCTTAAATAAACAAACTTCAGCCATATTCATCCATTGACATGTCATATTCTCTCTATTGCATCTTGATGCGTTTATTGCCAAAAGGGGGAGAATAGAGAAGAAAAAGTCTGTTGGGAACAGTTTAGAGCTTTGGAGATCAAATTGCTCTTTCAGTAGTTGCTCTAGTGTTCCTTCTGTCGACATGGTCATTAGCTTCATTTCATTCTTTGGACCATGTTGGATTCTTCAAAATCAAACTCCACTTCAAGCTTTTTCTGAGTTTGTCAATATACTCATCAAGGGGGAGATTGAGAGACCATGTGGTCGTGACTCCATAAGAGTGATGAGTAATTGACAAGGGTTTAGGTCAGTCGAGTTTGGTTTGAGTGGTTCGGAGTCGAGTCGTTGCGTGGCGCAATCGGGCTCGGTCGGACTTTGGTCAAATCTGGTCATTTGGGTTTAGGATGCATATTCTAATGTTTTGATAGGTTTTGACTTCATCTGTGGTAAGTGTAATGGTATTTACGCTTTCATGTGTCGAGCGGTGCTATTTGACGTGTTTCTTGTCTGTGTGACTGCAGGACGTCGAGTTGGAGTCGTGGCGAGACACGGTGGACCGGACTAGGCGCAGGTGGCGTTGAGGTCAGAACGATCGGGATGTGTTGAAGACGATGTGGACTCGAGGTGGTTGCGAGGCGTGCGAGGCAAGGAGCGCGGAAGCTTCCCGGAAGGTGCAGGAGGGGCGAATCGGGAAATTCGCAAGGCTGCACGAGCGGGAGCGGGCTCCGTTGGACGTAGCGGGCGTAACGGGGCGGAGACCCGTTAGCCAAGCGCTATAAAAGGAGAGGAGGGGCTGCATGCCCACTTGAGCACTTGAGCATTTTGGAGGGAATTAGGGTTAGCTCTAGTCAAAAGAGGCTTTAGGAGTTGGTTTTCCTTTAGTCTTTAGTGGTTGGAGAGGCAGAGTCTGGTGCTCCCTCTGTCCCCTACGATGTATTCTAGGTGATAGAACAGAGGTGTGTTCTTCCTCCCTCATGTGTTCTTGAGTGGTGTTCTTGAGTAGAGAGGGAGAGGATGGATTGAGGAGTTTGTAATCTTTCCTTTTGTATCAAGTCGGGGTATCGGAACTCCTCTGTATTCCCTGTGATTCAAGAAATGAAATCTGAAGTTTGGTTTTCCCTGTTCGTAGCTTCTGTTCTTCAGTTTCCTCTTTGCAAGATTTCTTGATTTTCGTGGTTCTGAGTTCTTGCTTGCTGGAGAGTGCCAAAATGGGTTGGTATGACATGGGTGATGCTCAAAAGCCATTTGGCTATTTAATCCCAAGAGCAAACCGAGTTTGATTCTCATATTTCAGTTTTGGCCTCCTTTGTTCTTGTTCTTCGTTTCTTGGTTTTGGTCCAGTTTTTGATTCCCTTGTTAAGATGGCTTGAAATTTGGTATGAAGAGTCCAGAGGCTATTAATTAGCTTCCCTCAATATTTCATAGCCAAAGGATCAACGGTTGGGGAGTTATTTGGTTTTTGGCTCGGTTCTTGCAAGATTTCAGATCTTTACCCAAATCTGAAATTCTTGATTCTTGGAGTGGATTTCTTGTTATTGGCTCTTGGCTTAGTCTTCTGGGAGTGTTCCCTAGCTACCCCCAAAGTTTCCCAAGCCAAGAATCCAAGAATCTTGCGATTTTCTCAGTTTTTCTGAAATTTCAGTTTGCTGATTTTCTCGAGAGGTACTACCGCTCCCCGAGAGGTACTACCGCTCAGAGGTACTACCGCTCGTCCTAGCGGTACTACCGGTTTTGTTCGGACCAGTCCGATCGGCAGCGAAGAAACGTTCGGACAAGTCCGATCGTCGTGCGGTACTACCGCTCCGTGAGAGGTACTACCGCTCAGAGGTACTACCGCTCCTCGAGAGGTACTACCGCTCAGAGGTACTACCGCTCGTCTCAGTGGTACTACTGCTTGCAGTCAGACTGGCTCTGAATTTATTTTTCTTGGCTGCTTCTTTTTGGATCTGGTTTTTCCTTGTTGCCTTGACTTCCAGTAGTGCATATCTTCTATCTTCATAGCTTCCATAGCTATTGGAGAAGAAGTATAAGCGTGGGTACTTGAGGGGCGAATTTAATTTTTGAGAGCGCCATTCACCCCCCCCCCTCTGTCGCCATTTCGGTCCAACAAGACTCCTCACCGCAAATGACATCATTGACTTAATCCACCAAAGATTCACGCTCTTTATTAACTGCTGTCTAAGACTCCCAACAGCGATTGCCATAATTGACTTAATCCACCGAAATTACACTTTCTTTAATATGTGCTGTCTAAACTCCAAACAGCATGTGTCATCCTCTATTCAATCCACCGATCATATTCTTTCTGTAATGGTTGCTGTCTAAGACCCCAAACAACGAGTGACATCATTTAGATGATCTACCGACTACACACATTTTATATTGATTGCTGTCTAAAACTCCAAACAGCGTGTGACATTATTTAGATATTCCCCCAAACATACTCTTTCCAAATTGATTGCTGTCTAATCTCCAAACAGCGAGTGACATCACCTAATTAATCCACCGAACATTCTCATCAAGATTTTCTAACAATCCAATCCTTTTTATTATTGATTTAAATCCACAAAGAATATCATTGATCAAGCCTACGATTCAATATTATATATCCACCAAGAATATCATTGATCAATTCTACGATCCACTAGTATCCTCCCACCAAGTAAATCACTAATCAGGAACTATAATCCAATACTTGTATTAGTTCTCCAAATTCCCGAAAATTCAATTGGATCATCTATTTAGGCTATCTATTCAGCTAGACTCCACCAATTTATTTCTCCCAGAACCCACACTATCATTTCCTATTTATGATTGACATGAATCCACCAATACCTTTATGTGTACACTACAAACATCTATTTCTTTTACTCACGACCCTGCTTATTCTTTCCACATTTTATTTTGTAGGAATAGAAATGCCACTATTTGAAATACAATACATAAAATTTCCTGAGACCTAGCAGCTTTGGAACAAAACATAATGTTCAAGGAATATTAACATGATTTTCCATACATATGGCATCACACCATATGCCTAATATCACCATAATTTTTCCATACATATGGCATCACACCATTTGACATCTTTCAGCATTATAGCCGCTTAACTTACCACTGGGACGACACCCAGGACAACTCAAATCAGGGCTTTCCACTGCCCTCCACTTTTCCATTCCCATTTTCCAAACATTTTTAAATAGAACTATATCTAGTTAAGTTCCCATGTCCGCCCTTGACCGTGGGCACGGCTATTCGAATAGTTTTGACTCTGCAGAGTTTGCACACTTTACCCACAAGAGATAGTTTACTCGTTGCCCCACACGATTCCTTAGCCGTGCAGTTGAGCAAACCATCACAGTAACCGTTCAAAGTACCTCGCCCCTTCCATCATCTCAACCCTATGAGCTTGTCCCGCTTGCGGCAGGTCTCATAAGTTGTGCGGGATGTTCTCCTTCTGAACGCCTAGCAGCTGGCTACCCACACTACTAGCACGCCACAGCAGAACTTCACCCTCCGCGGATGTCCCGTTCAAGTCGTCACACTGACTGCCACTTGCACTACCTCACCTCCTCCACCTATGACGATGATTTTCAGGGTCTGGTACATCTACTAGGCCAAGTTGTACTTTACAGACTTGTGGTTGTACTTGTTTTACAGGGGAGGTCATGACAAGATTCAGTCCTTAGGGTTATCTGGGCGGTTCTACCACAAACCACACTCTCGTGCACACCTGCACCATACCCCCGAACCATCCGCCCAGACAAATAAGCAATTTGAGGTTTTTGGGAAAAATAACCATATCCAACATACACCAGTCATTACCACCATGACTGCCCAACCAATTTTTCTCATGACTAAAAGTGATGCTTGGGCGCTCTCGCGCCCATGAGTATCTAAGCAATACTAAGCATGGCATATAATTACGGACTTATTTTCGAAAGGTTACTATTATAAGTTTTGCTAGGGCGACAAGGTTCACAATTCAAATATTCCAAAGGGATGTGTAATATTAATCAAGGTAAACAATGGGCATATAACTAGAATATTAAATTAAGCATGTATTTGCATATAAAATAACAGCATGCAATCTGATAATTTAAACAAAAATAATTTGCAGAAAATGTAGGATCAACATGATCAAAGTATTGACTCGCCTGGCGCGGTTTACCGCAGTCTTGAGCTCACTCCAGGCTTTCTCACTTGTTGATCTCGAGGTTCGGGTCTTTATCTTCACCTCGAACTCGGCCTCGCTTGATCCTTGATTCTCCCGGACTTCAATTTCTAATTACGTGCTAAGCAACTGAATCCAAATAAATGCAAATAACTTAAGAGCTCCAAATAAATCCAAACTCTTTAAATGCCGGATTTAATTTAAATTATACATTTATTATGAATTGAGAGTAGAAGGATAATTCGGTTTTGTGTGTGGCAACACAATGGTAGCTGGATTTGAGTGAGAGACGAGTTATCTGAATAGCTTTACCGTGAGGGAAATTTTTGGGATAATAGGAGATCAAAAGTGAGGAAGTACCTACAGGGATTATTGGCTTTGGAAAAGAAGGTGGCCAAACATAGCCGATTGGAGAAAGGCGAGGTTCGATCTTTTATTTATTAACTTCTTTTATTATTTTTATATTTATTTAGGAAGTTCCATGAACTAGGTTAGACTTTCGGGCAGACATATGTGTTTGGTCTATTAGATTAATCTTTAGAGCCTATATTCCTAGCAGTCTCGGCTGTGGCATCTTATGGGATTCTATCTACTAATTATTCAAGGTATACTCCTAATTTATTTAATGCTTCTGTTGCGCCAATAGCTTTTATCTTATATTCTACAGGCATACTTCAATATTCATCCATAGTCATTTTACGTGGATTGTTTAATCCAAATATCAACTTCTTAGTTTTCTGCCATTAGTAACTAAATCTAGCATTGGGATTTATTTACCGGCGATATACCAAGGATTGGGGATTATATTATAATTCATGACCTTCTAACTTAAATAGTTGTTTCTTTTAAACGGTGTTGGCATATTGCTTCATTAATTTTTGTGAAGCTACGCGATTCTGTTTTTACTATGGCCTACTGTGTATATGTAATGTCTTAGTCAATTATATGCAACACTACACTTATCTTTATTTGGGCTTTACAGTCTAAATGCTAGTGGTTTAATACTTACGTCACTAGTCACTATCCAAAGAGTGATTCTCACAATTTTCTAACATTTAGATATCAGTTATAGTTATAAACCATTTAGTGGTTAATTCTATGGTCCTTTCTAATATGCAAGGTCTTATGATTCATATACATATATATTGTTTTGGAAGGTTTTGTTAAATTGTTAAATCATCATTTTAGGAGAGCATGCGCTTGAGCAAGATTTATAGTAAATTTACCCATCTTGCCTTTAATTAGTATCCAAGTTCTAATTAAATGCTTCAAACTACATGAGTACTTATATATGAACTAATCAAATTTTAAATCTCAAAGAACCCTATTTACCTCCTAATTAAATTTCATTAGCTTTAACATAAGGGTTAAAGGCACATATATTAATTAATCCATGATTAGGCATTTACAAAGCTCATTTATACTCTAATAAATTTTAGCGTCACTTATGGATTAATTCCTGATTTTTCCTTAATTTTTATTGATTAATATGAGCTACAAAAATGAAAATAAAAATATGGGTGGACATTTGCGGCCAGCCGGAATCGAACTTGGGACCTCTGGCAAGGGAGTGCAAGGGCTGGCGCTGGCAACCAACTGGGCACTTGCCCGTTTTGTGTTATCGGGAGGGTTATGTTTAGATGAAGCGACTGCTAAATCCGAGCTCCAAACAAAGTACTCAGCCGGCCGAAACAGGGGAAGCGGCGGCGCTTGGACAGAAGGCGACGTCTCCGGCGAGGGGGTGGCTGGAGGGAGGCGGTGACCGGTGAAATGGAATCCTGGGAACACAAGGGACCCGAGGGAGGCGCCGGCGTGAGCCGAGAGGCTTCAAGGTGGACCGACAGCGAGGCTCGGCGGCCGGAGGCGGAGGTGGAACGGGGCGGCGGCGCCAGCGTGGAGGAGGGGAAGAATTGACGGGTCCATGAGCATTAGGGGATCATGGGGATGCTTACCATGCGATTGTCCGGACCAGAGGGGGTTCGAGGCGGGCCGTCACCGTGAGCCTGCGCCGGCGCGGGTCATGCGCACGACACCGGAGAGCTGGGGCGGTCCGTAGCTCCGGCCGGTGGCGGGGAAGGCTTCAGGGAGGCGTAGAGGTGCTCTCCCATGGAGGAATCGGGCCGACGAGTCACGGAGGAGGAATGGCGCTGGCGGCGGCGGCGACCGAAAATGGGGAAGAACGGCGGTACGCGAGCCCCTGTGCACGAGAATCCAATTAACTTGGCAAGGGAGTAGAGGGGGAGCGAGGACACGGTATGACGCGGTCACCTTGGCCGGAGCTTCAACAGGCGGCCGGAATCACACGGGAGCACGGCGGCGGCCAGCGCGCAAGGAGGCAACGGGGAAGAGGGAGGAGGCGCAGGGAGCAAGGGAGAAGCAATGGAGGCGGCAAGGGCTCTTATAGCAGTGGGGAATGGTCGCTGTGGGGCTCCTGTGGCTGTCGACCGAGGTGCAGTATGCGGCGTGGCGACGGCATGGACGAGCGACGGGCGCGCGCAGGGCATGGTGACGGGTGACGGGGGCGGTTGGCTGACGCCGATCCAACGCGGGTGAGGAGGAGAGGACAGGCGGTGACGCGGGGCAGGCGCGCGCACAGGGGAGAGGGGACAAGTGACGCAGCTCGGCATGGAAACAGGGAGCGTACCAGGGAGACAGAGAAAAGGAAGGAAACGAGTGGAGGAGGAAGGAGGAGAGGGCAGGCCGGTCGGCGCGCAGGAGAAAAAGGGCAGGGCGGGCCCGCCAGCAGAAGGAGAGAGGGAGGGGAAAGAGAGAGAGAAAAAGGGTGTAGGGCCCACATGTAAGAATGAGAAGAGAGGGAAGAATGAGAAGAATAGAAAGCTTTAGAAAATCTCGAAACTGAATTACTGTTTCATGTTTAACATTATTGATTTCAACATAATTTCAAATCTTGGTTCAATTATTTAGATACCAAAACCCAACATTTTCCTATTCTCTATGTTATTTAATTTCCCCTCGGATGTCGATGTTTCTACTATTTTGTTATGAATTATATATGTATACGTATAAAACTTGAATATTCAACCTTGGATTTTTGGTTTAGATTTTTATAGGTATATTCTAATATTCTTTTTGGATTCAATTTATTGACCTAAATTTGAGTTCAGGATGTTGGTATTTTTGAATTCATAATCTGTTCCATTTTTATTATTTGTATTTAGGAGTACTCTTGATTATTAATTTGTATGGCACAAAACCCAAAAAGATTTCAATAGATACTCAGAAGAAACTTGAGTGCTAGCAAAATGCAAGAAAAATTTTAAAACCTCCACATTTTTTAACACTTGAAATTTCAGGATGTTACAAAGACAAAGGACACAGTCAATGCTAGGCTAGATTTGCATGATATGGGCATAAGGCACGAATTCCACTGTGTGCAGCAAGGTAGCTCGGTTAAAATCCCAGAAGCTCGAATTAGGATTTGCGATCGATACCTGTTGCCCGTTGGTCAGATTAGGTGTTGGCATGCAACTTGATCGAAGAAGCAGGGTAGCTAGGTATAGGACATGTTCTTTTGGGCTGTGGGTTGTGTCTTTTGCCTTCGGCTGACGAATAGTAATGGCTGATAGAGAAGCCATGAGAGAGAGTATGGAATAAGAGAAGCACTATAGTGTTCGCTATAATTAATTTATAGATCTCATCTTAGAAACATACTTCGTTTGAAAACTAACTACTATAGAAAAAATAGTTTACTATAGAAAAACCAGACCGGCGCGCTCGCCGGAGAACCTGCGTGAATGCGAAGTTTATGAAAATCAGGATTTTATATGAAAATATGCTAAGACACGGAACTCTATCAATATAAAACCCAAAAATTCGGGTCCCCACTCGAAAATTTGAGCAGTGCGCCGAGCAATGCCGCCACACCAAATTCTCTCTTTTGCCCTCCGCGCGAAAAAGAGAAACGCCGCACCATCGAGTTCAGTCAAGGGCAATTGTGGTATTTTGAACACTGGTTGTGGCCCAATAAAACCGCCTGCATCCTTGCAGCCGTCGCCGCCCTCTCGCCTCCCTCTCCGAACCCTAGCCGCCGTCGCCACAGCAGCTGGGCTCGGACCCGGAGCCGCCACCCCCTCGACGAGGACACTGGAGCCGGATCCCCTTCGTCGACACCAGCCCCGCCAACGGCGCCAGAACTGCCTCGACGACGGCACCGGCCAAATCCAGATCCCCTTCGCCAGCAGCTGCCACACCCGACCCACAACCCCTTCCTCGACGACCGCCGCCAGATCTGGATCCCCTTCGCCGACAACTTCCACGCCCGAGCCGCAACCTCTTCGTCAACGCCCGCTGCACCGGATCTACTACCCCTTCGTCAACGCCCGCCGCTCCGGATCTGCGACCACGATGACAAGAGGCCGAGGCCGACGCAGCGTAGCAAGAGGTACCCCAAAATCCTTTTATCGTGACGATGTGTGCTGTATTCTAGCGGTTGAACCTTGGATAGTGCTAGGGTTACATGTTTCCTAGTTAATTGAAGTTGACATGTGCTTAAATTTTTAATTTATCTAGTACTCTATTTCTAAACATGTGTTTACACATGTAAGAACCGCCACTAAATGGTTATGAACGAGCGCGGGCCGCAAATATCATGGAGAATGTTAGAAGAATGGAAGAACTTGGTGTCAATGGTTTAGCTTCTGGTCTAAAATCATTGTGCACAAAAACTGCATTTGCAAAGGCAAAAAAGTCAGGCAGCAAGGGTAGTCACGCTGAAGGTTCTGATTCATCGGAATATCTCCCTGAAGCCGGAGAGGGAGTTAAGGGAGGTGGTGATACAGATACAGATTTAGAAGAGGAGCCAGTACCCCTCGCAATTGAGGTGCTTCTTCTATCTTGGCTTGTGATGGGAGGGAGGGGGGGTTAGATAGCAATGCAATTCTTTGTTGTGTATATACTTGGTTAATTTGTGGGCATGCTTACTGGTTATGTTTTTTTCTCCAATTTCAGCCTCCTATTCCAACTACACGTAGAAAAGTATGTGCCAAAAGGACAAAAGGCAGTGCCGATATGGGTCCTGGGGGAAGGAAAATCTAAGAGAGTGAATTCAACTCCACCAACAGAGGTGCCTCTTGGAGTTTCTACTCGGTCTAAAAGGCAGCGCACATCTGCACAAGGTGAACACACCTTGCCACCAGCAGCGGAAAACAATGGCGGTGAAGTTGTACGCTTTGATGAATTGGCTGGAGACTTTGGTGTGGACAGCCATCCTAGCCCTCTAAGGGACTGGACATGTCCAGATGACCTTAGCCCTGGCGAAGAGCAGACCGGTCAGCAGAATGACCCCACTGATGAAGGTTGGTTATACTTACATGACCATCAATCAATTCTCGCTATTTGATATCACTATTTGATTTCTAACAATCTGAATGTATGTAAACTGTGTAGTGCCAATGCAAACAAGAGCGAGGAAGCCGAGGTCAGCAACTAGGGGAGTTTTGCTTGACAAAATGACCAGATCGATGGGAAGAAGGATGGCCATCTCTGTTGTCAAGGGGAACAGAAGGCCACATGAACCAGTGCAAGCTGCCAAGTTTGCATCAGAGGCAGGTGTAGTAGTTAGGTCTCAAGTACCGATTTTGACGCATTGAAACAATACAAGAAAGAGACTGAACATTTTGAGGGATTTGTGGGCAGGCTATCTGTAAGTATAAATCTACACTCTTGTTCTTACATTCAACTCTGCCTTGAGCAACTTAGTAATGGATTTGCATTAACACTTTGGCAGGCGAGGCCGGCCATTGACACCATTGACAAGCCAACAAAGGAAGCATGTGTAAGTGTATTCCAGTCTGGGGTACGACAGATGCGGTACAGGTTGAAGCAAGCCTACTTCAATGGCGTCCCCGCTGATGAGATCAAAACGACCTCTCCTGTCCCTTACATGACTGATGCACAGTGGTGTGAACTCGTCGAAACGTGGTCAAGTGGTAAGAACAAGGTATGTGCTGCTCAAGTGGTGCGAACTCATCAAGTTCTTGTCTAATCTTTCTATTTTCTGCTTGTGTTGGAGTCTAACACAAAGAAAGTTGTAGGCAATCTCTGAGCAGAACAAGCGAAACCATGTAAAAGTCAGGTACCATCAGGCTACAGGATCTCGCAGCTATGTTGCACAGCTGCACTCATATGTAAGTGATGGTTGTGTTTTATTGTTACTTTTTATAGTCAATACCCACTGCCTTTGTATAACAGTTGCACACATGTGCAATTTCCAATCTGAAACAGAAGGAGAAGAACAAGAAGAAGGACGCAAAACTCGGTGAAGAAGTTGATGAAGAACATGATGAACTTGATGCAGTGGAAGTCTTCAAGGACTTCCATACCAGTAGGAAAAAGGGCCTGAGTGACACTGCAAGAGAAGCAATTGTAAGTACCTTCATTTGCTTTCCTTGAAATCTTCTCAAGTCATTGTCATAACAGAAGGAGAAGCAGCATCAGGCAGTAGCATTAGCAGTAAGCAGTAGCAGCAGCAAGGAGTAACCTCATGTAGCATTATCATTTTCAAGTTGTAATTTTACACCTATGCCCTGCTGTAGGTTTTTCCCCTCATTATGCTTATGTCAAGTACTTGTTATGAATCAGTGAAGTTTATGCCGTGGTAGGCATCTGCATTACTTATTATCAGCAGTAGGCAGCAGCATTAGGAAGTAGCAGACAGTACCATTATCAGGAAGATCTATGCATTACTTATTTTTAATTAATCCATGTATCTTTGGTCTCTCTGTTTATGATTTTTTTAATTTCAATTTAAGTCATCTTTCACTATGTGTAACCTAATGTTTAATCCTTGAATTTTGCAGTCTACTATGGAAACTATGCGAGCAGAACCTGTTGCTGACGGGCAGGCACCGTTGCCTAGTGCTGATGTTGTTTCCAAGGTCCTCTCCCAGAGCAGCTGCAACACCCAATTTTTGAAGAATGTTGGTATCCCGACAAGCTCCACCAAAACAGAGACATCTACAGAGAAAGCGCTTCGGGAACAACTTGCTACTGAACAAGATAGTTCAGCTGCTCTCCACCAACAAGTAGACGAACTGAAGAAGAAGACAGAAAAGACTGAAAGGGAGTTTGAGGAGTTTAAGAAGCAACGGGAAGAGAACAATATGCTCCTTAAGCGTATCTTGCTCTTGAATGGTGGCGCTGGTAACTCTTAGTCTTGAACTTCTATTGTGGCTTCATGCGGTGAACTCGTGTGGCGGCTTGATGCGGTGAACTCGTATGGCTTGATGCGTGAACTCTGTTAGTGGTGTGGTGATTGGTGAACTCCTGTCAATATTTGCTTGTGAACTGAAAAATATGTGCTTGTGAGCTTGAACAATGTAATATGTTGTCATTCTGTGATTTCTGTCCAGTAGACTTGTGACGAACTGGGTTTAATTTTGTGACGAAATGATCGCTGTACATGTGGACCAATAAACAATGGAAAACCACGTGGAGAAACAATGGAAATCCACGTGGACAAATCAGGAACCGACACGTGCCTTGTGGCACGTCACCTGCCAGCATGCTTCCAGGTGGTTCTGTCCACGTCATCGACCACGTGGCACCGCCACGTGGCACTGCCACGTCAGCTTCCAGCGTGGACGCTGCCACGTGCCACTGTCCACATCAGCTCCCACAAAGGCTCGGCATTCAATTTATGACGAAAACAGTGACGATTTTGGTTTCATCATAGAAGGGAAACAGTTCTACGACAAAAAAGTCTTCGTCACGGATGAAAGCACTTCCATGACGAAAAATTCAGTTTCATCACCGTGCAACAAATGTGACGCGCCGTTTTTGACGAACCGAAATTTGTCACAAAACGAATATTTATGACGAATCGGGCTTTTATTATGACGAAGTCTGTTAGTCATGTTTGTGCACATTCCTACTAGTGGTTGGGCCAGTCATCTACGATAACTTTCAACACCTGGGGCCATCGACCACCCACGGTACTCGGGCATCATCAATATTCGGATGTCCCTGATCATTCATTGCACTTAGGAGTCATCAACTGCCCACAGCACCCAGTCGCCATCGACCGCTCATTGTAATCAAGCGTCTTTGTCTTCCTCAGGCGCCATCAACCGCTCACCGTACTCGGTTACTTACGACCGTCGGTGATACTCGGTCATTTACGACCGGACGATGTACCGAGATGCCTCTCAATTGGTTGTCGGAGTCGAGCACCTCTGACCGCTTCTTGATTAGGATGTCTTCAACCGCTGTGCCCAAACGGACACCTACAACCACTAGTTGGTGTCGAGCGTCTCTGACCTACGACTGCTAGTTGGAGTCGAGCGCCTTCAACCGCTGCCTAAAGATGGATGTCTCTGATCACTTTGCACAGATGGATGCCTTCAGCCGCTTGCTAAAGTCAAACGCATCCCAAAGACAGGCGTGTCCGATGCTTGTCATAATCGAGAGCCTTCGAGGAAACTAGCCATGAAAAATACACTTTGCATGTGATGGTTTACTCTTGTGAATGGTGCAAAAATCATGCCATATTAGTTAATGTTGTACGTCGAATCAAAAGATACGACATCATTGAAATGACAATAGTTTTTCCTGCCTATGGCATCTCCCCAAAAACACACGTATCAATGTACCATCTTTCACTTCATAATCAAAGAAATATGCTGCATTCAGTTTCTTCATGCCACTAAGTTGGTCCACAAACATATGAACATTGGCGTTCTTGATTTTTTTTTGAAATCACTGTAATAATTCTGCAAGTCTCTCTTCGTGCACTCCACATTTCAAAATCCCCCAGCACAAATGTGAAGCATCCTAAATGCATGTGAGATCCTATGCTTGCTTTGTGGCACGAGTACAGTTTGTTTTTTGCCTTCTTGTTAACTTGGCAGTTCAATCTAATTAGATGATGCTTACTAGGTGACACAAGTTCATGATTGTGCTGCTCAACAAATGAAGATATCTTGTACTTGTTGTCACTATCCCGCTTCACAAAAATTTGAGCATTACATCTACACCTACTTTCTTTCATCTATGGCTTTTCTTTGAGGGATTAAGAATGTTGTTACCTTTCCTTGACCTATATCCTTGCCTTGAGCACATGTAATATTTCTACTGAACTACCTCATGTTGTATCTTCTGCTGACCAACACGTACTGAAAGCCAACTTGATGTGCATATGCCTTGAAGTACGCCTCCATTGAGTTGACATCATCAAATGTCATCCCTATTTTTGACTTCGAGTCCTCTGCACACTCGGGTGTGAATGAGGAAGACTACAATCACACAAATTTGATTGAATTAGATCCACAACTCATGACTCTAGTCATTCATAAATAATAATGACTACAACATCAAGAAAATACTAACCTAGGTTTGTATGCATGCAGTCTATTTGGGAGTACTAAATCCTTCCTTGCACCTTACATCTGAGTTCACCTCACCAAAGCACTGGGACCGACTATCACCAAATGACTCCATTGTACCTGTTGAAATTTATGTAGTTTTACAGCTAACTCAGAGTGCAACAGTTACTAGAATAATTCTGATACTATAGATTTACACCTTACTAGAATACAATCTAGTAGAAACATGCATCAATCCGTAGCCTACCTATGTATTACTCATTCTGGCATTACCTAGCTAGCTAAAAACCTTCAAAGAGTACACTGATGTATCAATACAATCTCAGGAACATTTACTCTCCATTGTTGATGTCATTCCACACAATCTCAGGAACATTTACCAGAAAATGTGTCTAGAGGAGGAGGGCGAAAGGGGGGAATCACGAGGAGCGGCCTTGCTGGGGGTCGCCATGCAGGCCGTCAGTCGACCAGGGTGCCTCCTCCCCTCACGCCTTGATGCAAGGAATCTGTGCGGGCTACCACTGTTTGATGAGTTTTTGTACAAATATTTTAAGTTAAAGCACTACACCTCATATGGCTATGAGGTCGAAAGAATCTGAGTATGAACTTCCAAGGTCTGATATGACCCCGTTGAGATGAGAAACGTACTACGACACACCTGCTCGAGCACTTGCTACGACAATGTTTTGCGACCATGTCTTTGACCACATAGGGTGTCGAGTATGTTCTTCGATTACGTTGGGTTGACCACGTTGTGTCAACTGGCCATTATGACCACGTTGTGTCAACCGTGATGGGACCATAGCACCGTAACATCCTAAAAATTTGAAATTTGAAAATGTGAAGCTTTTGAGTTATTTTGCAATGTATTATTTTAAAATTTTGAATTTTCTTTGGTGTTTCTCTAAATTTTGGTTAAGGTTCCAAAACATGGAAGAAATAAAAACAATATTAATAAGCCATAAGGAAAATATGGAAGTAAGAGAAATCTATAATTTTGAAATCAAAGACAAAAAGATAACTCATCCTAAGGAGGAAGAGACTTAAAATTTAAAATATAAGAATTTCATTTTTACAATAGTATTATAAAGGGCAACCAAAAACAAATCACCATCACATATATGTGTACATCTACATATATGTATACAAAAGGCCTAGCAAGATGAGCATGAGCATAGAAAAATGTATATATACAAAAATAGACATAAAGGAAATCTATATATATACATGTATATATATGTATATATACAATAAATAAGCAATTAAAAAAGAGGAAGTCAGACCGGCCGAAATGGCCCGACCCAACCTCCCCATTTCCTTTCCCCGCACAGCCGGCCCAACACCCATGTCCCGTTCTCCCTTCTTCCTCCCTCGACTCCGCTCGCTCACTTCCAAGGCCGAAGCCGCCCGCCTCGCCTCAACGCTGCAGCCCGGCCCGCCTCCGCACTAGAGCTTCGGACCAGCGGTCTCCGGTCGCGCGGTGCCCTATCTCTGTCGCCCTATCTCTGTCGCGCGGCATGTGCAGCGCCAAAGCTGCCATGCCATTATGCCCGGATCCCCCCTCGCGATCCTACTGTCACTCCGTTGCCAGCTACCGCCGCTGCCTTGCTTGTCACACCACCGCCTGCAACGCCGCCTGCCACCCCGCTGGCCGATGCGACCGCACGGGCGGAGCCCCATTGCCAGCCCCGCCCGATCGCCTATAAAGGCCGCCAAGGCTTCCATTATCATCGCCCGTGTCTACTCTAGCTCTCACCCCGCTTGATTGCATTTCCGTGCTCTACCGGCTCGCCGACGCGTCTTTCTTCCCCATGGCCGGCCGGTGAGCGCGCCACCGCCTAGGGCAATAGTAGCTCAATTCCTCCCTCCCAAAGCTTCTTCGGAGCCCTGATCCCACCCTCCGCCGAGCGTAATTCTGCCTCTCCTTCACCGGCGACAATCTCCTTCCGAGCCCGCCGCCGCCGCACGTCGCCGACCTACCTCTGGCGATCCTCGGGCCCCATCGACACCTCCATCGCCTTCCACGCGACGCCTGCAACCCATTATGCCCGCCGCCTACCACCCTCCGGTTGCCCCTCGCCGGCAACCTCGCCGCCCGTACGTTGCCTCGGCTTGTTCTGTTCTTGGGCGCCTGCAACCTCGGCTCAATTACATTACCCTCCTCTGCTCAATAAGGTAACACTGAGAGGCCCAACTGGCTATCAGAGCATGCGCGCAGCGCTGCCGCCTGGGTTCGATTCCTCCAGACCGCAGCGATTAGAATAGTGAGGTTTTTAATTTTGTTTTGTTGCTAAGCCGAATACAGCTAGGAAAACATCAAGAAAAATCAGAAATAATTCCACGAATGATGCAAAAATTTATTTAGGATATAAGTGAGCTTCTTAAATACTTAATCATGGATTAATTATCATATGCTAGTAAATAATGTGCCTTGAATATTTATTGACTAAAGGCTTAGTAGAAATCTTGTTTAGAAATATACTCTCATGAAACGATAAGTTAGTAATTGACGAGCTCCTAAAGAATAAATCATACAACCTGGCATGTTAGTAAAGATGGTAGAACTAGCCACCACATGGTTAAAACATAAACGTTAACACTATGCCCTAGCAACGATGAGAATTCTTTTGTAGACTATAATACTCAAATTAAATTAGAGAATAATTTAGAGAATCTAATAAAAACTAACTAGGATGTAAATGAGGCTATTTAATATTTATATTTGGACTAGTTCATGTATGCATAACTAACACGGTTTGAGCAATCACCTAGGAGGCTAAATATTAATTCAAAGCAATAGTAAAGAAATATGACTCTGGTAAAATATTCAACCTTAATAAAGATTACACTTAGTTGTAATGTATGCCCTAACATTTAACATATCATCGTTAAACAAACCTCCATGGTAGAGTTAATTAAGTAGCTATGTTAATATATGAACTCGGGTGACAAGCCTTTGATAAATAAATTTGACTAGAAATAATGCTAAGCTTAATAATAACAAAGGTGTAGACAAAATGATAATAGTGCCAGTGATTAAATCATAACATTAGACTTAGTAAATAATAATGTTGAGCATGAATAAATGTAGCAATCCAGAACCCGAACCAATGGATCCTAATTCAAAATAAGTTATGTCTAGTAATAACTAAGTGTACATAAAATGTCGCACTACAAAATGCTGTCAACCCGGATTCTAAAATTAATCCGGTAAGCTAAAAGTTATATACATCGCTTATAAATCGCATATGCCCAGAATATTAACGCTCGACAAAATGATACCCAACTAGCCTCGTACACTGATTCATAGTTCGAACCTAACTCATGGAACTTACTTGATAAATACCAAAATAATAAAAAGAGATTATCAATAAAAAGATCAAGTTATCGTATTCTACCACTGGCCTTGCCTCAAATCACACAAATCACCCGTTAGCTCATAATAAAACTAAATTGAGTTTATTCGGATTTATTTGGATCTTTTGAGTTATTTGGTTTCATTTGGATTCAGTCGTTTGTCGCGTAATTAGAAATTGGGAGTCGTGAAGATTCAGTGGATCCAGCAAGATTAAGCTCGAAGTGAAGATAGGGATCAGAAGCCCAAGAGAAAGCATTGCGTAAGCTCAAGATAGTGGTAAACCACGCCAGGCGAGTCAATACTTTGATCATGTTGAACCTATATTTTCTGCAAATTACTTTTGTTTAAATTATCAAATTGCATGCTGTTATTTTATATGCAAATACATGTTTAATTTAAGATTCTAGTTATATCCTATTGCGTACCTTGATTAATATTACACCTCCTTTGGAATATTTGAATTTGTGAACCTTGTCGCCCTATCAAAAATTATAATAGTAACATTTCGAAAATAAAGTCCATAACTATATGCCATGCTTACTATTGCTTAGATACTCATGGGCGTGAGAGCGCCCAAGCATCACTTTTAATCTTGAGAAAAATTGGTTGGACAGTCATGGTGGTAATGACTGGTGTATATTGGATATGGTTATTTCATATTCCCACAAACCTCAAATTGCTTATTTATCTGGGCGGATGGTTCGGGGGTATGGTGCAGGGGTGCACGAGAGTATGGTTTGTGGTAGAACCGCCCAGATACTACTAAGGACTGAATCTTGTCATGACCTCCTATATAAAACAGTACAACCACAAGTCTGTAAAGTACAACTTGCCCTAGTAAATTTACCGAACCCTGAAAGTCATCATCATAGGTGGAGGAGGTGAGGTAGTGCAAGCGGCTGTCTGGGTAACGACTTGAATGGGGCATCCGCAGAGGGTGAAGTTCTGCTGTGGCGTGCTAGCAGTGTGGGTAGCCAGCTGCTAGGCGTTCAGAAGGAGAACATCCCGCACAACCTATGAGACCTGCCGCAAGCGGGCCAAGCTCATAGGGGTGAGATGATGGAAGGGGCGAGGTACTTTGAACGGTTACTGTGATGGTTGGCTCAACCGCATGACTAAGGAATTGTGCGGGGCAACGAGTAAACTGTCTCTTGTGGGTACAGTGTGCAAACTCTGCAGAGTCAAAACTATTCGAATAGCCGTGCCCACGGTCAATGGCGGACATGGGAACTTAACCAGATATAGTTCTATTTCAAAAACTTTGTGGGTGGGAATGGAAAAAGTGGAGGGCATTGGGAAGCCCTGGTTTGAATTGTCCTGGGTGTCGTCCCAATGGTAAGTTAAGTGGCTATAACGCTGAAAGATGCTATATGGTGCAGATGCTATGTAACGGTGGATGGAATCTGGATCGTTATTATTATTGCATACTCTACACATTATGTTTTTGTTCAAAACTGCTAGGTCTCAGGAAATTTTTATGTATCATATTTCAAAAGTATAATGTTTTCCCTTCTTACAAAATAAAATATAGGGAGGAACAAATAGAGTCGGGAGTAAAGGAGAGGGATGTTGTGGTAAACACATAAAGATATTGGTGGACTCATGTCGATCATAAAAAGGAAATGGTAGTGTAGATTCTGGGAGAAATACATTGGTAGAATCTAAATGAGTATATAGGTTAGATAGATGATTTTAATGATTTTTGGAGAATTAGGGAGTGTGAAAGTAATTGCTGGATTACAGCACTGATAACTATTATAATTCTTGGAAGATGATGACAATATTGGGATTAATAGAATCGATTACTTTATGATTCAATTGAATTTTGGAGGTATGATAGCAATTCTTGGAGTATAAACTTGATCAATGATATTCTTGGTGGATGTATACTAGTGAATCGTAGATTTGATCAATGATATTCTTTGCGGAGGTATATTAGTGAATTAGTAGAGATAGATAATGGAAAATAAGGTTGATTATTGGAAGAGCAAATTGTGGTTGTGGATCAATAACAAAAGGAATGGGTTGTTAGGAATTTGGAATATAAAAGATATTGGTGAATTGTATAATTGACGATATTCGCTGTTTGGAGTTTTAGACAGCACTCAATATAGAAAATGTGTGTTCGGTGGATTAATTAAATGATAGTAGATAAATGATTTCACTAGCTGTTTGGAGTTTTAGGTAGCAATTGATCGGTGGGTTATATAAATTATGATACTCGCTGTTTGGGGATTTAGGAAGCAATTGCTTGGTGGATTGTATAATTGATGTTATCCGCTGTTTGGAGTTTAGACAGCAGTCAATATAGAAAGTATGTGATCGGTGGATTAATTAAATGATATGATCGGTGGATTAATTAAATGATGTTAGTCGCCGTTTGGAGTTTTAGACAGCAACCAACATAGAACGTGTATGATCAGTGGAATAATTAAATGATGTCACTCGCTGTTTGGAGTCTTAGACAGCAATCAATTTGGAAAGAGTATATTCGGTGGATTAAGTAAATGATGACACTCGCTGTTTGGAGTCTTAGACAGCAATCAGTAAGGGAAGTGTGTCTTTGGTGGATTAAGTCAATTATGGCAATCGCTGTGTGGAGTTTAGGTAGAAATAATAACACTATGATTTAATAACAATAATGCTACTAAAAGCGATTTTTGGCAAATAAAATAACCCGAGCCTCTCCTTTGATAAGCCATGCATACTATTTAATTGCATCATGTGTGTTGGCTCGCGAGCACGGTGGTTTGTGCTCATATTCGCTTTCCCCACAAATCCAGAATCAGGAATAAAATCACTACGCTTCAGCGATACTTTTGGATCATGATGGCGAAGAAGATGAAGATGTCAACAACTAGGTCGCGAACCTCCAGTTGGCTGCCTGTGGGCATGTCCTGAAGGTCCCACTTGCGTGCTTCGTTCTTCTGCTGCTGCAATTTAATGATTTCAGCCTAATCGGCCCATGAGTAAGTCTAATATTATATTTACGCTTCCGCATGATATGTGTTTTGATATTCAGAACTGTAAACTGTGAGCACTATCTACTGATCCAGGGAATAGTGCGGTGGAATCACAGAGGAATCCGGATTGAAAAATCTGGGCTCCGACAGCACCTCATTACGACCATGAGCACCATGGCGCCGTGCCTCATACGATCACATTTCAATCATTTGCGGTTCCATGCCTCATATGATCACATGTTCTCGACCGATTTCTAGGCATGTGACCAATTTACAGAAACCTATGCCCAGAGATGGAAAAAAAGATTGATTCGGGATGCATTGTCTTCACAATGGAAAGATGATCGCACCGTGTCTCCATCCGATGGTATTAATTCTTAACAAATCTCTTGTTATGGAAAGCAGAGTTTTGGAAGGTAACTAATCCATAGTTGATCAAGAATCTTATCTTAATTTAAATGGTATGATCGGCACTACGTAGGAGCTGCGTAAGAGGAGCACATCCACTCACCAAGGGAGAGAAGGGGATAAGAGGAAATAAAGGGAGAAACAGAGAGAAAGATACAGACATAGATGAAAGCATAGATTGAACACTCAACGCCAAGTCAGGACCCTAGCAAACTCAGGGGAAAGGAAGAGAAGGTGAAGGAACTCAGGAGAAGGCAAGGCCATGGCACGCTTTGCTCTAGAAGGTAAATCTCCTCTTTTCGCTATCTATGCTATTTAGCCATCTCGCATGTCGATGGATGGCAGCGAGTAGGGAGGATTGCCAAGCCCCACAATTGTTGTTGGCAATACCATCATTTAAGCACCGTGTTGTTCGCTGTCAAAAAGCACGTGGTCATGATGAAGATGCTGGCAAGTTCGCTGATCACTTGCCAAATCCCACGAGTTTAAAGCGCAAAGCCCCTTTGATAGACCATGTGGAGGTGACCCCGGTTGTGTGATGAGTAATTGACATCTGTTTTAGAAAATTCGAGTTTGGTTTGTGTGGTTCGGACCATGTCGTTGCGCGGTGCAATCGGTTTCAGTCGGACCTTGTCGAACTAGGTCGAACGTGCTTAAGTCGTTTATTTTTCGGTTCGATCAGTTTGGGCTCTGAGTATTTCTTCTGTTGCTAATGTATGGTTACAATATTTCGAGCGGTGCTATGTGATTTGTTTCTTGTCTGTGATGGCTGCAGGACGTCGAGGTAGAGTCGTGGCGAGGCACGGGATGACCAGACTAGGCGCGGGTGGTGCCGAGGTCAGAACGGTCGAGGTGTGTCGAAGACGGCGAGGACTCGAGGTGGCTACGTGGCTTGGAGGGCAAGGAATGAGGAAGCTTCCTGGAAGGTGTGCGAGGGGCGTTTTGGTGAATACGCAAAGCTGCACTGAAGGAAGTGGATTGTGGATAAAGCGCCATGAGTTGGTGGAGGCTTAATGGGTACAGCGTGGTGTGAACCCATTGAGGCTATAAATAGAGAGGTGCTCTCTAGTGCTGAAATTGAGAGAGTGGGTGTGATAGTTCTATGTTTGTGTCTCTCCTTGTTTGTATGAGATGGATTAGGGTTTACTTCTAGTCTTTGTTTATTGAGAAAGAGAGAAAGAGAGAAGGTGAGAGTTTCTCTCTATGCTCTCCATGCATATGGGGACGTAGGGTTTGATTTGTGAGAGATGGATTGAGTTGATGGTATCGAGACTATGTAATCATTCCTCTCTAATACAATCATTCATGTCTCTGTCTCACTTGAGTTGTCTTGATTATTTGTCCTCTTTGTGTGTTCTTGATAGCTGCTATTTTTGTTGGCTTTTCTCTTGGTTCCTTTTTTTTTGAAACAAGCCAGTGGTTTTTCGGTTGAATCTGTCTACTCAGTTTTTCGGCTCATGGGCAGATGGCTTGTTTCAATGTGTTTCTCTGCTATATCTTGCAATTGGATATGCTAGTATTTTGAGTGCAAGCAGTTGGTTCATCCTTCTTGAGGAAGAGGAGCAGCCTAATGCTTCTCTGCATTTCTTTTTGCGAGAGGGGAGCAGCCGAATGCTTCTCTGCATTTCTTTTTGAAATCTGTTGGTTTGGTAGGTCGATAGGATCAGAGTACCTCTTCTTGTGTCTTCTCTTTTATGTGTGCTTTGGCGGTACTCAAAGTCGTCTTTTTCAGTTTTAGTGTTCGGCCTCCTTTGGATTTGTGTTTGGCCTTCCTGTTTCCTGCATGCACTAAAAGACGATTGGCTTTTTTGTCTTTTGTGTTGTTGTGTAAGATCTGCTGCCGAATAGCCTTTTCTTTTGGGTTTCAAAGCTCCCTGCTCGGCTGTTTTGAACAGCAGCAGTACTTCTTTGCCGTGGCAGCGAATTCAACTTATTTGCTTTGCCGTGGCAGCCGATTTCCCAGTATCTGCTGCTGTGACAATTCTTTGAGCACAGTGCCCGCCATGACAGTGTTTTGCTGCTGTTTTCTCTGCCGTGGCAATATTTTACTGATGGTTCGTTGCCGTGACAATGCATTGAGCTTTGTTTCTACCGTGATTTTGTTTTGAGCTCAGTTGTCTTAATCTTGTTAGCGCCCGTTGTTTTTCAACTCCATAGCTACCATAGCTATCGGAGTTGAGTTTTTCCTGGATACTTTGGGGGTCAATTTTTAAGTGGCACCATTCACCCCCCCCCCCCTCTGTTGCCATTTCCGATCCAACACCCTTCATCCCTTTCCCGCAGCTCGATCATCCCAAGCCACGCAGCTGCAGTGATCCATCATATACCAGATTTTTGGTCCGCTCGTGTGTTCGATCTGATGATGACTTTGTAAGGCGAGGTGAATGATGCTATGCATGAGTGTCTTCGATCGCTTCTTGTGGGCATGCATCTTTGACCGCTCGCAAAGTCGAGCGTCTCCGATTGTTCATTATGAGCATGCCCTCCGACCACCTGCACCGCCAAACACCTTTGATCATTCCTATGGGTAGGCGTCTCCAATCGCTCACAAAGTTGAGCACCTCCGATCTCTTCAGGAAGACAGACATCTCCTACCGCTCACACTCCTAATGCCTCTGAGCGTTCTTGTGGGTAGGTGTCTCCGACCGCTCGCAAAGTTGAGCACCTCCGATCTCTTCACGAAGACAAATGTCTCTGATTACTTGTGAAGCCGAATGCCTCCGACTACTCTTTGAAGATGAACTGAGAGACCATGTGGAGGTGACCCCGAGTGTGTGATGAGTAATTGATATCGGTTTTAGGAAAGTCGAGTTTGGTTTGTGAGGTTCGTGCCGTATCATTGCGTGGTGCAATCGGTTCGGTCGGACTTAGTCAAACTTGGTCGTATGGGCTTAGGATGCTTATTCTCTTCATTCGACAGGTTTGGACTTCTTCATGCGTAAGTATCTTTCGTTGATGCTATTTATGCTTTCATGTATCGAGCGGTGCTATGTGATTTGTTTCTTGTCTGTGATGGCTGCAGGACGTCGAGGTGGAGTTGTGGCGAGGCACGGAGGATCGGACTAGGTGCAGGCGGTGCCGAGGTCAGAATGGTTGAGGTGTGCCGAAGACAGCGAGGACTTGAGGTGGTTGCGATGCTTGGACGGCAAGACACGAGGAAACTTCCTGGAAGGTGCACGAGGGGCGAATTGGTAATTTCGTGAGGCTGCACAAGCGGGAGCGGTTCCGTTCGGGATTTAACGGGCATAACGGATTGGAGACCCGTTAGCCAAAGGCAATATAAGGAGAGGATGCCTCCTTGTGGCTGCATGCATTCCAAGTGATTGAGTGGGTTGTTAGGGTTTGCTTTAGTCAAAATGACCTTTGGAGAGGTTGTTTTGCTTTAGGCTTTAGTTGGTAGGAGAGAGCAGGGTTTTGTTGTGAATTGTCTCCCGTAGCTCTGTCTCCTTCAATGTGTTCTTGAGTGAGTCTCCTCTCCAAGCATGTAGGGTGTGAGTTCTTGAGATGGAGAGGGAGAGTTGATCCTTCATGTAATCATCCCTTGTTTCAATATCCATGCGTATGGGGACTCATCTGTAATCCTCGTTTGATTGGGAATGAAAATTTTGAATTTTATCTCTCGTGTTCTTGTGTTCTTCGTTGCTTCTCTGTGTGATTCTTGAGTTTTTCATTTTTGTGTTGTTTCTTGCTGAGAAGGCCCAAAAATGGGTTGCTTTGTGATGGGAGTAGGTCTCAAGATCATTTGATTGGTTTCTCCCTAGAGCAAAGTGAATGAATCAAGAATTTCCATTTCTCAGCTTGTTCTGTTCTTCATTTTCTTTCCTAGGGTTTGAGGTGGATTTCGTTTCCCTTCATGTGATGGCATGAAACTTGGTATCTAGAGTCCTGAGGCTATCAATTAGCTATCCTCAAAGTTTCATGAGCAAAGGATCAAAGAGTGGGGAGTAATTTGTTTTTTGGCCTAGTTCTTGCAAGATTTCAGATTATTACCATAATCTGAAATTCTTGTTCTTATGTTTAATTTCTTTGGTTCCCAAGGAGCTTTTCTTATTTAGTTTGTTGTAGCATTGCTCTGGGCCAAAAAGATTGGGAGTAATCCATTGATTTCTCTGGTTTTCTGAAGGTCTGCTGTACTTTCGAGTTTCAGCCATTTCTGTCATCAGTTCGACCCCTGCCTATGCCTTAACCGGTCAGACCAGAATCTGACCGCCAGTCAGACCGGCCCCTCAACAGCGGTCCGACCGGCCTCATTGGAGCGGTCTGACCGACGGCACTGGAGCGGTCTGACCGACGGCACTGGAGCGGTCTGACCGGCCGAGTGCCTACGGTCAGACCGCCCGGTCTCCTGTGGTCAGACCGGCCAAGTGCTGTTTTCAGTGCATTTTCTTGAGCCGTTTGGTTTTTCGTTGCTAGTTCTTGTGCTTGGTCTGTTGCGCTTCCAGAGAGATTTTGTGGTCTTTTTTCATAGCTGTTCATAGCTATAGAAGGAGAGGTTCGTTGTGGATTCGTTGGGGAATATTTTTTTAGAGCGACATTCACCCCCCCCCCCCTCTATCTCCAACTTCGATCCAACAATTGGTATCAGAGCCGATTAGCTCTTCTCGATAGATCTTAGCCGGTCTTTAGAGCCATGGAGACGGACAAGTACTCGACCAAGCCCCCGATCTTCGATTGGATTGACTATCCCTTCTGGAAGAGTCGGATGGAGACCTATATCCAGGCTCAGGGCTACGCCATCTGGCGTAAGGTCAAAGTACGTTATGTTGTTCCTGCTGATGAGAACATCAACGCTGGAAACATGCTTGATGTTGAGGCGAATGCGAAGGCAAGGAACATCATAATCCAGGGGTTGAGCAGAAGTGAGTTCGGTCGCATCTCTCATCTGTCGTCGGCCTTCGATATCTGGGAGACCCTCGATGCATACCATGAGGGCACCACCCAGATTAAGACGGTTCGACAGGACCAGTTCAAGCGAGATTAGAACAAGTTTGAAATGCTCGCTGGCGAGTCCTTGGATGAGTGCTTCGCTCGTTTTCACAAGATTCTGAGCAATCTCCGAGCGGTCGGTCTCACATACCCCGACTCGGATAATGCCAGACAGATGATTTCTGCTCTTGACTTGCGTGTTTGGGAGATGAAGGTGACTACCATCATGGACACCACAGACCTCTCGACTTTGACTCTTGATGCGTTGTACTCACACCATAAGACTCACGAGATTGACATTGTCTCTCGCAAGTCGAAGTCACAGTCGATGGCCCTAGTCACCGATCCCAGTCTAACTCCCAGTTCTTCTTCTTATTCTCTTTGTGGTTTCTCTCTCGCTGCTCTCTGTGACGTAACTGATAATCAGTTAGAGCAGCTTGGAGATGAGCAGTTGGTCCTCCTAGCTCGGAAGTTTTCTCATGCGTACAAGAGGAGGAGGGACAGAAAGAGAGGAGGACCCGTGATTTGTTTCGAGTGTGGTGGCTACAACCACATTCGGGCAAACTGCCCCAAGCTGGAGAAGGGGAAAGGCGACTACGGCGGTGTGAGCAAGAACGACTACATCGACAAGAACCGCAACAAGAAGCCCCTTGCTCACGCACAAGGCAAGAAGAAGTTCCGCGACCTTGGCAAAGCCAAGAGGCTCTTCCACCGCGTCCTCGCCGCCTTTGATGACCTCGACCTCAGCGAGGTGGAGGGGTTGAGCGACGACGATGGGAAGGACGAACAAGACCCCAAGGGCGGCGACGACTTCTCCGGCATGTGCTTCATGGCCCTTAAGGGTGAACTGAGCGACAGCGAGCTGTACTCTGACTCCGACGAGGTATCTCCCACCTATGACCAGCTTAATGGTGCTTTTCTTAAGCTAGGTAGATTCCATGCTAGATCTAGAGTTAGGTGTAGCGAGTTGGAGAAGCAAGTAGAGAGCTTGTCACGGGAGCTTACTTCACTTAGATCTGCTCCCTCCGTGATGATTGTGATGTTTGTACTGCTCTTCTTGGTGACATGGAGAAATTAAGGACCTCTCATGATAGTTTGTCTTCTGAGCTTGACATGCTTAAGGTGGAGAATGTTAGTCTTTTGGCTGAACTAGAGATGAGTAGGATTGTTACTCCTGTATCTACTGTTGTTGAGACTACATCGTGCACCTCTTGTGAGGATAAGGACAATGCGTCTAGAGGTCTTTATACCATGTTGCTCGATCTGCCCGAGACTTGTGAAAGTTGTAATAAATTGACGATGAACCTAAAACGGGCAGATCATAAAATTGTTGAATTACAAGCTGTTCTACTTGAGCCCATTGCTTCATGTGTGAACTGTCCCAAGCTGACTGCTGAGCTTGAATCTGTTTCTAAGCAGTTTCAAGAATTAGTTGATGACAATAACAAATTGGCTCAATTTGCTTCTAAGGACCCTGTTAGCTTACCATGCATTAAGTATAACAAACTAAAATATGATTTGATTGCTTTAGATGAAAAATATGTGAAGCTAACCAAGGACCTTCTAGAGAAGCCATCTTCTACTTGTAATGTGTGTGATGGTGTGGGGGAGAAGCCCAAGGGTAAGGTGGAGACGCTTAGCGACGTGGACCAACTGGTTAGCAGTAGGACTGTCCCTTCTGAGTCAGCTGTACGTGCACAAGCCATTCGTTCCTCTACTGTTGGTTCTTCTTCTTCTCCCTTACCTTCTGTTGTTCCCTCTTCCCTTGCTCTTCTTGCACCTCTCTCTTTCGGGAGTGTCAGTATCTTATGAACACTCTCGAGAGGTTTGTAGGAGGCAAGAAGAAGCTAAATCTTATTCTAGACCAGTCCAAGATTTGCAAATTCAATCAAGGTCTAGGATATGACTTCTATGAGGACATGAGGAAGCATCCACCTGCTGTGCTTAGACCCATAGCACCAGGTGTGATCGAGACCGAGCCTAGATATGATGAAGTTAAATTCAAGTCGGCGGGCTTTTTCCAAGGGATTTCTGACAGCAAGGTGATTCCACCTGCTGCTTCGGCCTCTCAGAAGGAGAAGCCATCTCATGCTACTTCTACCTCTCAGAAGGTGAAGTATCATTGCACCTTCTATCAGAAGGATGGACACTTGATCGAGCGATGCTTCAGGCGTGCCAAGATCACGCGGAGAGACAGTGTTCGTGATATTAGGCGTATTCAGGGTCAGCCCTAGACCTTGAGTGCACCTAAGACAAACACGAGGTCTAGGTTTGATTCAGGAGTTTCTGATGGATTTGGGAAGCATCGAAGACTTGGTTTTTCTGAGTTTTCTGGCTTTCGTCCTCATGCTCCTTTTGGTCGTGACTTCCGCCGTCCTGAGGGTAGATCTCGTTTTCCCCGTCGAGATAGCTACCCGGGGTGTGATCAGTATGTTGCTGGCGTCTTGACTCGCTCCTCCGTAGCAGTCAAGCCCAACAACAGCTTCAGGTCTGCACATGGACCTTCTGGCTTGGTGAGCGATAGAGAGCGTAGAGTAGCTAGAGGTCAGTCGTGTGTGGCTACTTCTGCTACTCGACGTGTGACTCAGTATTGGGTGCCGAAATCACTATTGATTTATCCCAGTACTGAGACTTCTCTCTCTGTTTGACTCAGATTCGCCGAGCTGGGAAGGGAGAGATTTGGCTCATAAACTCCGGTTGTTCTCATCATATGACTGGAGACTCACGTTGGTTCTCTTCCCTAGCCTGCGCTCCAGGTGATGAGACGATCACCTTCGGAGACGCTTCGTCTGGGCGCATCATCGCCAAAGGTACAGTGCGTGTTAATGAGTCTTTTATTTTAGAAGATGTTGCCTTGGTTAGTAAGCTGCGATATAATTTGCTTTCAGTCTCTCAGCTTACCGATGACGGTTATGAGGTGAGCTTTAAGAAAAACAATTGCAAAATTCTTAATTCTTCGGGTAGTCTGGTTTGTGGGATTTCTCGTTACGGGAGGATCTTTCATGCTGATTTTTCTGAGTCTTCTGGTGATCCTCTCCGGTGTTTGGTTGCTTCTGAGTCCCGTGACCTTACTTTCTGGCATAGGAGACTTGGTCATATCGGTTTTGACCATTTGACCCGAGTTAGCGGCCATGATCTCATTGGTGGTTTGCCGAAACTCAAGATGGTCAAAGATATTATTTGTGCTCCATGTCGGCACGGCAAGATAGTTGCTGCTTCGCATTCTCCGGTCACAGTGACTATGACCGATGCACCGAGACAGCTGCTCCATATGGATACAGTTGGACCAGCTAGAGTGCAGTCAGCAGGAGGGAAGTGGTATGTCCTTGTCGTGGTCAATGATTTCTCGAGGTTTTCTTGGGTGTTTTTCTTAGCCTCGAAGGATGAGACGTTTACACATTTTTGAGGTCTTTTTAGTAGGCTTTCTGTTGAGCTTCCGGGTGCCTTACGAGCGATCCGTAGTGACAATGGCACAGAGTTCAAGAATTCTACTTTGAGAGATTCTGCGATGAGACCGGTGTAGAGCACCAGTTCTCTTCTCCGCACGTCCCACAGCAGAATGGCGTCGTGGAGAGGAAGAACCGTACCTTGGTCGAGATGGCCAGGACGATGCTCGATGAGTACTCTACACCTAGAAAGTTTTGGGCTGAGGCTATTGTGACCACGTGCCATGTTTCGAACAGAGTTTTTCTTCAGGCACACTTGCACCGCACTTCTTATGAGTTGAGATACGGGCGAAAGCCCAATGTCTCTCATTTTCGTGTGTTTGGTTGCAAGTGTTTCATTCTGAAGTCCAGGAACCTAGACAAGTTCGAATCACGATCTTGTGATGGTATCTTTCTAGGTTACTCGACTTCGTCGCGGGTGTATAGGGTTTGGAAATGCGAGTCTAGTAAGTTGGTAGAGACCTGTGAGGTGACCTTCGACGAGGCCAGTCCGGGGACTAGGCCCGATATCTCAGGTTCTTTAGAGCAGTCCGAGCCCATCTTTGTGGACGATGAGGATGATGGAGATGAGGGTTGTCTACCCGATCCAGTCCCTCATCCACCCCTCGAGGTGCCTTCTTCCACCGCACCTCAGGGAGATCAGCCCATGCCTTCGGCTTCCTCTGGAGCTAGTGGCTCTGTTCCTACCTCGTCAGCTTATGAGGTAGAGGCCACTTCTTCATCTCATTCTGGACCTCCTCAACATATCCAGAAAGACCATCCTTTTGAGTAGATGATTGGAGACCTCTTTGAGCGAGTCACTCGCTCAAAGTCTGGCATGCCACATTTCTGTCTCCATTCTGCCTTTGTTGCCACTTTTGAGCCCAAGGATGTTAGTCATGCACTTTCTGACGAGTCTTGGGTCAATGTCATGCATGAGGAGTTAGAGAATTTCGAGAGAAACAAGGTCTGGTCACTTGTCGAGCCCCCTCGAGGTTACAATGTCATTGGGACTAAGTGGGTGTTCAAGAACAAGCAGAGTGAGGATGTGGTAGTCATTCGAAACAAGACTAGACTGGTAGCTCAGGGCTTCTCCCAGGTTGAGGGTCTAGATTTCGAGGAGACCTTTGCCCCTGTAGCTAGACTTGAGGCCATTAGAATCCTGCTTGCCTTTGCAGCTTCTAAGGGTTTCAAGCTTTACCAGATGGATGTCAAGAGTGCCTTGCTCAATGGCTTTATTGAGGAAGAGGTCTAGTGAGACAGCCTCCAGGTTTCGAGAACCCCAAATACCCAAACCATATCTTCAAGCTTTCCAAAGCGTTGTGTGGACTTAAGCAGGCCACTAGAGCTTGGTATGAGAGGCTTAAGTCCTATTTGTTGAGTCATGGTTACAATGTCATTGGGACTAAGTGGGTAAAGTAGATAAGACCTTGTTCATTCGTAGGCATGACAATGACCTCTTGCTCGTCCAGATTTATGTGGATGACATCATCTTTGGTGGCTCTTCCCATGCTCTTGTTTCACAGTTCTCGGATGTCATGAGCACCGAGTTTGCGATGAGCATGATGGGCGAGTTGACCTTCTTCCTTGGCTTTCAGATCAAGCAGACTCGGGAGGGTACTTTCTTGCATCAGGGCAAGTACACTCGTGACCTCCTGAGACGCTTTGACATGAGTGATGGTAAGCCTGTGTCGACTCCCATGGCATCCACAACTTCTCTTGACCCAGATGAGGACGGCGAGCCAGTTGATCAGAAGGCGTATCGCAGCATGATTGGCTCCCTCTTATATCTCACTGCCTCGAGACCGGACATACAATTTGCTAAACCCTAGTACGAAAATAGCATCTTCAAAAGCCACAAGGTTAGTCTCCAACGCCACCTCTCTATTTATAGTCTAGGGCCCAAAACCTGGGCTTATCCCAAGCCCACGAGTTCTAATCCAATTCCAACTAGGCCTTAAAATCCTAATTCAACTCCAATTAGGTCTTAAAATCCTAATCCAACTCCAACTAGGTCTGGGCCTTTTTACCTGAACTAGACTTTTGGCCCACTAATTTTCAAGGGACCCGAAACGCTTCCTAACACGGGTTTTTCACACTCCCGACTTTTCAACTCATCACGTGTCGAAGCCTCCAGGACCGCACCTCCTGTATCTTCTCCACGCATCATCCACCTTTGATCTCCATGTGCTTCGGCGTGAGCCCGACCACCTCGTGACATCCTCGACCGCCCGGACCTCAGATTTCCCCCTCCTAGTCCCGGTCTTCCTCGTCACCGACTATGACCGTCTCCACGCCCAACCTGCACATGCAAAGACCAAAGAACATTTTCCCGGCACACTGTACCTTTGGCGATGACGTGCCCAGATGAAGCATCTCCGAAGGTGATCGTCTCATCACTTGGAGCACGGGCAAGGGAAGAAAACCAACGGGAGTCTCCGGTCATGTGTCGTGAACACCCGGAGTCTACGAGCCAAACCTTTCCCTTCCCTGCCCGGCGAACCTGAGTCAAACAGAGAGTAAACTCTCAGTACTGGGGTAAATCAAGAGTGATTTTGGCACCCAATACTGAGTAACACGTCGAGCAGATGAAGTAGTCAAACACGACTGGCCTCTATCTACCCTACGCTCTCTGTCACTCAACAAGCCAGAAAGTCTACGTGTAGACCAGATGCTGTTGCTGGGTCCGACTATTACGGGCGAGCGAATCGGAGCACCGGCAACACGCTGAACACGCCGCGGGTAGCCATCTCGATGGGGAAACCGAGATCTACCCTCAGAACGGCAGAAGTCACGACCAAAGGGAGCATGAGGACGAAAACCAGAAAACTCAGAAAAACCAAGTCCTCGATGCTGCCCAAACCCATCAGCTGAAGCAACCCTAGACCTCGTGTTGGTCTTAGGTTCACTGAAGGTCTAGGGCTGACCCTGAATACGCCTAAGAGACTCAATACGGCCTCTACGCGCGATCTTGGCGCGCCTGAAGCATTGATCGACTGAGTGTCCATCCTTCTAACAGAAGGTGCAGTGATACTTCACCTTCTGAGAGGTAGAAGTAGCACGGGGAGGCTTCGCCTTCTGAGAGACCGAAGCAGCAGGTGGAATCACCTTGCTGTCAGAAATCCCTTGGACAAAACCCGCTGACTTAAATTGGACTTTCTCGGTCCTGGGCTCAGTCTCGATCACACCTGGTGCTATGGGTCTAAGCACGGCAGGTGGATGCTTCCTCATGTCCTCATAGAAATTATATCCTAGACCCTGATTGAATCTGCAGATCTTAGATTGGTCTAGAATAAGATTGAGCTTCTTCTTGCCGCCTACAAATCTCTCGAGAGTGTTCATAAAGTACTGACACTCCCGAAAGAGAGAGGTGCAAGAAGAGCAGGGGGAAGAAGAGACAGCAGAAGAAGAACCAACAATAGAGGAAAGAATGGCTTGTGCACGCACAGCCGACTCTGAGGGGACAGTCCTACTACTAGCCAGTTGGTTCACATCGCTAAGCGTCTCCACCTTACCCTGGAGCTTCTCCCCCACACCAGCAATCACATCACAATCACTTGGTGGCTTCACTAATTGGTTCTTAGTTAGCTTCACACATTTTTCATTCAAAGCAACGAGCTCAAGTTTTAATTTATCACAACTAATGCATGGTGAGCTAACAGGGTCCTTAGTCGCAAATTGAGCCATTTTCTTATTAGTGTCAATCATTTCTTGAAACTGTTTTGAGACAGATTCAAGTTCAGCAGTTAACTTAGGACAGTTCAAACATGAAGCAATAGGCTCAAGTAGTGAAGCTTGGAGTTCAGCAATTTTATGGTCTGCCCGTTTTAGATTCATCTTCAGCTTATTGTAATTTTCACAAGACTTGGGCAGATCCAGAAGCATGGTATAAAGACCTCTAAAAGTGTTGTCCTTATCCTCACATGAGGTGCAAGCAATAGTCTCAACAGTAGCAGATGAAATAGGAGCAACCCTACTCATTTCTAGTTCAGCCAAGAGACTAATATTCTCCACCTTAACAATGTCAAGTTATGAGGACAGACTACCATGCGAGGTCCTTAGTTTCTCCATGTCACCCAACAGAGCACAGCATGTATCACAATCATCACGGGAGGGAGCAGATGTAAGTGAAGTAAGCTCCCATGGTAGTCTATCTACTTCCTTCTCTAACTCAGTACACCTAGCCCTAGCTCTAGCATAAAAATCACCTAGCTTAAGAAAAGCATGATTGAGCTGGTCGTAGGTGGGGCATACCTCGTCGGAGTCGGAGTATAGCTCGCTGTCGCTCAGTTCGCCCTCAAGAGCCATGAAGCACATGCCGGAAAAGTCGTCGCCGCCCTTGGGGTCTTGGTCACCCTTCCTGTCGTCGTCGCTCCATCCCTCCACCTCGCTGAGGTCGAGGTCGTCGAAGGCGGTGAGGACGCGGTGGAACAGTTTTTTGGCTTTGCCAAGGTCGCGGAACTTCTTCTTTCCTTGGGCATGGACTGGAGGCTTCTTGTTGCGGTTCTTGTCGGTGTAGTCGTTCTTACCCAAACCGCCGTAGTCGTTCTTGCCCTTCTCCAGTTTGGGGCAGTTTGCGTGATTGTGGTTGGGGCCACCACACTCGAAGCAAATCACAGGTCCTCCTCTCTTTCTGTCCCTCCTCCTCTTGTAAGCATGGGAAAACTTCTGAGCTAGGAGGGCCAATTGCTCATCTCCAAGCTGCTCTAACTGATCATCAATTACGTCACGGAGAGCAGAGAGAGAGAAACCACAAAGAGAATCAGAAGAAGAACCAGAGACCAAAGTGGGATCGGTGACTAGAGCCATCGACTGTGACTTCGACTTACGAGAGACAATGTCAATCTCGTGAGTCTTGAGGCGTGAGTACAACGCATCAAGAGTCAAAGTCGAGAGGTTCGTGGTGTCCTTGATGGTAGTCACCTTCATCTCCCAAACCCGCAAGTTGAGAGCCGTGAGCATCTATCGAGCATTATCCGAGTCGAGGTATGTGAGACCGACCGCTCGGAGGTTGCTCAAGATCTTGTGAAAATGCGCAAAGCACTCATCGAGGGACTCGCCAGCGAGCATTTCAAACTTGTTGTAATTTTGCTTGAACTGGTTCTGTCGAACTATCTTGATCTGGGAGGTGCCCTCATGGTATGCATCGAGGGTCTCCCAGATGTTGAAAGCCGACGAAAGATGAGAGATGCGGTCAAACTCACTTCGGCTCAACCCCTGGATTATGATGTTCCTTGCCTTAGCGTTTGCCTCAACATCAGCCATATTCCCGGTGTTGATGTTCTCATCGGCAGAAACAACATAGCGTACTTTGACCTTACGCTAGATGACGTAGCCCTGAGCCTAGATGTAGGTCTCCATTCGGCTCTTCTAGAAGGGATAGTCGATCCCATCGAAGACCGGGGGCTTGGTCAAGTACTTGTCCGTCGCCATGGCTCTAGACACCGGTTAAGATCTATGAAGAAGAGCTAACCGGCTCTATACCAATTGTTGGACCTAAATGGCAACAGAAGGGGGGTGAATGTCAACTCTTAAAATTCTTACCCCCAACAAAACTGCCTCAATACTTCTTCCCCGATAGCTAAGAAGCTATGAAGAAGAAAAGATCAAGCTATTCTACTAAAAACAACACTCACAGAGAAACACACAGAGGCAAAAATCAAAGAGGAAAAACACCTTGAGATCAAAACTCCAGGGGCGGTCTGACTTGAACTTACTAAGCGGTCTGACAGCTACTTTGCTGCCGGTCAGATCGGCCTAACCACACCAGTCTGACCACCGTGTTGGGCCCGGTCTGATCAGCCATTATGAAGCGGTCTGACTGCCCTTCGGGTTCCAGACAGCAAGACAGCAGAATTTCAGACTGAAACTTTGAGAGCTTTACACAGCAGCAAAAATAAAGATTTTCCTCAGGTTTCTTCAACCCAGAAATGCATAACTATGAACCAAAAAGCCAGAGGAAACTAGAGAGAGAAGAAAAAGCAACTCAAGACCAAGAAATTTGGATTTGACCCAAAAACTGAAAATATGCAAAGAGCAGGACCAAGACTATCTTCTTAAGCTTCTAGCTTGGAGTAGTCGCATAAGGCTTGAGGTCTAGCACATGACTAAACAAAAATCTGGTTGGAAACAATCATGGGCTTTAAAAGAAAAAATGTCACTTGTGCAAAATTTGCTTAATTACACAAAAAGACCAAGTACTTGAACAATTGTCTCATTCTTGAGCTTATGGCACTCTAAATTGACTCAATACTAGCTTCTTGGTTCCACTTAGACAATTGACATGGCCTGCATCATCTTTGGATACCTTTGGCTAGACTATAATCTTGGTTAGCATGACATGCTAAGAAATTCAACTAATTTTCAGATTGTGACTTATTTGGCTTAGCTTGTCTATACATGTCTTGTCATGATCTTGATAGCATCTTAGGTGTTATGGCTTGGTGTAACACTCATATTGGCCATTTTGGATAATCTTCATGGCTCTACATGCTTAAAATAAACAAACTTCAGCCATTTCATCCAATACCAAGTCATATTCTCTCTTTTGCATCCTTGATGTGTTTATTGCCAAAAGGGGGAGAATATTGGAGAAAAAGCCATTTTGAGGGGTTTTTGGAGCTTTGAGGAAAACATGCTCTTTCTTTTGCTCCTTTCGTCGACATGGTCATGAGCTTCTTTGTTTTCCTTTGGACCATGTTTGACTCTTTTTCATTTTCAAACAAACTCAACTTTACGCTTTTTCTGGGTTTGTCAATATACTCATCAATGGGAGATTGAGAGACCATGTGGAGGTGACCCCGAGTGTGTGATGAGTAATTGACATCGGTTTTAGGAAAGTCGAGTTTGGTTTGTGAGGTTCGTGCCGTATCATTGCGTGGTGCAATCGGTTCGGTCGGACTTGGTCAAACTTGGTCGTTTGGGCTTAGGATGCTTATTCTCTTCATTCGACAGGTTTGGACTTCTTCATGCGTAAGAATGTTTCGTTGATGCTATTTATGCTTTTATGTATCGAGTGGTGCTATGTGATGTATTTCTTGTCTGTGATGGCTGCAGGACGTCGAGGTGGAGACGTGGCGAGGCACGGAGGACCGGACTAGGAGCAGGTGGTGCCGAGGTCAGAACGGTCGAGCTATGCCAAAGACGGCGAGGACTCGAGATGGTTGCGATGCTTGGACGGCAAGACACGAGGAAACTTCTCGGAAGGTGCACGAGGGGCGAATTGGTAATTTCGCGAGGCTGCACAAGCGGGAGCGGTTCCGTTCGGGATTTAGCGGGCGTAACGGGTTGGAGACCCGTTAGCCAAAGGCTATATAAGGAGAGGATGCCTCCTTGTGGCTGCATGCATTCCAAGTGATTGAGTGGGTTGTTAGGGTTTGCTTTAGTCAAAATGACCTTTGGAGAGGTTGTTTTGCTTTAGGCTTTAGTTGGTAGGAGAGAGCAGGGTTCTGTTGTGTGTTGTCTCCTCTAGCTCTGTCTCCTTCGATGTGTTCTTGAGTGAGTCTCCTCTCCAAGCATGTAGGGTGTGAGTTCTTGAGATGGAGAGGGAGAGGGAGAGTAGATCCTTCATGTAATCATCCCTTGTTTCAATGTCCATGCGTATGGGGACTCATCTGTAATCCTCGTTTGATTGGGAATGAAATTTTTGAATTTTATCTCTCGTGTTCTTGTGTTCTTCGTTGCTTCTCTGTGTGATTCTTGAGTTTTTCATTTTTGTGTTGTTTCTTGCTGAGAAGGCCCAAAAATGGGTTGCTTTGTGATGGGAGTAGGTCTCAAGATCATTTGATTGGTTTCTCCCTAGAGCAAAGTGAATGAATCAAGAATTTCCATTTCTCAGCTTGTTCTGTTCTTCATTTTCTTTCCTAGGGTTTGAGGTGGATTTCGTTTCCCTTCATGTGATGGCATGAAACTTGGTATCTAGAGTCCTGAGGCTATCAATTAGCTATCCTCAAAGTTTCATGAGCAAAGGATCAAAGAGTGGGGAGTAATTTGTTTTTTGGCCCAGTTCTTGCAAGATTTCAGATTATTACCATAATCTGAAATTCTTGTTCTTATGTTTAATTTCTTTGGTTCCCAAGGAGCTTTTCTTATTTAGTTTGTTGTAGCATTGCTCTGGGCCAAAAAGATTGGGAGTAATCCATTGATTTCTCTGGTTTTCTGAAGGTTTGCTGTATTTTCGAGTTTCAGCCATTTCTGTCAGCAGTTCGGCCCCTGCATGTGCTTTAACCGGTCAGACCGAAATCTGATCGCCGGTCAGACCGGCCCCTCAACAGCGGTCCGACCGGCCTCACTAGAGCGGTCTGACCGGCGGCACTGGAGCGGTCTGACCGGCCGAGTGCCTGCGGTCAGACCGCCCGGCCTCCTGTGGTCAGACCGGCCAAGTGCTGTTTTCAGTGCATTTTCTTGAGCCGTTTGGTTTTTCGTTGCTAGTTCTTGTGCTTGGTCTGTTGCGCTTCCAGAGAGATTTTGTGGGCTTTTTTCATAGCTGTTCATGGCTATAGAAGGAGAGATTCGCTGTGGATTCATTGGGGAATATTTTTTTTAGAGCGACATTCACCCCCCCTCTGTCGCCAACTTCGATCCAACATGAACACTCCAATCTCTCCTTGAAGATGCGCACTCTAACCGCTTGCCGAAGTCGAGTGCCTCCGATCACTACTCGAAGACAGATGCTTCCGATCGCTTGTCGAAGTTGAACGCCTCTGACCGCTCATATCTGAGCAGCGTCGACCGCCTGGGGTGCCCAAGCACTTCCGACCACCCATTGTACACATACTTTTTTAGCTGAAGATCTCCGATCATGATGCTTCAGTACTCCAATGAGCACTCCCCTACAACCAGGCTTCATAGGTGCCCCGTTCGACTCGGCGTGCTACAGTACTTTTACGAGTACACCCCACAACCATGATGATATCGTGATGTTCGACCATGGTGCCACAACACTTTTATGACCATGGTGATACGGTGGTGAACGATCTCTGGGCTATAGTACTTTTACAAGCACGTCTTACGACCACGTGCTATAGCACTTTCACGAGCATGTCCTACGACCACGTGCTACAATACTCCAATGAGTACGTCCTACGACCAATATGCCACAATACTTTTATGAGTACGTTGTATAACTACTGTGACTGTTGACCACGGACATTTTTCGATGGGTTTTGACCACGGTGGTTTTCGACCACGGACGTCTTCCGATGGGTTTCAACCATGGGCATCTTCCGATGGGTTTCAACCATAGTTGATTTCAACCACGGCCATCTTTTGATGGGTTGCGACCACGATGGATTTTGACCACGGACATCTTTTGATGGGTTTTGACTACTATGACTATCGACCACAGACATCCTCTGATGATTTTGACTACAATGGCTGCCGACCCCGAACATCTTCTGATGGGTTTTGACTACTGTGACTGTCGATCATGGGCATCTTCCAATGAGTTCGACCACAGTGACTTTGACCACAAAGCACCGAGTAGGCTTCGATTATGATAGATTTTGACCACGAGCATTTTTCCAATGGATTTTGACCATTGTGAATTTCGACCACAAACATTTCTCAATGGGTTCCGACTATGATGAACCTTCAACCACGTTCGACATCCGATAGATTTTGACCACGTGTGACTATTGAGATGTCCTTGACATCGATCCTTGCTGTCATTATTATCAAATTGGTCACGCTAGATGTTAATCATGCATACTTCAAATCACTTTCGTTGTGTCCGTTCGATACCGACGAGGTTGAATGGCATGGGCGGGCACGGTCAGTATAATGACCACACTATCAACGGCCCCATAGATTGACGAGGCTCTGAATAATGCCAATGCCCATACCTTCATCAATCAATCATCCCTTGCATGGAGAACGTAAAGCGAAGACTGAAGATGATGACCAATGTGCAGCTTAATCGGAGATATTATGTGGGTTTACCCTATGGATGTAATTAACCGGGAGCCTTACGAGGCCCCAGGAACCAGGACACCACATTGTCTATGTCAGATCTGCTACACAATGCAAGCTATGGAGCATATATATATAAAGGGAATTTGTAATTTTGTCCTTCTCAAATGAATGAATAAATACATGTCTTTCTTGTTTTTGTTGTGTTTATCTATTTTCTGTGTACTTTAGTACACTGGCACGCCCACACCATACACCCTAGGGCAAGAAATCCATGGGCGATTTCTTGCATCAAACAAAATGGCACGCCCAGTGGGACATGGTTCTCCTCCTATCTTCGCTACACTTCAATGGTCATCGTTAGATTCATTTTCAGCTGGTTCTCTGACATATAATACATGGTGCATGGATATATCTGGCTTGGTGTTGTTTTCGCTAAGAGTCCCCATCTTGATGGAGAATCCTTCCCTGCTAATAACAACCCGACACCCATCATGATCCATTTTGGGTCATTCTTGTTGGTTGAGATTTTGAGAGACCATGTGGTGGTCATCCCGTGTGTATGATGAGTAATTGACATTGGTTTAGGTCAGTCGAGTTTGGTTTGGGTGGTTCGAACCGTGACGTTGCGTGGTGCAATTGGGCTCGGTCGGACTTGGTCAAACTTGGTCGTATGGATTAGGATGCCTATTCTGTGTTTCGACAGGTTTGGATTTCATCATGGGTAAGTATGATGGTATTTACGCTTTCATGTATCGAGCGGTGCTATTTGATGCGTTTCTTGTCTGTGTTGGCTGCAGGACGTTGAGGCGGAGTCGTGGTGAGACATGAGGGACCGGACTAGACACGGGCGGTGTCGAGGTCAGAACGGTCGGGATGTGTCGAAGACGGCGGAGACTCGAGGTGGTTGCGAGGCTTGGACGACAAGGAGCGCGGAAGCTTCCCAGAAAGTGCAGGAGGGGCAAAACGGAAATTTCGCAAGGCTGCACAAGCGGGAGCGGGCTCCGTTGGAAATAGCGGGCGTAACGGGGTGGAGACCCGTTAGCCAAGGGCTATAAATACATGTGAGGGGCTGCATGCCTCCTCATAGCTTTAGGAGAGAGTTAGGGTTACCTCTAGTCAAAGGAGGCTTTGGAGGGTGGTTGTGCTTTGCTGTTTATTGGTTGAGGGCAGCAGCTTGTGTTCCCTCTGTGTCTTTGTAAGTTGGTCTCCTCTCCAAAGCATGTAGAGAATGGAGTGTTCTTGAGCTTGAGAGTGGGAGAGGATTGAGTGGAGAGTCTTGTAATCATCCCTGTTGTAATGTCCATACGTATGGTGACTCCTTGTAATCCTCTTTTGATTTGGAATGGAAATCTGAAGTTTATTTCTCCTGTTCGTGCTCTCTGTTCTTTGTTCATCCTTTTGGCTAGATTTTGAGATTTTGCGTTTTGGCTTGGTTCTTGCTAAAGAGTGCCAAAATAGATTGGTCTATGATGGGATAGTGCTTCAAGGTCATTTGATCAATTAAAATCCCAAGAGCCCATTCTTGATTTCAGTTTTAGCATTTTGAGCTCCTCTGTTCTTCATTTCAGTTCTAGGGTTTCTTGATTTCTCTTCATTCCCTTCATGAGATGACCTGAGATTTGATCTGGAGTGTCTTGATACCCTTGCTAATCTAGCTGCAAAAGCTCATGTTCAAAGATTCAAGGATTAGAGAGAAATTGAGTTTTTGGTGTTGCCTCTGTAGGTTTTCGGGTTTTGGCATCTCTAGGGTTTTTGTGCAATTCATGTTTTCCTTCTCAAGATGACCTGAAACTTGGCACATATTGTCCAGAGGCTATTGCTAACCTATCCTCAAAGTTTCATGTGCAAAGGATCAATGATTGAAGAGTAATCTGGTTTTTAGTGAAGACTCTGTAAGTTTTCAGGGTTTTGGGTCAATTCTGAATTTCTTGTGTTCTTGTGTGTTTCCCTTGTTATTTGAAGTCTCTAGGCTATTTGGTACAAGGTCTTAGCCTTGTGGTGAGAAAGATTGGAGGAATTTCATCTCTCTTTCTCAGTTTGTGGGTGGTCTGCATTTTCATTACTTGCTGTTTTTCAGTCTGCTCAATTGTTGTGTTTGGGCTGCAGCAGGATTGGCTCTCGACTGGTAGCAAAATCAGTGATTTCCTTGCCATGGCAGCCATGGCAGCAGATTTCCTTGCCGTGGTAGCAACTCTCTGCTGTTTTGCCTGTTTTCTCGCTATTTACTGCAGTTCTTTGGCTCTCTGGTAGTGTTTGGGCTGCAGCAGGATTGGCTCTCGGCTGGCAGCAAAATTAGTGATTTCCTTGCCGTGGCAGCCGTGGCAGCAAATTTCCTTGCCGTGGTAACAATCTCTGCTGTTTTCGTGCCATGACTTCCGCCCAACTTCTTTGATCTCTGTTGATTTTCTGTGAGCTCTGTTTTCTCTTCTTCATAGCTTTTATAGCTATCGGAGAGTGGAGATTTTTCGTGGATACTTTTGGAGACGATTTTAAAACGCACCATTCACCCCCCTATGTTGCCGTTTCCGATCCAACAGATTTTCTCGGTTGAGGTTGTCAAGTATGGTTCCAAAATGCATCTTCATCAGACACGGGAGTTGACACAACCCCAAGCTGCCAAAATAATAATGCCTACAAGTGTGCAACGGGCAAGTCAAAGAAACGTTGCGCCTCATCTCACAAGGCCAAGAAGAGCATAGCTCTCAAAGCAATGTTTTGATACTGGGGGGGCATCACGTGCACCGAGGCCACTAAAAGAAAGGTCCATACAGCAAGAGGTACCCACTCTAGTATTGCCTCTTCCTTGAAAGATTATGTCTAATATTCTCAAGAAAAATGTGGCTATGAGGCTTCCATATCTATGCAACCCATTCACCTATTCAAGTGTGCAATGAGCAAGTCATGTGAGAGGTGCCTACTATGCACAAAGGCAAACTCCAACAAGACATCGTCAACCACAAGCTTAAAGGAAATTGCCATCTGTAGATGCTGGGGGCATATTACACGCCTCAAGTTCATTCCTTGAAGATGAACTCCAACTGCGAGGCACCTTCCATTATAGGTTGTCACACTCTTCTAAAGAAGAAGAAGCATTTAAAGATTTAAAAGTTGGCTTCTTCTCCATGAAGCCGGCTGTGCTCCAAGGGCATGGTTGCTCCTCAGCACCATCCTGACCCTTCGCTATATGTCTATCTTGATGACGAAGTTGTATGGCTCAGGAGCTCATAGTTAATAGCCAAGGTGAAGACATCATTGGAGGCAAGTCACATTGCCACTATGATGAAATTGGACAACACAATGTAAAGTGCCTTCAAAAACATTAAAAGAAGAACTACACCACACCTAACACGGCTATGCATTCTCTTCATAAAGGCAAGGGGGGCAATGATCGCATCCGTAGGTGAGAAGCATCGCTGGAGCCCATGCATCCTTCATGCCATCTGCTACTACCCTGCCCACGTTTGGCTTGACATCTTGTGGCCCATTGTCTCACAGCTCATGGCCATGCCGCTAAGGTCATTGTGGTTATTGTTGTCGAGCATCAACTACCTTCGGACCGCACATTAGCGAGGCTAGTGATGTGCATCATCGTGGGGGTCACTGAAGATGTCCCCACTGAGCTTGACATGATAGATTGTGCCCCAATGGCATCTTGGCATCCAATTTTTTCTATGTTAACATGCATCCAAGGCATGAGGGACAACATCATCTATGCATCCATCAAACACCGACTGTATTCTGGTACATCCTAGATTACTTGAGTGTAAATCAGCGACCGATGGCATCACAGTGCATTATCTCCTACATCAATAACACTGGAGGCAGCACCGACTCCTCCTGATCAACACTACCAATGGTATCCTAGCATCTAATTTTTTTCTATGTTAACATACATCAAAGGCATGAGGGACAACATCGTCTTTGTGTCCATTAAACACCGACAACATTCCATTGTATCCTATATTACTTGAGCATAAATCAGTGATTGGTCGTGCCTTAGTATCTCATATTCTTGCTGATAGCAACGTTGGGGCAGCATTGACTCCTTTTGATATACATCGCTGATATCAGCCTGGCACCATATCAGCGTGCATCAACTGTTGACGACTTCCTGACGGCTCATCTGCTACACTAACGGTGGTGGGGGCCGCACCGTCCTCATGCAATGCTTTTTCAATGGCATTCTGACACTTCACATTCTGCATTAATATATATTGATACCGAGGGCTTTTTGACACCTTGTCACCCATAGGTGTAGTCGAGGGCATTCCGACACAATACAAATGTGTTGTGGCAAGAGCTTTCGTCTTAGCACAAACATATTTCAGCCTGGGTTTCATTCAACAATAGGCTTTGATGGTCATTTACTTCTATTCAATAATGATGACTCATCACATGTGGGAGCAGTGTAGCATGCTAGTGCAGCTAGTGTGAATCTGTGAAACCCTTCTACCTAGTTGGTATGGCACCGTAGCAGCTACACGATCATGACTAGGTCGATAAAACTCCTCCAATGCATGGCATATGCTTTCGCCGCAAATTGAAGATGACTAATGGCATAGTCTTTCATCTCAACATAGCTACATGGCATGGTCTTTCGCCTTAACACAGTTGTATGGCATGGTCTTTCACCTCAACGCAGCTATATGGCATAGTCTTTCATCTCAACACATCTCTATGGCATAGTCTTTCGCCTCGACAGAGGTCTATGGCATGGTCTTTCACCTCAACCTAGCTCTAATGGCATGGTCATTCACCTCAACACAAATGTATTGCATGGTCTTTCACCTCAACGTAGCTATATGGCATGGTCTTTCGCCTCAACGCAGCTGTATGGCATGGTCTTTTGCCTCAGCGCAGCTATATGCATGGTTTTTTGCCTCAACACAGCTAGATGGCATGGTATTTCGCCTCGACAAAGCTCTATGGTATGGTCTTTTGCCTCAATGTAGCTATATGGCATGGTCTTTCACCTCAACATGGCTAGATGGCATGACCTTTCGCCTCAACACAACTGTATGCCATGGTCTTTCGCCGCAACACAACTCTATGGCATGGTCTTTCGCCTCGACAGAGCTTTGTGGCATGGTCTTTCACATCAGAATAAGTATACTATGGCATGGTCTTGCGCCTTCACAAAAGTATACTCTGGTATGGTCTTTCGCCTTAGAATGAGTATGTTATGGAGTGGTCTCCCGCCTCAGCATAAGTACATGGTGGCATGGTTTTCGCCTCAATATGGCTATCTGGCGTGATTTCTCACCTTGACACATATATTCTAAACTTCTATGTTTCTCCTTTTCCCTCTTTTGTGTTTATACTAACCTTCTAAGGTAAGACGACCTATGGATATGATCGCTATTCGATTCTACATAGTGGACGTTCCTACCACGTCAGTAATCGGATGCTTTGATCGTATTTTCGATCGCACGATGTTCGGCTGCCCGATCATGCAACACTCAGAGCGGTTGCCCGACCACACAGTGTTCGGAGTCATGATACTCTCTGGCTAAGTAGATCCAACCACACGGTGCCTGGCTACTTGACTAGGTGGTATTCAGAGCCACGGTAGTCTTCGACCGCATGGTTCCGACCACACGCTACTCGATCAGAGTCGCTGCCTGATTATGAAATACTTGGAACTGCCACCCGATCACGCAGTGCTCAGAGTCGTGATACTCTCCAGCTAAGCACATCTGACCACGCAGTAGTCAGAGCTGTAACCCATCCATGCTTCGACTAATCGACCATGCAGCATTGAGGACTGCAGCACTCGTCGACCGAGCAGTTCTATTCAAGATCTGACTGTGATTTTTTGACTACTCCCTGACTTTGATGTATACTCGAATACACAAGTATTTGGCATATGCCAAGATTATTTCTAGCATTATCAACATACCGGCTCAATTAATAAAGCATATCAGAGACTCAGAAGTAATTTTATTCAAGCAAAATAAGTAGATGCTTTCAAACTTGGACAGACATCTACACAGCATGACTCTGTGAGCATTGAAGATGCCCTGACTCTATGATAAGACAAGATTTAAAAGCTAATTGCACTCTATGGTCAAAAAAATGGATCCGATGTTATTCTAAGAAGCAAGCAAAGCTAAAGATGCTAGGAATCCTAAGCCTATCGAAGCCTTCTAAGAAGGTTTGGGCAGGCTAAAATATGGATTACACATATAAGACATGATAGCTTTAATCTCTGGCAACACCTTGAATGCGAGTTGATCCTTCTATTTGACAACATGGCCCATGTACATCTTGACGTCGTTGCGGCGCCCTTCTAGTCTTGCAACGCGTTCAGACAGATAATTGATAGCCACGGGGTGAGCTATGATCATGTCTTTGTTGTTATTTGTAAGGCGATGGAGCTCTATTTCATGTGTCCTAGCCTTTTCACCTCTTTTTCCAGCTTTTTGGCTTCCTCCCACCACTTCGTTAGTGAGGAGTTGAGCTGTTAACTATGTTCCATCAGTTGTGCACACTCCCCTTCAATGAGTTTGAACTCCTGTGATACACTTACACATGCTGCCTCAGGTTGCTGTAGTAAAGAGTGCGCCTCCTGCTCAGCAGACATGATAGTTGTCTCTTCAAAAGCCTTGGAACTCAGACTTTTAGACAAATGCTACTTTAGACCCTCCAAGTCGAATGCCAACTTTGTTAAGCTTTTGGGGTGGGGCTCTTCACAGTCCTTGAACCACTCATGCATAACCATCTTGATTAGTTGATGATGTGAGCCGTATCAGGGGGTCTCTATTTCAGTTGTTCTTGGATCTCATACAAATCCTTGTGTACGTTTGCCATTCGGTGCATGGAGAGGAAGTCATTGACTAGGATTGCAAGATCATGCTGCTCATAATGCTCACCGGCAAGACTGCGAACCAAATCGAGCGTGAACCTTGGTCCATTGCGTATGAGTGTTCTTATATGTTCATCCAGGCTTCTTTTTAGCTACTTTGTTCAATCTGATAGCGAGACTGGATCAGCAAGAGTAGTAATCGAATTAGCTGAAAGAAAAGTAAGGTTTGGCAAGATCAAGTTTATTTCTTTTCATGATCAATAGAAAATTCAGGTACTTACAGAAAAGGCAGGCCTTTAGGTGACCCTCATTATCCTCCTCAAGATGGTATTCCACTAGGCACTTCCCTTTCTTCTCAACTGGTAATGCTTCAACAGGAGGAGATCGATGGCTGGTGTTGTCGAAGGATGTCTCCATGGCACACGGGGGAAAATTGTCCCATCAAGTATAGAAGCATGGAGCACCTGAAACGTCCCCTCGTCAGTAAGGCCAAGCTCCTCCAACATGTCCACGCTAACATACGGCCACTTAAGCCCAAGATATTGCAATAAGCAATAGTGCGATGTATAAGGTTTCTATTGAAAAGAAAAGGGGAGGTGAACAGACCTTGAAAGTTCCTTACAGGTCCTTGCCATCAGGTGTAGTAGCGGTCACCGCTAGCGCCTCCTTGTGCTCAGAAGAGTGTTTTGAGTTTGATAGCATTGCATCAGATGAGATACTCAAGGAAGGTGAACTGATCTATGGAGGAGATGTAGTAGTGTGGGCTGTAGTCTCTAAAGAATGGCATTTCAGTCACTCCTTTGGCGGGTAGACAGAGGCGATGGACTAATAGATGCAGATTTCCCGTTGTGGTTGGCAACAGCAAATCTGATCGGTAGTCTTTCTTTCCAACCAGCAGGAAGGCTGCGGGTCAAGTCAGAGGTACGACTTGGGTGCCTCACGACATGGCCATCGGTTGACAAAGAAGGTGGGCCCTAACGCTGTGGACCCCTTCTTTGTGGGTTGGCACTAGAAGAAGCAGCATGTTTTCACTGCTCGGCAAGCTTGGTATGATGACTGCCCTGAGGTCTCGCCGAAGAGCTTGACCCTTGTTTGCTGGAAACCGGCTGTTTACTATCGCATGCCATGGTCATAAGAAGTGAAAAGATGAATCGTGATGCTCACTCGAGAAGTTGGCAAAGTCCGCTCAAATTGATGATGATGGAAGAAAGCCCGGGCGATGGGCTTATATAAAGAACTTCTCGTGTGTGTAACAATGAAAAGGGCTTGAGTTCCCTTATTAACATTGCCAGTTGGTGACATAGGTAAAAGAAATCGACTATGACACGAACAATACTTTCCAGTTTAGAGAAGCTTCTTTGTTGTTGGGAGGGAGTTTGAGTTAAGGCTGCTGTAAATAAGGCGTCCGATCGGCTATCCGAAATAGTCTCGCCAAGTCAAGTTCATTTCGCTTTGCGCATCAAACTTAACTTGGTAGGGGCATTTGTTTGATAAGTTTTTGTACAAACATTTTCAACTTAAAGCACTACACCTTATATGGCTATGAGGTTGAAAGTATCTGAGTATGAACTTCCAAGGTCTGGTACGACCATGTTGATATGAACACATATTACAACCACGCCTACTTGAGCACCTACTACGACCACGTTTTGCACCCACATTTTCGACCACATGGGGTGTCGAGTACGTTCTTTGATTACGTTGGGTTGACAACGTTGTGTGATTGGCCGTTACAACCACGTTGTGTCAACCGTGATGCTTTGACCACAGCACCTCATTACGACCACGAGCACCGTGGCGTCGTGCCTCATATGACTGCATGTTCTCGACCAATTACAAGGCGGGCGATTAATTTATGGAAACCTATGCCCAGAGATAGAAAGAAAAGATTGATTCGAGATGCATTGTCTTCACAATGGAAAGATGATCACGTCGTGTCTCCATCTGATGGAAGTAATTCTTAATAAATCTCTTGATATGGAAAGTAGAGTTCTAGAAGGTAATTAATCCATAGTTGATCAAAAATCTTATATCATTTTAAACGGCATGATTAGCACTACGTAGTAGCCACGTAAGAGGCCAACGGCCCTTGCCTACGCCTATAAAAGGGGAGCACATCCGCTCACCAAGGGAGATAGGGAGAGAAGGGGACAAGAGGAAATAGAGGGGAAACAGAGAGGCAGATACGGATGCAGAGGAAAGCACAGATCGAACACTCGATGACAAGTCAGGACACTGACGAACTCAGGGGAAAGGAAGAGAAGGTGAAGGAACTCAAGAGAAGGCAAGGCCATGGCGCACTCTACTATAGAAGGTAAATCTCCTCTTTTCACTGTGTCTGCTATTTAGCCATCTCGCATGTTGATGGATGGCAGCGGGTAGGGAAGATTTCCAAGACCCATGATTGTTGTTGGCAATACCATCGTGTAAGCGCTACGTTGTTCACCGTCAAAAAAGCCTTTGGTCATGATGAAGATGCTGGCAAGTTCGCTGATCACTTGCCGAACCCCATGAGTTTAAAGCACAAAGCCCCTTCATCCCTTACCCACAGCTCGATCGTCCCAAGCCACACGGCTGCAGCGATCCATCATATACCAAATTTTTTATTCGCTCGTTTGATAGACAATTAGACTAAAGTGTGACAATAGAAGGATGCCATTCTCAAAACTTGAAGGATGATGGTCAAGAATGTCTGCAGAAAGCTTGAAGCTCTGAAACATGGGGATGGAGGCTAGAAAGGACATGTCACTTGCAAAGGCAAGGCGGTGCAGAAATCCATGAGGTATCTTAGCATGCTTTTCCTTCATAATCACAAATTCAGTTATTTCCCCATGCTTCTCAAAATGTTTGGAGAATGTTTCTACATACAAACAAATACACCATACAGATTTGTCAATTGGGAAAATATGGATTAATTGATTGCAATAGAGAAATAGAACAGGCAAGCCACAGAGTATTGAAGAAATAGCACAATGGGTTGGCAATAAGTTAGGATGGAAATATTTCAAACAAGACCAGCCGGCATAGCAACCTCCATTCAAAAACCAAGAACATCAATATATACAAAAATGCAAAACTACAAGTAATCCACTCCCCAAAACTCATGCTCTCATGCCTACTTTCATTAAAGAAGAAATCATTCAAATCTTGCCGAATGAACCAAATGTTGTGTATATTACAGCGTTCAAACGAGCAAATGATCGTGTGCAACTCATGCAATACTAATTTGCTAATCAATGCTTCTACAACCAAAATACCTGCAATTCCAAATTTTGGTCAGATTATAACAATTTACACATTGAGTTCAAAACTTCATATCTCAGCAAGAACACCAAAGTACCCAGATAAAACCATACAATGGAACATTATGAGATGGACCTAGTGTGTTACCAATAAAAAATAACTCAAAACAAGTAATAAATATTGGGCACAATTTAACATCCACACAAGCCACCAGCAAAGCAGTTCTCACAATTGCAGTCTCCATAAGTACATCCCACCCTCTCATTCCATAATAAATGCTATTTTTATATGCACATTTTAGAATACAATTGAAATTTACCAAGCATGAATGTCCTAAGGCATTAACAAAACAACCAAAACCTTTTTTACCTGGGGTTACAGTAGATATGAAGCATACTTTTCATAGCCACAACATGTGCATCATTAGCTAGGGTACCAAGATTAGCACACTGGTTATAAAAGTGCCAAAAAAAGTAGATCCATTTTTTAGCTGAGCCGCACAACGCACTACAAGTCTTAGCTCCCCATCATCGCCTCTGAAAATTGATGACGAATCTTTAAGAAAGAGAGGCAACAACAACATGTGATAATTATCTGCATGATTCTATTGGCCTACTACAAAAATAGAACAACATCCCCAGAGACAAGCTTCTTCTTGTTGACAAATGCACTCCATCCGGTGGTTAAAATGTGCTAGTGCAGCTAGCCTGTAATACATTCAAGTGTAGATCTATCAGAAATTTAGGACCAAGTCGACCTGCCCCCCAAAAGAAGTTTTATAGAACATAGCAAATGTAAAATATAGTTAACATGACTGACAAATAATATTACCAACAATAAAGCTACCCACGAAGGTATGGATAAATTTTGTGTAGCACACAAGCAAGTAAATGAAGAGAGTATGAAGAATCAACACACTTTGTCTACAGTCATCAGCATATAATCATAAGGATCACACAAAGCTCAGATGGATATTCCAAATGAACAACTTGGTAATCATAAATACAAGTGCGGGTCCTCAGTGAGCAAAGTTGATGTATGTTGTATTTACAAGTGCTCAAAGCTCAGTCAGAACGCAGGGAGCGATGGTCCTCAGTGAGCACTAAGCACAATTGATGTATCATCATTCAATCTCAATCAATGACACAAGCGCGCCGGTTCGGCCAATGCAACGACGCCAACTGGAAATGCATGCACTATACAGAACCCTAATGAAGAAGTTGGAATGTATGTGCACAGTGTATATCTCAGTCACATGCACTGTAACAGCCCATGTTTTTATTAAAATAAAAATAATTAATTAATTAATTAAAAATTAATTAAAATAAAATTTAAATTAAAATAAGTATTTTTGTGCCTAAAGTTTAAATTTGGATTTGCCCTGAATTTCTGTTTTTGAAAAAGCTGGATTTGAAAAGCATTTTAAGAAAAACCTAAAAATAATGATATTTTGATTTTATATAAAACATCTTATGTTGAATTAATTAATTGGATTTATTTGGCTTTTATTTGGTTTCCTGGTTTTTCTGGAATTTAAAAATGTATATTTGAAACTAAAAAGTATTTTAAGTATGAAAAATTAAATACTAACATTAGTTGGAAATATTTTTTTAAGTCCAAAATGTCTCTAGGAGGTTCTATGAATTGTTCTGGAATTTTTGAATTAATTTTATATTTTTCTGAGCTTTATAGAATTTATTCGGGTTTTCTGAAAATGAAAATCAAATTTAAAAACTGAAATCTCCCTCCTCCTCCTCCCTCCGTCTGCCACGTGGACGGCCCGGATCCGCCGCGCATCCCGCCTCTCCCCTCCCTCGGGCCGACACGTGTCCGGCCCGATTTCCCCCGCAGCCGTGCGTTCGACCTATCTGCGCTCCTCCCTCGGCCACTCGATTCGCCTCCCCGCCACGCGGCTCCATCCCGACCGCCCGCGTCTCCCTCGCCCTCTCTCTCTGCTTCGCGGGCCCCGCTTATCAGCCGCGCCTTCTTCCCCCGAGCCGCCGGCCGTTGCGCCGCTCCCGCCTTCCCCGGCGCCCTCCTCTTCTCCCGCGCGCGTCGCCCGGCCCCTTCGTGCGCCGCACGACCCGCCCCCCCCCATGTCCCCCTCTAACCGCGCCCCCACTCCCCACTTCCGCCCGCAACCGCCGCCGCCCACTCACCGCGCCGGCGAGGAATTCACGCACCCTCGCCCCTCTCCGGCCCCTATAAAAAGGCCCCCGAGCAGCCCCTCCCTTCACTCCACCTCCCATCGCCCTCCATACCTCCCCTCCTCCACCTGAACTCGCCCGCGTCGTGCTCACCCGCCTCCGCCGCCGCCGCCGCCGCCAACCACGGCGAGGAATTGCCGCCTCCTCCGTCCTCTGCGAGCTTCCCCGACAGCAGCCCGAGCTCCACCGCGGTCCTCCCCATCTCCTCCGCCCCTCGGTAGTGACCCAAACCCACCGGAGCACCGCCGCCGCCTAGACCCGAGCGCCGCCGCCGCCGCCCTGCGCTCGCCGCCGGCTGTCTTCGCTCGCCGCCGGTAAGGTCCGTGCCCTCCCCGTGATCCCCGCAGTCCCCTCTCCCTCCTCCGGCCTTCGCCGCTTGCCGCCGGCCACCAGAGCTCCGGCAGGCGTGCCGTCCCCGAGCTCCTCTCTGGCCAGTCGGCCACGTCAGCACGCTTGGCCAACGTGGCTGCCACCTAGCGCCCGGTGGCCGCCACCTCAGCAACCCTTGCCCCCGTCAGCGCCACGTGCGCGCAGTCAACCCCACCCTGCCACCTCAACCGCCCTCCACTTCCGTGGACCTGGTCCATAGACCAGGCCCGCATGTCAGCCCCTTCCCCCATTTTTTCAATAGGAAAATAATTCCGGCAGAAAAAGAAATTCCTCGCTGACGCAATGCTGACGTCATAAATTCTTTTCCTGTAGAAAAATAATTCCAGAAATTAATTTTTTTCTTTTTCTCTGAATTTAATTTTCCCGGAGCCCGTTCTTCTTCATCCTAACTCCGATTTAGCCCATTCAAATTTCTAAATTCATCAAAAATTCCCCTCTACCCATTTATAGCCTCAATTAAAATATTTGAAGTCAATTTGAATTTAATTTGAATTTGGTGGGTTATTGTCACGTGTAGACTTCGACGATTCGGGAAAATTCTTCGACGAAGATTCAAACCAAGTTGAAGAGCAAGGCAAGTCACACTCCTTGATCATGTTGATCCCAAATTTCAAAATAAAATTATTTTGATTTAAATTATTCTGCATGCATATTTTTATTCAACATATGTTAATTCAGTTTTAAATTTAGTTATTGCCTACTTGTTAATTCCTCCATTGTCGTAGGGATGGCCCCCACCTAAACCCAGCAGGCCTGGTAGGAGATTATAAGGCCCAGAATAGGTCATGCATAATGACATAACTGCCCCCAGAGGGGATAACCAGATGTAAGGGTATAGCTGTAAAAGCACTCCTCATGTGTATGTATATATACGAGCAAGCCCTGGGGAGGACCCCAGGCCATTTAGACTTATCTTCATCACTCTCCACTACCATCTCTCTCTCTGTTTGGTCTGTAGCCACAACAGTTGGCGCCGTCCGTGGGGAGGACAGGACAAGCCTGAAGACCGAAGAAGAAGGATGGCACCGAAAAAAGCTTCTTCAGCGGCGGCGAAGGGAAAGAAGGCGGTCGGCCCGGAGCGTCGTATGAGTACCAGGGCTTCGGCATCGGCAGCGGCGGACGCGGGTGTCGACACAGGCGTGGTGGCCGAAGACGCCGACGTTCGCGCCGCAACGACCAACCTCGTCACCGGCACCGCGACGACCAACCTCATCACCGGCGACGCGACGATAGCCCCCGGCACCGGCACCGCGACGACCCGCCCCGCTACCGGCGTTGCGGGGACGGGCCCCACGGCTGACCCCGCGGTCGAAGACGTCGACGCGGGTGCGGCGACAACCGACTCCGCCGATGCAATGGCAACAGACCTCGCCGCCCCCACGGCAACCCTCGCCGGCGGCGCAGACCGGGCGGTCCGAGGTAGCCACGACGGAGCGACCGGCAGCTCGGGACCTCGCGACGCGGTCGTCCCCGCGCCGATCCGCCCGTCGGGAGTACCGGTGACCCCGCCTGCACCGGCGATGGAAAGTGCCCTGCTGGCGGCTCTCAACGCGTTCCAGCGGGAGCTAGGGGACCTTCGCGGAGCCGTCAGAGATATGCAAGAGGCTCGGAGTCAGCAGGCCGCGCCAGTGGTCATGTCCGAGCCCACGCCGGAGAGGGCGGACAGTCGCGAAGCCCCCACGTCCAGCCGCGTGCCGCTGCGGCGCGTGGATCCGGAGTCCCCGCTTTCGGCGGGGCTGCAGCAGGCGGCATGGCCCGAAGACTTCAAGTTTCCTAGCGTCATCGACTCGTACAAAGGCGACACGGACCCCCGTGAGTTCGTGCGCGTATACGAAACCGCGATCGAAGCCGCGGGCGGCGACGACACCACGAAGGCGAAGGGACTCCCCCTCGCGCTACAAGGAGTGGCGCTCTCTTGGTTCTTTACCATAGAGCCGGGCTCCATCTACGCGTGGGAACAGCTTCGTGTCTGCCTTCACAACAACTTCCAAGGAAACTACGTTGACCGAGTCGACGCGGACCAGCTCTTTGCTGTGAAGCAAAAACCTTCGGAGAAGCTCCGGGACTACTTCAAACGCTTCGCCAAGATTCGATGTCAAGTGAAAGACGTCAACGAGACCACCATCGTCAACGCAGCCATACAGGGCCTTCGTCCGGGCCCGATGGCCGAGTACAACGCACGAAAGCCAATCAAGACGGTGGCAAAGCTCTTCGACAAGATGGAAGAATATGCCAGGGCGGAGGAAGACGCGAGGCGAAGGCAAGGTGACAACTCCGACACCAACCAGGCCGGAGCCTCGACAAAAGTCGAAGATCCGCCGAAGGGCAGTTCTTCGAAGGGAAAGCGTAAGCAGGAGTCGTCCCGGGACGCGCCCGACCATAGGGACAACCCGCGCAAGGAGTCGTCCGATCAGCCCAAGCGCGGCCAACAGAGGTCGAGGCGAAACCGGTACGTCCTCGACATCGAAGGTGGGTCCGACGAGGGTGCTCCAGCGGGCCGAGGCGGTCGGGGGCGCCGTGGCCGGGGGCGCGGCCGTGGCAAGGGCCGCGACGATAAGGGTCGTGGGGATTACGACGACCAGCATCAGGGACTGTGGTGCATAGTCCACGGCCGCGGCAATCATGATACCCGCACCTGCACCTCCATCGCGGCGCTCCGCGACAGCGTCGCTAGGGACAGGAACCCGGAAGCGCGCCCGCCTGCGGTGGCCCACGTGCAATTCCCATACGAGGCCCCCATGCAGGTACAGGCGCAAGGGATGCAGGTACGGGCACAAGGGATGCAACCCCAGGAAGGCGCCTTACGGATCCAAGCTCACGTACAGCAGCCTCGGGAGGGCCTCCTGTCGTTGCAGGCCCCGGACGCAACCTACCGCAGGGTCATTAACGTCATATCCGGAGGCTCTGCACTGGAATTCGCCTCGGCACGGCAGCAGAAGGCCTATGCGCGAAGACCATCACGTGGCGGCATACCCAGCGCAAGCACCGCCGGATTGGGTGCAGCACGAAGTTACATTCACACCCGACGACGCCCAGGGTGTGGACTTCCCTCATCAGGACCCCCTGGTCATCCGGGTCACCATCGCGGGATGCGACGTGGGGCGCGCCTTGGTGGACGGTGGTAGCTCCGCGAACGTATTGTTTGCGGCGGCCTTCGACCAGATGGGGATCCCTCGAAGCCGCCTGGGGCCCTCGGGAATCCCACTGCAGGGCTTCGGGGGACAGCCCCTGCGGGCGCTGGGCCAAATCGGCCTTCAAGTCTCCTTCGGGCGAGATGACAATGTGCGGACCGAAGATGCCACCTTCGACGTGGTCGACCTTCCGTACCCCTACAATGCCATACTAGGGCGCCCAATCCTCAACTCCTTCGGTGCGGTACCGCATCACGGCTATCTGTGCATGAAGATCCCGGGCCCCCGGACCATCATCACCGTCCGAGGCGACCAGGATATGGCCCGGCGCATCGAGCCAGGCACCAGGTGCCCACGTCGCGAAGCCCAACGAGGCTCTAAGAGCCGGCGTCACAGCGCGGAGGTCAGTATATTCACCCTTTGTAGCCTGCGCGGGCCCTGCAGATGTCTAGCGACTAGAGGCTGCGGCCGCACCAAGGGCAAACGGTCAGTATATTCACCCTTTGTAGTCGCTCGCCCGCGCAAACGGGGATGTAATGAAGATCGCCGTTTGCCGCTAATCTTTCTTCGTCACATGCAAGCACGCAGTAAGGGCGCGCGCAGGCTTGGCCAACGCGCGCGTCCCCACAGCATACACCAAAGACGCACGTTCGCGTGTGCACTCGCCGTCGCCAAGGTGGCGGGACTGAGTATAAACCAAAGACGCACGCTCGCGTGTGCACTCGCCGTCGCCGGGGAGGGCGGGACTGAGTATAAACCAAAGACACGTTCGCGTGTGCACTCGCCGTCGCCAGGGAGGGCGGGACTGAGTATAAACCAAAGACGCACGTTCGCGTGTGCACTCGCCGTCGCCAGGGAGGGCGGGACTGAGTATAAACCAAAGACGCACGCACTAGTCCACGGACTTTAAATAAGACGTAGCGTCGAGCCTAGCTCTGCACGCGCAAGTCTCCGGACTATAAAGAAGACGTAGCGTCGAGCCTAGCTCCGCACGCACTAGTCCACGGACTTTAAATAAGACGTAGCGTCGAGCCTAGCTCCGCACGCGCAAGTCTCCGGACTATAAAGAAGACGTAGCGTCGAGCCTAGCTCCGCACGCACTAGTCCACGGACTTTAAATAAGACGTAGCGTCGAGCCTAGCTCCGCACGCGCGAGTCTCCGGACTATAAAGAAGACGTAGCGTCGAGCCTAGCTCCGCACGCACTAGTCCACGGACTTTAAATAAGACGTAGCGTCGAGCCTAGCTCCGCACGCGCGAGTCTCCGGACTATAAAGAAGCCGTAGCGTCGAACCTAGCTCCGCACGCACAAGTCCACGGACTTTAAATAAGACGTAGCGTCGAGCCTAGCTCCGCACGCGCGAGTCTCCGGACTATAAAGAAGACGTAGCGTCGAGCCTAGCTCCGCACGCACTAGTCCACGGACTTTAAATAAGACGTAGCGTCGAGCCTAGCTCCGCACGCGCGAGTCTCCGGACTATAAAGAAGCCGTAGCGTCGAGCCTAGCTCCGCACGCACTAGTCCGCGGACTTTAAATAAGACGTAGCATCGAGCCTAGCTCCGCACGCGCGAGTCTCCGGACTGTAAAGAAGCCGTAGCGTCGAGCCTAGCTCCGCACGCACTAGTCCACGGACTTTAAATAAGACGTAGCGTCGAGCCTAGCTCCGCACGCGCGAGTCTCCGGACTATATAGGAAGACGTAGCGTCGAGGTCCGCCTCCGCACGCACTAGTCTACGGACTCTAAAATAAGACGTAGCGTCGAGGCCTGCCTCCGCACGCGCGAGTCTCCGGACTATAAAGCAAGGCAAATCGCGCAGGTCTGCCTCCGCATACGTCAGTCTGTGGACGGTCCGCTCTACGGAACCCTGGCGCAGCTACTTCGCCAACGGTGGCATCAACACACAGCGCACATCTTAAAATGCCAGGAAGTCTGCATACCGGAAGAATCACATGTACAAAGGTCCGGCAACATCCCGGCCGCTCTAAGCCGCTACCCCGCGGGTTCGTCCTTAACACGCGCTAAAGTTGGGGCCTCGCTCGAAGAAGGCCGGCTCGCCCAAAAGTCGAGCGACTCTTCGGCCCTTCGCCAGCGTCGAAGGCGTCGCCGGGTTGAAAGGTCGGCCGCACGAAGCCGATCCCAGCAAGGAAGCTGCCCGGGATGTAGGTGAAAGTCAGAATACAAGTAGCAAGTGTGTACTTTATTCGCAAAGACAAGGAACAGTACAACACACGCCTACACCTAAGCACCACGGCGTCAGACCTGCGGGTTCCCGGCGCCTTCGGAGGGCCCAGCGCCACCATCGTCGCGTCGAGGGACCCCGTCCAGAAATTGGCCGAGGCTCCCCGTCCCGTAAAGCGACTTCTGCAGCTCGATCCGTGCAGCATTCGGCCCGACGGGACCCCAGATCCGGTCGAAGAAGGGCCCGAGGGTAAGGCGAGCGGAGCAGACGGCGCCGGACATCACTCCGGCCCCGCCAGGCATCTCCAGCTGGGGATCATCCAGCGCGGCAACGTGCGTACAACCGCGGTGCTGCAGGAGCGTGCACACCAAGCATGCCGACGTATACGCGCAGTGGGTGCCGAAGGACGTCGCCGCATCGTGCGCGACGTTGGCGGCATCCCCGACCCAGCGGAGCGTCCAAGACAGCTCCTTCGGACCGAAGGCGCGTCCCGGCACCTCCGCTACCAGCCCTTGAAGATGGCTCTCCAGCGCTTGCATGGCGTCCCAGGCAACCACCGAGGCGTCGCCCAGCGTCCGGTTGCGCTCCGCTAGAGTCAAGGCAAGCTCGCCTTTTTCCTTCTCTAGCGCGGCGACCTGCTCCAGGAGCCCGTCCCGCTCCGCCGCGAACTTTTGTTCAGCAGCTGCTGCGGCTGACTCCTACGCCGACGCAACAAGCCCCTCGGCGTGCGCCCTCGCTCCGGCGCATTCCGTTCCAGTTGGCGGATGCGGGCGTCCTGGGCAGAGCGGGCGCCAGAGGCTTCGCGCAGCTCCTCCTCGGCGGCCCGCAGCCTATCCTCGAGCGCTTTTTGGCTACGAGCATAGGCCGTTTGCAGGGCCTGCCCCAGCACAAGTGTCTGCAGAAGGGAAAGGACTTAGCAAACTCAGCTAAACTCAGGCGTGGTCGCATGAGTACTTACCCTCACCCCAGACACCTCGAAAGCGTCCACGAGGCGCCCCGCACCGTAGGCCTGCAGCACTTCCGGGTCGACGCTCGTGGCCGCGTCATTCACAACCCCGCGCCACGCCCTCAGCGTCTCCGGAGGCGGCACGAAGTCCGCAGGGCTCACGTGCTCGGAGGCCCCGTGCTCCGTCGGATGCTCCCCCTCCGGAATGAGCAATGCTGTAAATAAGGATACGGGTGACCACCCCAAGGCACAAAAGCATACACCACAGCAAGCCAAGCCACCCTACCTTCGGTAGCAGAAGGAATGGTCCCGCCGCGAGCGGAGACCTCCGCGTTCGGGGAGGACGACGGCTGTCCCTGCGCAGCGGGTGGTGTGGCCAGAGGGGCAGAAGGCGCATAGGCCACGGGGCCCCCGGTGCTTGCGCTGGGGTCCCACAAACTTCTGATGCCCGTAGCCACGACGAACCCCCGCGGTGTCCGGTGGAGCTCCGGCCGCACACATGGCCGTTTGGCCGGGGCAGCCACCAGCGCCACCGCCCCTGCAGCCATGGTTGGGGAAGACCCCGCAGCTGCTGCGCCCGGGGGCGAAGGTTCCACGGTGGCAGTCGTAGAAGGGAGCAACTCGGTCCCCGCGGCTGTTGGTGAAGACAGCACGGCTATGTGCGCCCCCGCGGAGGGCGCCTCCGGCACCACAGCGGCCGCGGTCGAGGGCTCCACCTCGGCATCGCCGGTCTGCACGGGGTCCGCCTCGGCGACTTCGGCGGGCGGTGAGGCTTCCCCCCTCCGGCTGCCAGCGGCAAACCCGCCGTCCGGGACGATTGCCGAAGACACCTCGCCTTCGGCGCCTGCGCCACCCAAGCCCGAATCGGCATACCTCGCCGAGTCTGACTCCGCGTCCGCCACGCCCTCGGAAACACTAGCAGCAGGCGCGGCAGGCGCCCCGCTGCGGCCCCTCTTCCGAGACGAGGCCTTCTTCTTCTTCGCTCCACCATCGTCTGGAGCGACACGGTCTGGCACGGCAAGGCCCAGGACCTCGCACACGCGGTTTATTCAACCCAGCCCCGCCCTGGCGATAGCAGACGCGCGCTGCTCGTGCTCCCTGGCGGTGTACGGCCCCAGGAACGCGTGCGCGGCTTGCTCCGCCTCCTCCAAGGAAATCCCTGAAGCAAAGGAGAATAGTATCAGCATACAATGCATGTCGCGTCAACAAAGGAGGGACGCAATCGAGGCTTACGGGGACCGGGCGGCGCCGGTAGCGAGCAAACCCACGGCGAAACATTGTCGTCTCGATGCCTCTCGGCGGCCAGACACCAGTCGTAGGCAAGCGGGGCCACGCCGTACATCACATACTCTTCGGCAAGGTCGCGCATGTTGAGGCGGGCGGCCACGCCTACGAGCCGTTTGACCCTCCGCTTGTCCTCATCATCGAGCGTTCGGCCGGGCGAGGGCTTGAACGCGATTGGTCGGCCTGTGCACTCAAGGCCGCTCCCGCTCTCCACACGGTGGTAGAACCACCGCTTCATCCAGTAAGACTCCCACTTCCCGCGAGTTGAGTTCGCAGGGAAGAGCTTCTTGCACGACGAGCGAAGAATAAAAGAGACGCTACCGAAGCTCGACAGCGTCCTGTTCTTCCGGCCCTTCGGCTGGCATCGTGCCTCGTGGAGATAGGCGAACAGCGACGCGCTGGGCCAGCACGCCCCCGAGCGCAAGGCCCAGCTGTACACCGCGAGCCGGGCCACGGCGTTTGGAGTTAGTTGCGCCAGCTCCAACCCGAAGGTCCGCAGCACGTCGCCCACCACGGTCGCCGCTGGGATCCGGAGCCCCGCGTCGAAAAAGGCAACGAATACGACCGCTTCCGACCTCTCAGGATGCGGTTCCGTCTCGTCGCCGGCGGGCAATCGTACGTCCTGGCGCCCGGACAACTTCCCCGCGCGCAAGAGCCCTTGGATCGTCTTCTCGGTCACGAGCGAGGGGCCTAACTCGCCGGAGAACGTGCCTTCCCCCTCCGCCGCCAGCCGCTCCTGGTCAGCCGCCGCCGGGTCGCGCTCTTGGAGCGTGTATTTCACCTCCAATGGCGAGGATCGCCGGCGAATGGTAGGGCCACCAACCGCCTGGCCGCGCTCGCTACTGGAGGCCATCGCTTCCCACGACGAGACTGAAGTGGTGAAGATAACGCGAAGGTGTGGAAGGCGGAGCAGATAGGAAAAAGGGCATGAAGGTGCGGGGACGCTGTTACGGGGGGGGCTATTTCAAGCCACCTCGCCCATACCGCCGCTATTGAAGCGTCGCAACGATCCGCCTGCCAGATGCAACCGCAGCGGTGTAAAGGCCCGCCCCGCACGGTTCCCCGCACGGTTCCCCGTACAAGCGCCCGTCCAGCGCAACTCCCCACCTAACGCTGGAAGGTCACGACCACAGGCGCCACTCACTGCCCGCCCCGTGTCCCCCCTTGCCTAGGGAAGAGGCGAGCGGCCGCAAACACGCAACCGTCCACATACCGCCGCCCACCAGTCATAGGCCGCCGCGTGCCCCGGGCGCGTCGGGTCGCGCGGTACGGGAACCTAACCCTGTCAGACCAGGGGCCGGCGTGATTCCAGGAACCTGTACAGCGCGAGGCCGCATCAAAGAACCCAAGTCACCGCCCACGCGGCGGTGTCCGCAGGGCGAAGGCGCCAGCTTCGCCGCCACCCGTTCGAAGGGTAGGGTACGGAGCGCGCGCGTCTACTGCGACTGGGCGCCAGCTTCACTGCCACCCGCTCGAAGGGCGGGGGACGGAGCGCGCGCGCCTGCTCCAACTCAGGCGCCAGCTTCGCTGCCACCTGTTCGAAGGGTAGGGGACGGAGCGCACGCGCCTACTGCGACTAGGCGCCAGCTTCGCAGCCACCCGCTCGAAGGGTAGGGGACGGAGCGCGCGCGTCTACTCCGAATAGGCGCCAGCTTCGCCGCCACCCGTTCGAAGGGTAGGGGACGGAGCGCGCGCGTCTACTCCGACTAGGCGCCAGCTTCGCCGCCACCCGTTCGAAGGGTAGGGGACGGAGCGCGCGTGTCTACTCCGACTGGGCGCCAGCTTCGCCGCCACCCGTTCGAAGGGTAGGGGACGGAGCGCGCGCGTCTACTGCGATAGGGCGCCAGCTTCGCCGCCACCCGTTCGAAGGGTAGGGGACGGAGCGCGCGCGTCTACTGCGACTGGGCGCCAGCTTCGCCGCCACCCGTTCGAAGGGCGGGAGACGGAGCGCGCGCGTCTACTCCGACTAGGCGCCAGCTTCGCCGCCACCCGTTCGAAGGGTAGGGGACGGAGCGCGCGCGTCTACTGCGACTAGGCGCCAGCTTCGCCGCCACCCGTTCGAGGGGTAGGGGACGGAGCGCGCGCGTCTACTCCGACTTAGGCGCCATCTTCGCCGTCACCCGTTCGAGGGGTAGAGGACGGAGCGCGCGCGCCTACTTCGACTTATGCGCCAGCCCCCGCTGCCACCCGCTCGAAGGGCAGGGGACGGAGCGCGCGCGCCTGCTTCAACTTAGGCGCCAGCCTCGCTGCCACCCGGTCGAGGGGTTGTGGACGGAGCGCGCGAGTCCACTTCGGCGAGGCGCAGCAAAGACGGGGGTCTTGTCCTACGAAATCTACCTCGTTTTCCTTAACAGGCCACCTACAGTGCATCAACATACAAGGTAATGCCGGCGGGCTCCCTCAGGAACGCCGACTGTAGGTAGGCCTTTTAAGAAAAACAAGGCAGACCTCGCTGTCGCCTACAGAAGCGCGGCGCGGGGTCAGGAAGCGCGGCTGGCTGTCGATAACCGGCGCTGATCAAGCTCCCAGGAAAAATAGACCTCCTTCTGTGCATCAACATTCCCCAAGCAGCTCAGTATCACCCAGGAATGTTGATGCACGGCAGGGGCCCATTTTAGGGGAACAGCTTCTATCGCAATATACGCAGGAGCAACGCCTCACCAGCGCCATATATATACCCCAATCAGCAGGGGAACCAACCGGCGGAAGGCCAATCGGCAGAAGTCCAACCGCCGGAAGTCCACCGCCATATTAATGGCCACGACGCCTCAACGCCCGCACCACGTGGACGCCCGGAAATCCGAGCGTCGCAGCAGCTCGCACGTCTGCTTCGACCACATCGCAGCTCCGGAAGTTTGGAAAAGTTCACAGGCCGCGGGGACGGAGGGGGCCAAAGGACTCGGCAACATGGCTTCGGCCTTGTGAAGCCCTTTACCATGAGAGGCTCCTGTCGTAGGGATGGCCCCCACCTAAACCCAGCAGGCCTGGTAGGAGATTATAAGGCCCAGAATAGGTCATGCATAATGACATAACTGCCCCCAGAGGGGATAACCAGATGTAAGGGTATAGCTGTAAAAGCACTCCTCATGTGTATGTATATATACGAGCAAGCCCTGGGGAGGACCCCAGGCCATTTAGACTTATTTTCATCACTCTCCACTACCATCTCTCTCTCTGTTTGGTCTGTAGCCACAACATCCATTGACATTGAATTCCTTATACCTTGTCACCCTAGATCAAACCATAGCTAGTACAATAGTATTGGCTAGAGAGATTTTATATCAAATGCTGAGACCTACTTAGTGATAATATATGTTTTGGGATACTTTTTCACATGAAATGACGAACCTTTTTACATAAAATGATAAGCTTTTCAAATGTACTTTTGACTTTGGTGAGTCAAGGATGTTTATAAAACTATTTTGAAAACAAAATATAAAATCTGGTTTAGACTTGGGCAACTGGTTAGATTGGTGGGTGCAGGCATGCCCTGTTGGTTGGAGCCGCAGTGGTTGATTGTCGTGCACAGGGGTAAGCGGTTGGGCCTAAGTCAATTAAGGACCGGTCTGTGAGCTACTGTTGCAAAGCCCTATCGTACTACGACATGGCTGGTATGGGACAGCCCTGGCTGAATAATTTGCGAAGTCCCAACCTGAGTCAAGTCGTAGGTTGAAAGTGGGCGTGGTTGGTGCCATGTGAAGTCTCACTTGGGCGAGCGTGGTTAAGCCATGAGAAGTCTCGTCTAGGCTCAAGAGGATCCCAGTCTGGTGGATTCCTTACTGGGGTGAAACCTTAGAGTTGGCTTGGCCTGGTTGAAGGCTTTGCATTGTAAAGGCATTGTAAAGGCATTGTAACTCGCGTGGCACAAAAGGATAATCGTGTCTTGTGGGTAAAGCTATACAACCTCTGCAGAGTGTATAATCCATCCTGGATAGCCGTGCCCACGGTCATGGGCATGCCGAGTAAAAGTTTTTCATGGATTAGACTTTGTTTTTCAAAAATGATTTTCGAGAACCTTATGGATGGATGGAATCCATGAGAGAATGAAAACCTTGTGGGTGGATGGAACCCATGAGAGAGATTGAAAGCTTGTGGATGTATGGAATCCACGAGTGTTTGGAAACATGTGGATGGATGGAATCCATACGTGATCTTTTGAAAAAGATGGTCCGGGTGGGATGCCCGTGGATAGGTTGGTGTTTGGTTGGAGCCGGCACTGACGGTATTATTTTCAATTACAAGTATTGTTTTTACTTACTATATTAAATTCAGCAATTTCAATCTATTTATTGTATTTCCTTAAATGTTGTTTTTGCAAACTAACCCTATAAGCCTTCCCTTGAAGCCTTTATCATTATATTGCATTCTCCGTGTGATTTGCGGAGTACAAGTTTGTACTCACCTTGCTATTTCCACACAGAGGAAGATGTCGTCTACTACGGAGAAGATCTGGACGAATAGGCCGCGTCTTACTGTCGCTTGCCTGTGGGCAGGCTCAGTGGGCTTCTTCCGCTTCGGTGTTTTCCTTCCGCTGCTTATTATTTAATTTGGCTTATGTTCCGTTGATGTAAACTCTGGCAATCATGCCCATATTTAGTTGATAAATGTCATTATAGTTGATATTTATCTTTGTTGTACGCTGTGTGCACTAGCTGATCCTGGACTAGTGCGATTTACACAGAGGATCCAGGAGTCGTTACTCTGGGTTCCGACATGCACCTCTGTGGACTGGCATATCTCGTTGCCCGAGAATATGCTAAACCTTATACACTTTCTGAAGCAACAAACTAAATAAAGCGAACAAAGTCAATACATAATGGTTGCGCGATGAGGACGAACACATGAAAGCAGACAGGGTGCATCCTTACATCCTCCGGGTGCTGACATCCTCTATGAAGGGCTCCTTCCTGCCGCTGCAGCGCTGCAATGTGGATAGCAAGGAGGATGCCTACAGCCCCAACTTCACTAACGCTGTCTCGAGCATCGAGGCTTTGCCTACCACTCGACGGCGAAGACCCCTATGGCCCCGAATTCACCGACACTATCTCGGGTGCCAAGGAATGCCGGCACTGCCCATCTGTGGTGGTTGAGGCAGTGGAGGAGGACGAGGAGGAGAAGAAGCTAAAGAAGGGGAATGTGCCGGTGGTGGAGGTTCTCTCCAAGCAATTCTTGCTCCCTCAACATGCCTCCACCCTAGCCCAGCCATGGTGTCAACCCCACCATGTTCACCACTACGTTTCATGTTTCTGTAATATTAAGATGTGATTCCTTTGTTCTTTTTAACAGGATCACTCGGACTCGGAGTCATGGCAAGGTTAAGACAAGATAGCAGAATGCTGATGCAAACAAGCTATGCTGAAGCCTAATATAGCTAGAATATTTATGTTATATCAATTTTAGTTAACAGTTTTCAATAGCATTGCTATAGTAATAGTAACTTTTGCTTGATGATTGTACAAACTATTTTACTGGCAATATATTACAATTAATGATGGTTTCATTCCATATTGTTGTTGCAAAATTTATAATTATTTAATTTTGTTCAAATAATGTTTAATAGCCGAATTCAGAATGCAAAATGCATTGCCATAGAAACCTTCTGTTGCAATATATGTAAATGCAACATTTGTACTTCGTTATTATAAGGGCCTATTGCCACCAGACAGATTGCGTTGCAAAATGCTTTAATGCAATGAAACATCCTCCGATGCAACAAATATTGTTACCACGAACTAATTTCCATGGCAATAGAGCCTAACGCCACCAGATACATTGCGTTGCAAAATGCTCTAATGCCATGAAAAATCCTACGTTGCAACAAACATTATTACCACGAAACATCCTTCGTTGCAAAAAAATATTATTACCACGAAACATCTTCTATTGCAAAAAATATTACTACCACGAACTAATTTTCGTGGTAATAGGGACTATTGCCACTGGACGTATCGCGTTGCAACAATGTTCTAATGCAATGAAGAAATGAGCGTGGCATTATAACCTATTGCCACGAAACAACGACGTGGCATTAGCTCCTGCTGCCACGAAACATATGCGTGGTAATAAAGCCTTTTGCAACGGATTGAAAAGTGGCAATATACCGTATTGCCACAATATGGTATGTTGCAACACCTATCACCTGCAACGCATGATTACGTTGCAATTATCATTGCTCTTGCAACAGGACGCAAAACTGTTGCAAAGACCTTTCGCCACTCACTTTTTTGCAACGGCTGCCAACGAAGTGATATTGTGGCAATTGGTAGCTGTTGCCACGATTTTGGCCCTATTGCCACGATTTTCCGCCGTTGCGTTAGGGGGATTTTCTATTAGTGTACATAGAATAGAGCAAAAGTCCTCCAAAATTAGCCTCAATTCAAGCAGAATTACAAGAGGCGAAAAAGTCCACCTCGTGTGAAGTTCAAGCCTAGGTCACGCCTGCATCACCAGCGCTCACTCCTGCATCGCTGTTGCCTCACTCAGATTAGGCCATTGTCGATCGGACCCAGCATTTGTCACCGTCCACCTAGGGAACTACCTCCCTTCTCTCTCCGGATCCAGCTGTGTGCAATCCGTCTAGCTCGAATCCGGCCGTTGTGCAACCTGCTTGCCCTCATTCGGTCACCATGGCCTCACCTCACATAGATCTAACTGCCATTGACATCGCTTAGCCCTCCTCCCCTGATTTAGGGAGAGAGCGAGTGGATCTGGCAGTGGTGAGTGATGGGCGGTACATAAAGAGCAAGGATAGGAGGGCTAAAGGGAGGTAGTGGTGGGCTAGAGGTGGCAGGGGTAGGGCGAGAAGTGGCAGGTTGGTGGTGCTAGTGGTGGGACAGGGCCAAGCAGATGCATGGAGTGGCGTCGGCGGTGGTAGTGGTGGGCGAGGAATCGGTGGGTTCCTAGTGTGGGGTGGGCAAGCGGCAAGCGCTGTGTAGGAGATGGGGAGGGCGCAACGAGGGTGGTGGATGTGGAGTGGCGGCGACGGAGGGAGTGGAGGGCAGGGAGAATGCGGGGCGAGAGAGGTAGGTGTGTTTTGTGGTCGTGGCGTCGTGGGGGAGCAGTTGTGAGGAGCCGCGCACATGGGAGGAGGCGATTAAGATATGACAGCTATAGAGACTGCTGGGAGAATGGATGACTGTGAAAGAAAAATAAGAGGAGGACACACCAATGACCACCTGCTCTTTTTTTAGGGAGTAAAGATGCACACAAACACACAAACTGCGAGCCGCGTGTAATACAAAAGATGCTCAGAGTCACAGTGGATTCCTGGAAACAACAAACATTTTTGTTTCTTTGCTAAAAGAAATTCTTTTTTGTTTACCATTCACATGGCCACTTGGCCAGAACCATGTGCTATTCAGCTGATGCCTTACTAGATATTCATATTTGCATCACATGGTGCACGATGGCATCTCCTCCGTTCTAAAATCCGCACCACTACATGCTAAGCTCGCAACGACCACGCCGATGGCTGGACAAGGATGCGCACCCCACGCCGGTCGCCGCCGCGTCGTGATGTTCCCGCTGCCGTTCCAGGGCCACATCAGCCCCATGCTCCAGCTCGGTGCGCTCCTCCGCGCGCGCGGCCTCGCAGTCACCGTCCTCCACACCGACTTCAACGCGCCCGACCCCGCGCGCCACCCGGAGCTCGCCTTCGTCCCCATCCACGAGGCGCTCCCCGAGGAGGCCACCTCCCCCGACGCCGACATCGTCGCGCAGCTCCTGGCCCTGAACGCTGCCTGCGAGGTGCCCATCCGGGAGGCCCTCGCGTCGCTGCTGCGCGGCCA
>CM029672.1:17751874-17939216 GCA_017311315.1 Dendrocalamus latiflorus
TTTCGGGAGTGTCAGTACCTTATGAACACTCTCGAGAGATTTGTAGGAGGCAAGAAGAAGCTAAATCTTATTCTAGACCAGTCCAAGATTTGCAAATTCAATCAAGGTCTAGGATATGATTTTCTTGAGGATGTTAGGAAGCATCCACCTGGCGTGCTCAGACCCATAGCCGCAGGTGTGATCGAGGTCAAGCCCAGAACTGAGAAAGTTCAATTTAAGTCAGCGGACCTTGTCCAAGGGATTTCTGACAGCAAGGTGATTCCACCTGTTGCTTCGGCCTCTCAGAAGGTGAAGCCTCATCATGCTGCTTGTACCTCTCAGAAGGTGAAGTATCACTGCACCTTCTGTCAGAAGGATGGACACTTGGTCGAGCGATGCTTCAGGCGCACCTAGATCGCGCGTAGAGACCGTGTTGAGTCTCTTAGGTGTATTCAGGGTCAGCCCCAAACCTTGAGTGCACCTGAGACCAACACGAGGTCTAACTGTTCAGATTGATGGGTTTGGGCATCATTGAGGACTTGGTTTTTCTGAGTTTTTTGATTTTCGTCCTTGATATGCCTTTGGTCGTGACTTCCGCCGTTCTGAGGGTAGATCTCGTTTCCCCCGTCGAGATGGCTACCCGCGGCGTGATCAGCATGTTGCCGGTGCTCCAACTCGCTCTCCCGTAGCAGTCGGACCCAGCAACAGCTTCAGGTCTACACATAGACCTTTTGCTTCTTTGAGTGACAGAGAGCGTAGGGTAGTTAGAGGTTAGTCGTGTTTGACTACTTCTGCTGCTCGACGTGTTACTCAGTATTGGGTGCCAATATCACTCTTGATTTATCACAGTACTGAGTCTTTACTCTCTGTTTGACTCAGGTTCGCTGGGCAGGGAAGGGAGAGGTTTGGCTCGTAGACTCCGGGTGTTCACGACACATGACCAGAGACTCTTGTTGGTTCTCTTCTCTAGTCCGTGCTCCAGGTGATGAGACGATCACCTTCGGAGATGCTTCTTTTGGGCGTGTCATCGCCAATGGTACAGTGCGCGTTAATGAGTCTTTTATTTTAAAGGATGTTGCCTTGGTTAGTAAGTTGTAGTATAATTTGCTTTCTGTTTCTCAGCTTACTGATGACGGTTTTGAGGTGAGCTTTAAGAAAAATGCTTGCAAAATTCTTGATTCTTCGGGTTGTCTAGTTTGTGGGATTTCTCGTTATGGGAGGATCTTTCGTGCTGATTTTTCTGAGTCTTCTAGTAATCCTCTCCGGTGTTTGGTTGCTTCTGAGTCCCGTGACCTTACCTTCTGGCATAGAAGACTTGGTCATATTGGATTTGACCATTTGACCCGAGTTAGCGGCCATGATCTCATTCGTGGTTTGCCGAAACTCAAGATGGTCAAAGATATTGTTTGCGCTCCATACCGGCACGACAAGATGGTTGCCGCTTCTCATCCTCCGGTCACAGTGGCTATGACCGATGCACCAGGACAGCTGCTCCATATGGACACAGTTGGACCAGCTCGAGTGCAGTCAGCAGGAGGGAAATGGTATGTCCTTGTTGTGGTCGATGACTTCTCGATGTACTCTTGGGTATTTTTCGTAGTCTCGAAGTATGAGACGTTTACACATTTCTGAGGTCTTTTCAGTATGCTTTCTTTTGAGCTTCCGGGTGCTTTACGAGCGATCCGTAGTGACAATGGCATAGAGTTCAAGAATTCCTACTTTGAGAGGTTCTATGATGAGACAGGTGTAGAGCACCAGTTCTCTTCTCCACACGTCCCACAACAGAATGGCGTCGTGGAGAGGAAGAACCGTACCTTGGTCGAGATGGCCAGGACGATACTTGATGAGTATTCTATACCTAGGAAGTTTTGGGCCGGGGCTATAGCGACCGCGTGCCATGTTTCGAACAGAGTTTTCTTCGGGCACACTTGCATCGCACTTCCTATGAGTTGAGATACGGGCGAAAGCCCAGTGTCTCGCATTTTCGTGTGTTTGGTTGCAAGTGTTTCATTTTGAAGTCTGGGAACCTAGACAAGTTCGAGTCACGCTCTTGTGATGGTATCTTTCTAGGCTACTTGACTTCTTCGTGGGCGTAGAGGGTTTGGAACTAAGAGTCTAGTAAGTTGGTAGAGTCCTGTGAGGTGACCTTCGACGAGGCTAGTCCGGGGACTAGGCCCGATATCTCAGGTTCCTTAGAGCAGTCCAAGTCCATCTTTGTGGATGATGAGGAGGATGGAGATGAGGGTTGTCTACCCGATCCGGTTCCTCATCCTCCCCTTGAGGTGCCTTCTTCCACTGTACCTCCAGGTGATCAGCCTATGCCTTCTGCTTCCTATGGAGCTAGTGGCTCTGTTCCTACCTCTTCAGCTCATGAGGTAGATGCCACTTCTTCTTCTCATCTAGGACCTCCCCGACATATCCAGAAAGACCATCCTTCCGAGCAAATGATTGGAGACCTCTTTGAGCGAGTCACACGCTCAAAGTCTGACATGTCACATTTTTTTGTCTCCATTCTGTCTTTGTTGCCTCATTCAAGCTCAAGGACGTTTGTCATGCTCTTTCTGATGAGTCTTGGGTCAATGCCATGCATGAGGAGTTAGAAAATTTTGAGACAAATAAGGTCTGGTCTCTTGTTGAGCCCCCTCGAGGTTACAATATCATTGGGACTAAGTGGGTGTTCAAGAACAAGTAGAGTGAGGATAAGGTCGTCATTCAAAACAAGGCTAGACTGGTAGCTCAGGGCTTCTCTTAGGTTGAGGGTCTAGATTTTGAGGAGATCTTTGCCCCTGTAGCTAGACTTGAGGCCATTAGAATCCTGCTTGCTTTCGAAGCTTCTAAGGGTTTCAAGCTTTACCAGATGGATGTCAAGAGTGCCTTCCTCAATGGGTTTATTGAGAAAGAAGTCTATGTGAGACAGCCTCCAGGTTTCGAGAACCCCAAATACCCAAACCATGTCTACAAGCTTTCCAAAGCCTTGTATGGACTTAAGCAGGCCCCTAGAGCTTGGTACGAGAGGCTTAAGTCCTATTTGTTGAGTCATGGTTTTGAGATGGGTAAGGTAGATAAGACCTTGTTCATTCGTAGGTATGGCACTGACCTTCTGCTTGTCCAGATTTATGTGGATGACATTATCTTTGGCGGCTCCTCTCATACTCTTGTTTCACAGTTCTCGGATGTCATGAGCACCGAGTTTGAGATGAGTATGATGGGTGAGTTGACCTTCTTCCTTGGCTTCTAGATCAAGCAGACTCGGGAGGGTACTTTCTTGCATCAGGGCAAGTACACTCGTGACCTCCTGAGACGCTTTGACATGAGTGATGGTAAGCCCGTGTCAACTCCCATCGCGTCCACAGCTTCTCTTGACCCAGATGAGGACGGCGAGCCAGTTGATCAGAAGGAGTATCGCAGCATGATTGGCTCCCTCTTGTACCTCACTGCCTCGAGACCGGACATACACTTCGCTGTGTGTTTGTGCGCTCAATTTCAGGCTTCTCCTCGCGTATCTCACCGCCAGGCGGTGAAGCGCATCCTTCGGTACCTTCGAGCTACCATTAACTATGGTATCTGGTACTCTTCCTCGTCCTGTCTTTCCTTGAGAGCCTACTCGGACGCAGACTTTGCTGGCTGTAGCATAGATAGGAAGAGCACTTCTGGCACCTGCCAATTCATTGACACTTCTCTTGTTTCCTGGTCTTCGAGGAAGCAGTCCGGTGTTGCTTAGTCCACCGCAGAGGCCGAGTACGTTGCTGCAGCCAGTTGCTGCAACCAGGTGCTTTGGATGGTCTCGACCCTGCGGGACTTTGGGTTAGTTATCGACAGTGTTCCACTCTTTTATGATAACACTTCTGCGATTAACATTGCTAAGAACCCAGTGCAGCATTCTCGGACCAAGCACATTGATATCAGATATCACTTCCTTCAAGACCATGTGGAGAAGGGTGACATAGTGCTCCAGTTTGTGGAGAGTGACCACCAGTTGGCTAATATCTTTACCAAGCCTTTGGATAGCTCTAAGTTTTCAGCTCTACAGGGAGAGCTTGGGGTGGTTTGTCCTTATGGACTGTTGTGAGGGGGAGTTTTGTGCTTCATGCTTTATCTTGTTTATTATGCTCTTACTCCTTCTGTTGCACTGCATACGGGTGCATTGGGGTTAGTCCTTCTAGCATAGATTAGAGTATTTTTCTTGTCTAGTTGCTTAGACTTCTTCCTCTCATCTTGTGATTCTAGGTTGCTGCTTATGAGTTGTTTCTCTTCTCACTAGGTTGAGCTCACTCACTTCTTATAGGTTCTAGCGAGGGTTGGGCCACTCTCGGGTAGACGGGGTATGTGTTTGCTCCTTAGTGTGTTAGATGATCAGCTGATAGTTCTATAGTCATATGAGGTAGATGAGAGTCAGTCTGAGCCATAGTATCCTCTATATCTTATCTATGCTTTAAGAACTGCCTTTTTTGATTTTCTTGCCAGCTTCTCAATTTTATTGCTTTAGTTCAGGGGGAGTTCATTTGGGAGCTTCTAGATCTTAATATTGTCATAATTCAACTTGAACTAAAAGTACATCACATGTTGAGGGGGAGCTGGATTTTCCGCATTTCATGTTTGCATTGTAATATAACTACATAGAGCCTTGATTATTATCCTGTTATGACATGTTTACAATGCATTACATCTTACCATGATCTGTGCTTACTTGCTAGATTTATCACGACTTTATATGTGTAGTCATGTCTTTGCCATGATAGGTTGATTAAAATGTTCAACTTGAACTAATTCATGTCATGTTAGCTTTTGGGTTTAGTCTCTTTTTAGTCATCCTTTTATGATTCATGCCATGTCAAATAGGCTGAGTTGAGTCTTGAATCTATATTGAGCTTTAGATTGAGCTACATTAGTTTTTGATGAAGCATGAGTTAGTACAACCTCTTAAGAAAGCAAAAAGATCTCTTTTGTGCGAAAGAACTGATCTCACCAATTCTTTCTCATGAGACGGCTTGCCATTGCACTAGGCATGAACTCAGGGGGAGTTTTGGTTGACCAAGATCATCTTCTTAAGCTTCTCGCTTGGAGTGGTCACATAAGGCTTGAGATCTAGCACATGACTAAACAAAAATCTAGTTGGAAACGACCATAAGATTTCTAAAGAAAAAACATGTCAATTTTGCTAAATTTGCTTAATTACACAAAGATCAAGTACTTAAACAAATGACTCATTCTTGAACTTGTAGCACTCTAAATTGACTCAATACTAACTTCATGGTTCCACTTAGATTATTGATATGGCCTGCATCATCTTTGGATACCTTTAGCTAGACTATAATCATGATTGACTTGACATGCTAAGAAATTCGACTAATTTTCAGATTATGACTTATTTGGTTTAGCTGGCTTATACATATCTTGTCATGATCTAGATAGCATGTTTATATGTTATGGCTTGGTGTAATACTCATATGGTCATCTTGGATAATCTTCATGACTCATAATGCTTAAAATGAATAATAGTCAGCCATTCCATCAATACTCATGATTGATTCTCTTCCTTGCATCTTGATGATTTTATTGCCAAAAGGGGGAGAATAACGGAGAAAAAGCTATTTTCAAGGCAATCTTGGAGCTTTTGAGGAAAACTTGCTCTTTCTGTTGCTGCTCCTTTGTCGACATGGTCATGAGCTTCTTTGTCTCTACTTTAGACCATGTTTGACTTTCTTTCATTTCCAAACTCAACTTTATGCTTTTTCTGTGTTTGTCAATATACTCATCAAGGGGGAGATTGAGAGACCATGTGGAAGTGACCACATGCTTGTGATGAGTAATTGACAAGTATTTTGGAAAGATTGAGTTTGGTTTGTGCATTTCGTGCCATGATGGCTTTTGGCTCAGTCGGGTTTGGTTAGACGGACTTGAGACATATTCTTCTTTCCGATCAGTCATTTGGGCCATTTTATGCTTAAGTATGATTCATTGATGCTAATTGTGTTTACATGTTTCGAGCGGCGCTATGTAATGTGTTTCTTGTCTGTGATGGCTGCAGGACGTCGAGGCGGAGTCGTGGCGAGACACGGGGTGACCGGACTAGGCGCAGGTGGTGCTGAGGTCTAAGCGGTCGTGATGTGCTGAAGACGGCAAGGACTCGAGGTGGTTGCGAGGCTTGGACGAGTTTTCTGGTTGTAAGTGAGGCTTGTGAGAGGGCTTTAGGGTTTTGCTTTTAGTCAAAGGGGCATGAGAGATGGGTTAGAATCTACTTTTGCTTTCTCTTTAGTGGTTGAGAGTTGTTGGAGAGAGCAGAGGTTCTGTTGGCTATTGTCTCCTCTTCGAGTGTTTGAGAGAACTGAGACATGAGATGAGTTCTTGGGTTCTAGTTGTGAGGACATAGTTGTAATCCCTGTGTAATCATTCATATCTCTTCTTCATTATCAATCTGAGATGATTTCGTTTGGTTGACTTCACTTTTTGCTCTGGTTGCGATTAATTTCAGTTTTTGCAGTCTCTCTGTTCTTCTTTTGGTTTCTTGTGTCTTGAGTTGAATCCTGGTCTTGAGGACAGGTTCTTGATTAATTTGAGAAGGGAAAATGCTCAAGGCTCTTTGATCATCCCATTTTCAAGAACAAATTAAGGATTCATTGTCTTTTGTGATCTCTAGATCCTTCGTCATATGTTTCTCTGTTCTTTAAGAATTAGGGTTTTCCTTCAGGGGATGATGAATTCTCTTGTTTCCCTTTAGGAGATGGTCTGAAATTCTTGCTGGTTTGTCCTGAAGTTGTTGCTAATCTAATTGCAAAGGCTCATGAGCAAAGATTGAATGAATGGAGAATAATTTGAAAAATACCCTACTTTGGAGTTCTTAGGGTTTTGATTGAAGGCAAGATTGTTTCTCTCATTTCTTGTCTTGGTGATGGCTCACGATTTGTGTGTTTTTGTCATGAGATCATTCTCTGGCACATCCCAAAGTCTCAAGAACAAAGGTGCCAAAAATCACAAGAGAAATGGACCTTGTCATTTCTGCTGAATGTCTTTTGACAAAATTCAGATTTTCTTGTTTTTACTTGATCTTTGCCAGTATACTTGTTTACTTGAAGTCTTGATGATATTTAGCTCCTATCTCAGAGGAATTGTCTTGAGAATCCCTGCATTTGTATTTTAAGTTTTGGTCTTAAAGATCTTCTTGGGTATTTTCAATTTCAGCAAATTTCGGCCTGTGCCTGAACTTCTGCCTCTGCCCGAAATCCAGGCCGGTCTGACCGGTACTAAACCGGTGCTCAGACCGGAACTTGGCCGGTGGTCAGACCGCCCGAAGGCTTGCGGTCAGACCGCCCGAAGAGTTGCGGTCAGACCGCTCCTGGTGCAATTTCATGCCTTTTTTTGTGATGGTTGATTCCTTTTGTGCTGTTGTCCTCTTTGGCGTTGATGTTCCTTGCTTTTGCTTTTTTTGGATATTAGCTTGCATGTCCAGTAAGCTTTCGTTGTCTTCTTCATAGTTTTCATAACTATCGGAGAAGAATTTCTTGTCGTGAGTACTTGAGGGGGCAAAACTTTTGAAAATGACATTCAGCCCCCCTCTGTTGTCGATTTCGATCCAACAGTCTAGCCTTGTATTGTGGTAGGCATGGAGTGTCAAAACCTCTGCAGAGTGTCAAAACTATTTAAATAGCCATGCTCGCGGTCGTGAGCAAGCTTGGATGTAGCTACAAAGGATATAGTTTTCCCTTTTCAAAACCATTTCACTAAAACATATGGGATATCATGTACGCGTCTTCCACGTGCTATGCCCGTGGGTAGGATTTGTGCGATGTTTTCAGCCAAGGATGGCTATGAATAGATTTGAGTCAATGTTACGGAAATTATGAAAATGTTATTTTAGTACATGTCTGTCAAATGCTCTTTACAATTCCGTTTTGCAAATTATTACTTATTGATATTGCAAATAAAACTTGCTTCATGCTTAAAATACTTAGCATAAAGCCTCATCCATTATTAGCTTTGCATATATGTATAATTTTGCGATATAGTATAAGTCTTCCTGAGTACACATTGTACTCAACCTTACTTAAATTATTGTTGATCAGAGGATGAAGAAGGTTATGTGCCCGACGATGCGTATTTCGCCCTCAGCACTGGGGAGTTCGACGATGGGGTTTCTAGGGCCTAATCACCAGTCAGTTGCCTGTGACTATGGCAGCATACCACTGGATTGATGCTTCTGCTTAGTTATTTGTCTTCCGATGCAATTTACTTTTGTCTCTGGTATTCTCTTGGCTAGTCGGCCACAAGTTGTAGAATCTTATTGTATTCACCCCTTTGTTATAAATATAATATATTCGAAGTGTATAGATGTGATCTCAATGTTATGAATGTGTGTATTAGCTACTGATTATGGAACTAGTATAGGAGAACACATAAAGCGACCCACGCCCCGTGTCCCCACAATCTGACCGAAGTAAACGGGTATGGCCATATTGGATACCTCCATTGTCTGCTAACCTGCAAATTATTATAATTGTTGAGGAACCGTCGCTGGCGACCAGTCCGATCGATTCCTCTGCTTAGAACAAGAACGAATCAATCACAGAATCACAGAACAATAGATTGAACACAGAAAGGTAGAGAGAACTCCTGGTCTTTCTTTATTGCTTTAGATTGCATCCGGTGTACATAATGAGGGGGTATAGGTCCCTATTTATAGCCTACGGTGGGGTGCCCATATTGGGCCAGGACTCTTGGTCCTGGGCCAAGTTTCTCAACACTCCCCCTTGGGCACTCACCCGACATACTCATGCCTTGTTAAAACTCTATAAAAACCCAGTGGGAAAAATTTGGAGAAAGAGTACATGATATATGTAATGCTGCGATGCACGAATTGCCTCATTAAAAACTTTGGTCGAGAAACTTCATGGAAAACTCGTCAAGAGAAAAAGAGTACAATTCACCCAAATTCATTTGGTCTGCAGGACTTTATTCTTTGGGTACTTAATCTTCATGATCAAGATTTATTAGCGGGCTTGTGAGAATTCTCCCCCTGAATTCTGCACTTCTCTAAGTCTCATCATTCCAATTCCACGCACACACCTTTCAAAGCTAGATGCTGGGAGTGACTTAGTGAATAAATCTGCGAGATTTTCACATGACTTAGTATGCAGTACTTTAATCTCGTCCATCTTTTGCAATTCATGTGCATAGAAGAACTTGGGGTTAATATGCTTTGTGAGATGACTCTTCACATAGCCCATTTGCACTTGTGCAACGCAAGCGGCATTATCTTCATAGATAATTGTGGGGTTTTGCACAATGTTCATCCCACATGACCGCTGGATGTGGTGAACCATTCGGCGGAGCTAAGCGCACTCTCGTGCGGCTTCATATAGTGCTATGATTTCTGAGTGGTTCGTCGAAGTAGCTACAAGGCTTTGCTTAGACGATTTCCATGAAATTGTAGTTCCACCACACAGAAATACATAACCTGTTTGTGACTTAGCGGTATGCGGGTCTGACAGATACCCAGCATCTGCATAGCCAATGAAGTTCAGATCTTGATTCTTTCTGTAAAACAGTCCAAAGTCCTTGCTTCCTTGCAGGTATCGGAAGATGTCCTTTATGCCCTGCCAATGTCTTTTGGTGGGCTCTGCACTGTACCTTGCTAACAGGTTCACGGCAAATGCAATGTCCGGTCTAGTGCAGTTTGCTAAGTACATGAGTGCTCCCACTGCACTCAAATATGGGAATTCCGGTCCCAGGACTTCCTCCCCCTCTTCCCTAGGTCGGAAAGGATCTTTTTCTTGCTGTAAAGACCTCCCGATCATCGGTACTTTCGAGGGAAATGCCTTCTCGAAGCCAAACCTTTCAAGCACCTTCTGGGTGTAGGTCGACTGATGTACCAAGACTCCTTCAGGGACATGCTCAAGCTGTAGGCCTAAGCAAAACTTGGTATTGCCCAAATCTTTCATTTCAAATTCTGACTCCAAGTAGGAGCTTGCTTCTTTTATGTCTTCAGCTGTCCCGATGATATTCAGATCATCTACAACATAGATATTATACAGAATCCATTCTAGGATCGCCGTATAAATACACAAGGACAGTCTTCATTGTTCGTGTAGCCTTTCTTGCAGAGAAAGTCGCTTAAGCGATTATACCGCATTCTTCTAGATTGTTTCAGTCCATACAGTGACTTTCTGAGTTTCACACTGTACATATTTCTATTTGCTCTATCTTGGTTCGGGAGAGGAATTCCTTCAAGGACTTTCATATAAATCTCCGAATCCAAGTTACCATATAGGTATGCAGTCACAACATCCATCAATTTCATTTCTAAATTCAAATTCACTGCCATCGAGATCAAATATCTAAAGGTAATTCCGCTCATGACCGGGGAGTAGGTTTCTTCATAATCAACTCCAGGACGTTGAGTGAAACCTTGTGCTACCAGCCTTGCTTTGTATCTCACTATTTCATTTCTTTCATTTCTCTTTCGAACAAATACCCACTTGTGCCCAACGGGGTATATGTGGGGAGGCGTGCGACATACGGGCCCAAACACCTCTCTTTTGTTCAGAGATAGCAATTCAATTGCTATTGCCTTCTTCCAATCTTTCCAATCTGATCTTTTCTTACATTCAGTGAGCGATGCAGGCTCGGGATCAAGATCGATGATTGTGGCAATTTTCTTTGCGAAGTAGATATCGATATTGGCTGTTGTCCTATTCAGGGACTCTCCCGTGTGCACATAATTTATAGCTATTTCTTCATGAGCTACTTCTTTTGGAGCGATTGCTTCTGCTGGAGCTTTACCTTGCGCATCGCTTCTTTCAATTACGGTGGCAAGTCCCTTTAGTTTTTCGGCTCCGATGTGTGCGCACACATCCATGCCGATGGGGATATTCAGATCCGGTATGCCCTTTTCGGAAGGTGTCATACTTGTGCTAGGTCTCAACTAGCTCCCCTTCTTATTCTGGGGAACTTCAATGATCGGCTGTGATAAATCCCTCTTATCCTTTTTCGCCGGGCGTCCCCGGTTACTTTGGACTCGAAGAACCGGAGTTCTCGTCCTTTTATTCTGAGGCCTCTGGATGGGATTAGGGATACCTTCAATTTTCTTTAGTATGTCAACCCTCTCCGATGCATTGCATGCAGGCACATGCGACTTAACCATGCTCTTCGAATCACTAAAGTGATCGGGCAGTTGATTTGCTAATGCTTGCAATCGATAATCTTCTGGACCTCTTTTTCAGTTTCACTAGTGCGCGGGTCATGTGCATGAATTTCCGTGGCTTCCCACGTAATTTCCCAACATTTTTCATCAACGGGTTGATTTCCTCCCGCTAATGATGGGAAATTATCCTCATCAAAAATGCAATCAGCGAAGCGGGCGGTATGCAAATCTCCCGTCATGGGTTCTAAATACCTGATTATGGATGCAGTCTCATAACCAACGTATATCCCAATCTTACGGAGAGGGCCCATTGCAGTACGCCGCGGAGGTGGTATAGGTACATAAACCTTATATCGAAACCTCCTAAGATGAGAAATTTTCGGTGGTGACCCTTGCGCTAGTTGCATAGGTGAATGGATGTTGTAGGCCGAAGGTCTAAGATTGATGAGATTCGATGCATGAAGGACTGCGTGTCCCCAACATGTAGCTGTCAAATTACTTTTATGTAAGAGGGGTCAGGCAATAAATTTAATTCTTTTAATTAAAGCCTCTGCCAAACCATTCTGGGTGTGGACATGCGGTACCGAATGTTCAACTGCAATTCCCATTGCCATGCAATAATCATCAAATGCCTTTGAAGTAAATTCTCCGGCGTTGTCCATTCTGATGGACTTAATATGATGATCTAGAAACACATTTCTGATGCGAATGATCTGCGAGATCAACTTTGTAAAGGCATGGTTTCTTGTGGACAACAAACCCACATATGACCACTTCGAAGAAGCGTCAATGAGCACCATGAAATACTTAAACGACCCTGAGACGGGCTGAATAGGACCGCAAATGTCTCCCTGGATGCGTTCCAGGAATGCAGGGACTTCATCCTTCACTTTCAGAGTGGATGGTCTAGTAATTAGTTTCCCGGTGGCACATGCAGGGCACACAAAATCTTCATGATTCGGAAAATTCTTCACATAATATTATGCCCATGTGAGTTATTTATTATGTTTCTCATCATCCTAAGACTTGGGTGGCCTAATCTATCATGCCAGAGACAGAAGAGTTCAGGACTTCTGAACACTGTCTTCAGAACAGTGTACGCTGCAGGCGCTTTAATGTTGGTATAATATAGCCCAGTTTCAAGTGAAGGAAGTTTTTCTAATACCCTTTTGCCATTCTCTTCGCGCTTTGTGATGAGTAGGTATTCCTTACCGTACTCTTCGTCAGTCTCAACGTGGAAACCATTGGCGCGAATATCCTTAAAACTTAGGAGAGTCCTAATCGATTCTGGGTACAACAAGGCTTCTTCAATCACCAAAGTTGTGCCCATTGGAGGTATAATAGTGGCTCTTCCAGAACCAATTATACATGCATCGCTTCCAGCGATTGTCGTAAGGCTGCCGGTGCTCTTACGGATCGACTGAAAATATTTAGTCTCTCTTAAGATGGTATTCGTTGTGCCGCTGTCAGCAAGGCATACTTCCTCCATAGGGCGCCACACGTGTTCTAATATAACGTATTTAATTAACATGTATTAGAAGGCATTCAATACATAAATAAAATACGCCAATATCAGAACATATAATGCCATTAAAATTGAATTAATGAATGTTTTATTCCAAAATCATCCAACTATTATGAGAAAGCAAAATCCTAAAGCACCAACCATGCAAGTTCTAAACTTGCCCATTTAACACAAAATAAATGATAATTAACGTCTCATGCATTCTGTGCATCAGGCGGAATCAATTAGAAAATCATCGACTTCTTCAGCTATTTTCTCAGGAGTGATATTCTATTCAAGGGAGATCATGGCTGTGGCTGCCTCTAAGTCATAGGAGGGTGCCGCTGCTGGGATGGGTTCAATATCCATCAATTCAGGCAGCTGCTCAACATGCTCCCCCTCGACTGCTACAAAGTGCGCTTCAGGCTGCCCTTTGCCATTCTTCTTTTGAGCTTGGTGGGCATCAATGACATGTTGCGGTTCTTTGCATATTCGCGACCAATGTCCCCACTTGCCACACTTGTAGCAACCCTGGTTCTGCTGGCCATAGGTTTTGCCACTCTTCTTAGCCTTTCTGTCGTTTGGAGCATCTGACTTGCCTTTCTGGGCAATGATCTTACCCTTCTTCCCCCTTCTCTTCATCAAGGGCTTTCGCACCTTGTAGCTGCTAGCGTTGGTTTCGCGGCCAGCAGAGCTGCCTGGTGGCTGTGAGACGTAATTCTTGCGGAGAAGTTCATCCTGAGCCTCTGCCACCTGCATCATATCAATCAAGTCGGCGTATTCCTTATAGCCGTCTTGACGATAGTTGCGGGCAGTCTGTACAGCACTGGGGTGAAATGTGGACAGGGTCTTCTCAATCTTCTGCTCATCTGTGATCTCCTTGCCACAGAGTTGAAGATTAGTACAAATCCTGTGCAAGGCAGAATTGTACTCCCCGACCGTCTTAAAGTCGGCAAACCTCAGTCTGATCCACTCCTGCTCTGCTTGAGGAAGAATGGTGTACTTGAGCCTCTCAAACCGCTTCTTGAGTGTGGTCCAGAGTGCTAGCGCGTTTCTTTCCGCCATATACTCATTCCTGAGAGTCGGGCAGAGGTGGTGCCTGAGAAAATGAAGTGCCTGAGCATTTTCTTTAGGTGTGGGTCGGGCGTCTTTCTGTCTGCTTAACCCAATAGCTGCGCTGAGCTTCCGGCCCCCAAGCACGATCTCGACATCGGATGCCCATGTCAGATAGTTTTGGCCATTCTGGGCCAGCTCCTCGAACTCCTGGTTCAAAATTCCAGTCATCTACATGTGTATGAACGAAATAAAATAAGTTTACTGCAGGTAAACATGCATGGAATATTTACTACAGGTAAATAAAGTGGTACAATAGGTTCCCATAATATTTCATGATTTTCTATGCATTTTCTATAATTTTACTGCTAATTTCAGTGATTAAAAGCAATTTTCAGCAATTACAATTAATCAAAACAGTAAATAAATACAGAAAATACATAAAACAGTAACGACATAAATAAATAAGCTTCAAATGCTAAAAATAATTCAAGATTCGGATTCCCGAGGCCCTTTTATGCTAAAAATATAAAAGTTCAGCAAATTCTGCAATTCCAGGGGGTTTATACGCAAATTATTCAATTCAGAGAAAATTCGCGCAATTTTCTGATTTACAGAGGGGTTTCAGTAAAATTCTGGACCCATACGAGAAAATAGAGGACCTATCGGCAATTTTCGAAAGTACCGAGGCCCTTTTTGCAAAAATCAGGACTTAGATTAAAGACCTAAGGGCTTCTTTGCAATAACCCAAACAATGGAGGGCTTTTTCGCGAAATGCCGTTCACCGGCTTATTCCTTCCCCCTTCCCTTCTTCTTTTTTTTTCTTTACCCGGCCCGTTTGCTCCCGGTCTTATGGCCCACTCGCCTCATTCAGCCCAAAGGGCCCACCCGGCCGGCTTAACACGGGGGGGGGGGGGGGGGGGTAGGGTTTCCCTACCCCCGTTCCCACGGTGGCGGCGGCGCCGACCCGTGTGGTGGGCTGGGGCGGTTCGGGCGAGGTCGGCGAGACGGCGGCGACTGCTGGCCGGCGAGCCGAGGCGGGAGGCCGGAGCCAGGTGCGGGCGTGGGCACAGTTGCGGCCGGCGAGCCGAGGCGGGGAAAAACCGGCGTGCGGCCAAGTCGGTGGCTGCGGGTGGGTGCGGCGGCTTTGGGCGGCGCACCTTAGGCGGCGGGCGGAGCGGATGCCGGCGCAAGGCGGCGAAGCGACGAGCCCGGCGGCGCCATGCAGAGCGGTGGCTCACGGCGCGTTCGGGCGGCCGAGGCCGGCGGTGGCGCAGGGGCACTAGTCTGCAGGCGGGCGCCAGCTGGGGTGCGGCGGCGTGCGGGCCATCCGGCCAGCCTAGGCCGGCGCATCAACCTCGGGGCTCGGGACGTCGGCTGAGGTTGGTCTCAGGTAGAGCGCGGCATCGGCGGATCTTCCTCAGGCGGCGCGCATGCAGGCGCAGTGAAGCCGAGCGGTGGAGGTCGCGCGTATGGGCGCGAGCGTGTGTGCAGGCGCATTAATGCCGAGCTGCAGAGGGTCGGCTATGGTGGCTTCACCGGCGATGGCTTCTGGCCATTGCTCATTTTTTTTTCGTGCAGGGGCCAACCAAACAACAATAAAAGAATAGATGCAAATTTTCTCGTGCAGTCTTTTCTTATGTAATGATCGTGCAGAATCAAATAAATTCATGCAAAAATTTCCGTTTCTACGATGCAATCAACATCTACCCCGTTTCGCAATCTACCGATCGACATTGTGCCGGCGATTTCAAATCTGCTCGCGGTAGATTTGGGGCGGATTTGCATCGTTTCTAATCTACAGTGCAATCAACATCTACCCCGTTTCACAATCTACCGATCGACATTGTGCCGGCGACTTCAGGTTGGCTCACGGTAGATTAGGGCGGATTTGCACCGTAGAGATTCAATCTAGAACGCGAAAAGAAAATACAGATTCAAAAGTGATCTAGAAAATTCAATCTGTGCTTCGATGATTACCTCGTTCACCAGAGCGAAGTCGTGCTGATAACGTGTTGAGGAACCGTCGCTGGCGACCAGTCTGATCGATTCCTCTGCTTAGAATAAGAACGAATCAATCACAGAATCACAGAATAATAGATTGAACACAGAGAGGTAGAGAGAACTCCTGGTCTTTCTTTATTGCTTTAGATTGCATCCGGTGTACATAATGAGGGGGTATAGGTCCCTATTTATAGCCTACGGTAGGGTGCCCATATTAGGCCAGGACTCTTGGTCCTGGGCCTAGTTTCTCAACAATAATTACTGATTTATTAATTATGTTGCACGTGGAAACCACCTCCTGGATACGAGGGATCCGGTGCATGTGAGCATCAGCGCACCTGAAGGCATGCATGAAGTAATTTTCAGAAGATAGAAGCACATGGAAAAGGATCAAGAAGTATATTTAGAGGACTTTAATAATCAGAAAGAAATATTTAATCCTTCGTTACATAATCACTGACCGTGAGGGTTGATGAATATATGCCTAACCTTCATCTCCAAAAAGATGTACGATACTGCGAGAGGAAGTAGTATATGCCTATACTGCATCACAAAAAAGAAGTATGACACTTTGTGAGGAAGTAGTATATATGCATGTCTTGGGAAAGTAGTATACATGTGAAGGTAGACAAGTAGTATGATACTACGTGAGTATAATATTGCTTAGCAACCAATAAAAGTATAATATTGCTGAATTTCTCTCAAATTTTCCTTTAGAAAGAAGTATCCACGCATGGTAATTTCACTCAAAATTTTCCTTCAGAATAATATTTTGTTCAAAGAAAGCTAACCCCTGTAATTTCTTATAAGGTGTATGCATTTACAGTGTCAAAAAAACCAAAAGCTGTATATCAACTGTAGAAAGGAGTGTATTCTCTTTTAAGGGGAGGCAACGTCAGACGAAATGTTGAACGCTACATATACAACTGAAAGGTCAACTAATACATGGAAGTACTGAAAAGAAGAGGTATGTTCCACTCGATGGTAGTATACACACGAAAAGAAAAATTAGTATCTCATTGAAGACTTGCTGCTCTGAAAAATTAGACTTTGATGCTGCACATATCAGTTAGCTTCCCATGAACGTGTTTTGCCATTTTATCGAACAAGTTGTGTCAGATTCATGAGCTCCTATCTGCATTTTTTTGGGAGGATAAGTGTTAGTAACTAAAAGCATGACTAAAAAATGATTGCCATACAAAAATAGTAATTCAATAATAGTGAAAGAAAAATCTAGAAGTACAAGTATACTGCATATCGAAAGTATACTTCATATAACCGAAATACACTCAAGACAAATTTATACAACCAATAGTCTCCTACGTTTGTCAATATTGACCGTGATACATCCAATAGGTAGCACCTATTTGAACTGTGGACATTTCAAGCTTATGTTCTTATTGCCATTACCACCAGACCAGTCATTTCATATAGGAATTGACAGCACAGAGTGTGCTGTAAAGGACGTTGCCTTCCAATAATTCGTTAATCATATCCATGCTAAGTATTATTAATATTTGACAGCATCTAATTTTAATTTGTAATGATATACCAGCTGCTGTGTTGCTTGGCATGGACTCCTAATTTTCATTCTCTTCAAGATGGTCCTGGTACCTGGGAATGCAGGTCCTCCGGTGCTCTTTTACAGAATGATTAGTTAGCGGCTTCTCTGTTCCTATGTAGAGGTTAAGACCAACACTCCAGAATCCAGGGGCAGTATGTCGAGTCTGAAGGACTGGTGCTACACGGTAATCGCGTAGAATACATCATCGAAAAAAGTAATCCGTATATGCTAAATGGATGTATGTTAAGAAGTATTAAGTATATGTACAGAGTGAAAGGAGCATGTCGAACTAGATATACTGGACCTAGATTCTGGCGTATTTGCTGAGTTGTAGGGAGTATTAAATGGTTTCTGTAGCATTCAGTATCTGTACAGATTGAAAAGAGCATGTCGGTCTAGATATACTGCACCTAGATTCTGGCGTATTGTTAAGGAAAAAGAAGTACACCCTCCCCTTCTTGCATTTGAATTGCCCTCGACTCAAGCTCATCTTCTCCCAAATATAACTTCAAATATACAATGTTAAACGTGAGACTAACCCCGAATTCTGCAGGCAGATCAAGCTTATATGTATTATCATTAATCTTAGCTAACACCTTGAATAGACCATCAGCTCTAGGCATCAAATTAGACTTTCTTAGTTTAGAAAATCTATCTTTGTGCAAATATAAACCATGTGGATTAAGACGTGACTTCTTTGTTGCATGTAGTGCAACGAGACGCATAGTGCTCAACGTTGCGCCTCAACTTAGGCCAATAGAAGTGATAGGTCAAAACACCCTCCATCTTTTTGATACCAAAATGTCTCATGAGTCCTCCCCCATGCGCCTCTTGTAATAACAAAAGATGAACGGAACTAGCTGGAATGCATAGCTTGTTAGTACGAAACAAAAATCCATCATTCACAACAAATTTATTCCATCTTTTGCCTTCTTTACAATTCTGAAATATATCTTAAATTCAACATCATACACATATTGCTCCTTAATTGTCTCTAAACCAAAGATTTTGAAATCAAGTTGAGATAACATGGTATAACGACAAGATAAAGCATTAGCAATAACATTATCCTTTCTTTTCTTATGCTTAATGACATATGGAAATGAATCAATGAACTCAACCCATTTAGCATGTCTACGGTTCAGATTTGATTGAGAACGAATATGCTTCAACGATTCATAATCAGAGTGTATAACAGATTCTTTGGGCCATAAATAATGTTGCCATGTCTCTAATGTTCGAACTAAAACATATAGTTATTTATCATAAATAGAATAATTCAGACTAGGCTTACTCAATTTTTCACTAAAATAAGCAACATGTTTACCTTCTTATAATAACACACCTCCAATCTAATTCCACTAGCATCACATTCAACCTCAAAGGTCTCACCAAAATCAGGAAGTTAGAGAAGTGGTGCATTTGTAAGCTTATCTTTCAAAAATCTAAAATAACTGTTCTTGTGTAGGGCCCCAAATAAATTGAACACCTTTCTTTGTAAGCTCATTCATCGGTGCGGCAATGGTGTTGAAATCTTTGACAAAGCATCAATAAAATCCAGCAAGTCAGAGAAAACTCCACACTTGAGTGACCATGTTAGGAGTCGCCAACTTTGTATAGCTTCGATCTTGACTTGATCAACCTCAATACCCTATGGAGTAACAACATAGCTAAGAAACGATACTCGATCGGTGCAAAAGGTGCACTTCTCAAGGTTACCAAATAAACATGCCTCATGTAGAGCATTAAAAACAGCAGTCAAGTGTTCTAGATGGTCCTCTAATGTTTTGGTATAGGTTAATATGTCAATAAAATATACCACCACAAATTTGCCTATGAAAGCACGCAAAACTTCGTTTATTAATCTCATGAAAGTACTATGTGCATTAGTTAACCCAAAAGGTATCACTAACCACTCATATAACCCAAACTTAGTTTTGAATGCAGTTTTCCATCGCCTAATTGCATGCGAATTGGTGATATCCACTATGCAAATCAACTTTAGAGAACACAGTAGAGCCGCTTAATTCATCAAGCATATCATCTAGCTTAGTAATAGGATGATGATATCAAATAGTAATATTATTCTACAATCAACACACATACACCATGATCCATCTTTTTTATGTACCAAAATCACAAGAACATCACAAGGACTAAGGCTTTCGCATACGTACCCTTTGTCAAGCAAGTCTTACACTTAACGCTGAATTTCCTTAATCTCTTCAGGATTAGTCCTATATGGTGTACGATTGGGAAGTGAGGCTCCTAGAATTAAATCAATTTGATGCTCAATCCCCTAATTGGAGGCAGCCCTGGGGATACCTCACTTGGGAACATATAAGCAAACTCCTACAAAATATTAGCAACAATAGGAGGTAAAGGAGGCATATCCTCAAAAGAAAACAATGCTTCTTTCCACACTAAAGTATAGCAATCAGATTGGCTATCTTCCATCTCATAAATATCAGATTTAGTAGCAAGTAAAATAGAACCTTTCAATTTAATTTCACCATTCCTAGCATTAGTTTCTTTCTTTCTCTGGTGCAGAAGTTCTTTAGTTATAATCTAATTTTCACTTTTGCTACTCTCCAATTCTCTATTAGCACAAGTTCTTTAGTTTCTTTCTTCCTCTGGCTTGTACCATGTTCTTGCTCATTTCTGATGCATGTGATGGTGTAGTGGAAGTAGATGGACGCCTTCTGTTGGAAGAGTTCATAGGTGCAGGTGTTCGGTTGGAGGGAGTAAATGTGCTCTTGATTGCCCACGACTTGCATAAGAACCTGCAAAATTTCCTTTATTCCTAGGTTGATGTACCTGTACCTCTCTTTTAGCTTTATAAGCAAGGTGAAACAAGCGAGTGATATAATTGTATTCTTTATAATCAAGCATGTCCTAGATTTCATGGTTTAAACCTTAAAAAATCTAGCCATCTAGCATCTTCAGTTTCTTCTCAACCACAATGCAACAAACTAATTGTAATTCTTGATCCTTTACAGAACTACTACCTTGTCTTAAGCCTTGCAATTTATGGAGCAAGTCACAAGAATAATATGAAGGTATATATCTATGTCTCATTACTCTCTTCAAAGCATTCCATATTTTAGGTATGTTCTGATTAGTACGATAATATTCACTCCACCAAATAGATGCAAAATCAGAAAACTCACTAGTAGCAGCCCTAACTTTCTTAGCTTTAGGGAATTCATGGCAATCAAAATTTTATTCTACGGTTAACTTCCATGTGAGATAAGCTTCAGGATTATATTTTTCAGCAAAAGAAAGCATAGTGAATTTAACTTTACCAAACATACCATTATGGTCACGTAACTGACGTGGTGGTACTCTCCTCATACATTGTCGATTGAAGCGTCTTCGCCAATGATCATGATCATTATTGGGGTTGAAACCTCCATCAGACTCTGCATCAGCAACATACTGATTTACTTCATTATCGACCTCATCTTGTAGTTTTACCTCTTCGGCCCATGACCGAGCAATGGAAGAGGCATGACATTGTTGTGGAATGCCGGCAACAGTGGGGGTAGTAGGTATAGGAACCGCAGCTTGTGGTGGTGGAGCTCTCTCCAAATGCTGCACATGTGGCGTCAATAGCCACCTCAAATGCTCGAATTGTTGATTCATCAAGTGCGTGAAGTGTTGTATGATTCTTTTCATATGAGGTGTAAGAGGGTGTTCCTCCTTGGAGTGATTAGCGAAACTTGCCATTGTTAGTAGAAAACAAGGAACAAATCACAGTGTATATGTCCCTATGAACTACTTGGTGTTGGAGGTTCAAAAGAAAATCACTCACACCCAAGCTTATACCAAATTCTTACCGGTTCTTTCCAAGCAAAATATGCAGTGACCAACAACTAGTGTCAGTGTCAAATGCTTCCCGAAGATTGACAAAGTGATTGCAAGCAACTGGCACCTGTACGATGGTACAAGGTGGAGCTAGAATTGGCTTTAATATGGTAGCAAAGATTAGCAACAATCAAATTAGTATTTGTAAGTTAAATAATTATTCAAAGTACTAGTCAATGTTACTGATCCTAGCTTAGAAAAAGCTAGGTAATGAAGCCCAGTGTGTGAATGCACATGCAAAGATCAATGTTTCTGGATGTAAGCAAAGAAAAATCTCACACCAAGTGCTAGGAGAGATGCTCACCAAGCTACTCAAACTTCTGTTTAAGGGTACAAGATTGTTCACAAGATGTAGAGTACAAAGACATGAATAACATGCAATATAAACAACTTTCTAGTTTAAGCAGAAAACAACAACTAGTCTCAAAGATGAAATGGGCACAGTTTTATATGTCTTATATATTCTTGTTTGAAAGGTTTTTATGAGATCTACAACTTTGCAGTTGAAGCGAAACCTGAATTCTGAAGGGAAGACCAAGAAAAGGGCAAAAACAGAAACCGAAAACTTGTGATGCAAATTTAGGTATAAAGATGGCCAATTTAGGGTTCTTAGTGGGTGACTAGTATAAGTGGGTCATTTTTTGGATGCGGCTCATTGTTAGCTTTCCAACGAGTACAAGAACATCGAAAATGGACACTATATACAAAAATTATGCTCGTTTTACTGAAGGTGTCTTGGAATCGGATTTGTACTCGGACTAGAAACCGACTTGGGCTCAACTTGAAACTGCTATACATTCAATCCCATAGGCCACTTGCTGAAATGTTTTGTGGAAGCTTATGGCTATATGTACAAGGTCTCCACCAATTTTGACATGCTTTTCTTTTCTCTTTTTATTTACCGTGGCTTTTGTTTTATGTGGTTGCTTCTTCCTCCTTTTGGTCTAGCCAGCCATAGGGTTTACTGCAAGGCGCAAATAATAACAAAGGGTGGATGCTAGACTCGGACACCAACTCACCCAAAAGATCACAACAATTCTCTCGGTTTCACGGTAATGCAGTGAAAGCGAATACGAACTCTTTGGAAGTGGTTTTTTTTTGGCGTGGGTTAGAGACGTTCTAACCTAAAACTTTTCTATTTTAGATGCAAAAACTAAGAACCCTAAAAGAATGATCAAACGATGCCAACTAGAACTACAAATCAGCAACTAGACATAGCGATGCAACAAAAAATTCAACTAGCAAAATACTACAAAGAAAATTGCAAGACACAGACTGGTTGGATAGGGTGAACTAACCCTAATATTTTTTGATTTTTTGTGGCTTTTGTGGACTGTAGGTAAAGAAAAACATTCTTACCAATTAACAGTAGTTCTGATACCACCTGATGCAATGATGGGTGTCCCAATCTTTCGATGAGAATGATGATTCAATTTCAGGAGACAACTCTCATGATTCAGCTACCTATCCCAAACGACCAATATGCCCAGCAATCGCTAAACCAACTCCAAATTTGTTATTGACCTTGCTAGAAGCATGACCAACCTTACCACGAAGGTTTATTCCTGCATGCAATCAAAGAACGAGTAACAACATGATAGATAAGCAATCTGATATTGTGAGTAGGAATCAAGAATTGTATTGAAAAGTGGGTTTCTGAAGAACAATGTTGTTGTTGTAGTCGTCGAACAAGAGGACAATGCATAAAGTAGCAAAGCTAAACTTCAATCTAACAAAACCCAAATAGCTTAAGGGGGTGACAACTGAATATATGACAGAGGCCAGGAGGTGGCGGCCAAGGGGGTGGGCATGTAACTGTCGGAACTCGGAGCGGCAACTCCTGGATCCTCTGTGTAAATCGCACTAGTCCAGGATCAGGTAGTGCACACAGTGAACAACAAAGATAAATATCAACCATAATGACATTTATTAATTAAATATGGGCGGAATTGCCAAAGTTTACATCCACAGCACATAAGCCAAAATTAAACATAAGCAGCGGAAGAAAAACCTTTTATTAATTAATAGTTATGGCTATCGACAAAAGAGAAAACTGACAACTCATAACAACGTTTTATTAACTAGCTTAACAACTTATCCTAAAGGGCTAAGGGTCGCCTTGGTGTCATCCTTCACGGCTATCGAGGTACAAAGCGCGATCCTTCAATGCGAAGACTGAAATGGCGGCAGAGGCGGAGAACTGCTTTACGAGCGGCTTCTTGTTTGGCTCTTTCAAACGAGTAACCATTTCCCGTGAAGCGGTAGCGAAGACCTCCATATCCAGTTTGCTTAGTGATGAGTAAAGTGAAGTGATGTCCCATCGTCTGATCTCCATGGCTTTCTTCTCGGTGTATGTAGATAGCTCGACGTTGAAAACCCAAATGGCGCAGCAGGTGATGAAGGCCTCTACTCCATCCATCAGTGGGTGCAACATCGAAAGTGTTCATCTACAATGGTTTGAAAGGAGAGAGAAATCAGAAGGGTATTTTTGAATGATCATATTAAAGATGAGGAAGAGTTGAGGGATGAGAGAAAGAAAAGATTGGAGGGTAAGAATAAGCATACATATGTATATATATGTATACATATATTTTTGAAAATATTGTTTATAAGAAAATAATTCCTTATGGTCAAACCATTCTACTCTACCTACGGTCGCGTCTTAGTATCGTCATGGCTCTGATACCATCTCTGTCGGAACCCGGAGCGGCAACTCCTGGATCCTTTATGTAAATCGCACTAGTCCAGGATCAGCTAGTGCACACAGTGAACAACAAAGATAAATATCAACCTTAATGACATTTATTAATTAAATATGGGTGGAATTGCCAAAGTTTACATCCACGGCACATAAGCCAAAATTAAACATAAGCAGCGGAAGAAAAACCGAAGCGGAAGAAGCCCACTGAGCCTGCCCACAGGCAAACGACAGTAAGACGTGGCCTACTCATCCAAGTCTTCACCGTAGTCGAAGTCGTCCTTCTCTGTGTGGAGATAGCAAGGTGAGTACAAACTTGTACTCCGCAAGTCACACGGAGAGAATGCATTATAATGATAAAGGCTTCAATGGAAGGCTTATACGGTTAGTTTGCATAAAACAGCATTTAATGAAATACAGTAAATAGATTGAAATTGCTGAATTTAATACAGTAAGTAAAACAATACTTGTATTTGAAAATAATACCGTCAGTGCAGGCTCCGACCAAACACCAATCTATCCACGGGCATCCCACCCGGACCATCTTTTCCAAAAGTTCACGTATGGATTCCATCCATCCACACGCTTTCACTGCGCAACTCTGATGGATTCCATCCATCCACCAGGTTTCAATCTCTCACGGATTCCATCCATCCGCAAGGTTTTCATCTCTCGTGGATTCCATCCATCCACAAGGTTTTCAAAAACATTTTTGGAAAACAAAGTCTAATCCATGAAAAACTTTTACTCAGCATGCCCATGACCGCGGGCACGGCTATCCAGGATAGATTATACACTCTGCAGAGGTTGTACATCTTTACCCACAAGACATGATCATCCCGTTTTGCCACGCGAGTTACACACTTCCTTAGGTGTGCGGCGGGGAGATCATGACAAGGCCTTTACAATGCAAAGCCTTCATCCTGGCCAAGCCAACACTAAGGTTTCACCCCAGTAAGGAATCCACCAGACCGGGACCCCCTCTTGAGCCGAGTGAGACTTCTCATGGCCTACGCCACGCTCACTTTCAACCTACAAAATGGCTCAGGTTGGGACCCGCAAATTATTCAGCCAGGGCTGTCCCATACCAGCCTTGTGGTAGTACGTTAGGGCTTTGCAATAGTAGCTCACAGACTGGTCCTTAATCTGACTTAGGCCCAACCACATACCCCCGTGCACGACAATCAACCACTGCGGCTCCAACCAACAGGGCATGCCTACACCCACCAATCTAACCAATTGCCTAAGTCTAAACCAGGTTTTATATTTTGTTTGCAAAATATTTCATAAACCTCATTGACTCACCAAAGTCAAGAGTTCATTTAGAGGAATCATCATTTCATGTGAAAAGCTCATCATTTGATGTGAAAAGGTATCCCAACTCATAATTATGACTAAGCAGGGCTAATCATTTAATTTAAATTCTCTAGCCAACACTAATGTATCAACTAGAGTTTGATTTTAGGGTGAGAAGGTATCGAGGAATTCAATATCAAAGGAGGAATTAATAAGCAGGCAATAACTAAATTTAAAACTGAATTGAAATACGTTGAATAAAAATATGCATGTAGAATAATTTAAAACAACATAGTTTTATTTTGAAAACTGGGATCAACGTGATCAAGGAGTGTGACTTGCCTTGCCCTTCAACTTGGTTTGAATCTTCGTCGAAGAATTTTCCCGAATCGTCGAAGTCTACACGTGAAAATAACCCACCAAATTCAAATAAATTCAAAATAAATTCAAATTGACTTCAAATATTTGCATTGAGGCTAGCAATGGATAGAGGGGAATTTTTGATGAATTTAGAAATTTGAATGGGCTAAATCGGAGTTAGGATGAAGAAGAACGGGCTCCGGGAAGTTTGAAAAGAGAGAAAATGGAAAATCATGATTTTTGAAATTATTTCCCTAAAGGAAAATTTGAATTATTGCGTCAGCAGGGATTTTATTTTCGGCTGATTTATTTTTCAATGGAAAAATGGCTTTATTGCGCCAGCATGACCTCAGCCCTGAGGTGGGCCGGCTGACAGGTGGGCCTCGGTCCATGTGGACCGAGTCCACGGGTGAAGGGAGTGGCCGACGTGGCATGGGGGCGGGTGTGTGCCTGCGTGGCACTGACGGGGGTGGGCAGACGCTGAGGTGGCGCCACCTAGGCAACCACGCGGCATGGCGGCGGACGTGGCCGGCCGGTGAGGGAGGGGCTCGGGGACGACACGCCCGCCGGAGCTCCGGTGGCCGGCGGCGAGCGGCGAGGGCGGCAACGGGAAGAGGGGGCCGAGGGCAGCTCAGTTTACCTTCGCGCGGAGCTAGGCGGGCACGGGAGGCGGCCGGCGGCGAGGACGAGGCGACGGTGGCTCGGGGGCTACGGCGCGACGGCGGTGGGGCTCTCGGGAGGGGAAGATGAGCGGAAGGGGAGGTGGTGCGGAGTGAGGGGAGGCCGGGGGAGGTATTTATAAGGGTCGGGGAGGGGGGAGGCAAGGCGAATTTCTCGCCGGAGATGCGCAGGGCGGCGGGGGAGATGGCGGGATTAGGGGGACAGCGGCGCGGGGACGGCGGGATTCGGGCGCGGGGATGGCGGGGCTGGTCGGGGAGGAAGAGGGAGGGAGCAGGGAAGGGAATATGGGCGAGTGGGGAGGTGGCGGAAATGGCGGCGGTGAAGTCGCGGCCGCGGGGCAGGAGGAAGAAGGGGCGGGCTGATAAGCGGGCTCGGGTGGCAGCGGGAGAGGGAGGAGGGGGGTGGCTGACGAGTGGGGCCGGGGGAGAGAGAGGGCGGCGTGGGAGAAGCGTGGGCGGACGGGCCAGATGGGCAGAGGGGGCGGCGTGGCGCGCATCGGGAGGGGGTAGGCGCGGTGGAGGCGACGGCCGGATGGTGGCGGCGTGGAGAGGATCTGGCCGTCCACGTGACGGCCGGAGGGGGAGGATTGGGATTTTGAATTTTATTTTCTGATTTTGATTTTTCAGAAAAAGGCTAGGAAATGCAATAAAGCTCAGAAAAATATACAAATACTTCCAAAAATTCCAAAAAAATTCACAAAAGTCCTTGAAGATATTTTGGACTTAATAAAAATATTTTCAACTAATGTTGGTATTTAATTTTTATACTAAAAATATATTTTAATTTCAAAAATACATTTTTAAACTCCAGGAAAACCAGAAAACCAAATAAGAGCCAAATAAATCCAAATAATTATTTTGAACTAGGATTTTCGTAGAAAGTCAAAATATCATTTTATTTCATAATAGTTTTATGTTTTTCTTAAAATGCTTTTCAAATCCAGCTTTTTCAAAAGCAGAAATTCAGGGCAAAACCAAATTTAAAATTTAGGCAACAAAAACACTTATTTTAGATTAAATTTTAATTTTAATTGATTTTTATTTATTTATTTATTTATTTTATTTTAATAAAAACCTGGGCTGTTACAGTAACCCTAGGAGATACAAGGCCCATGGGCCCAAGTGGAGGTGGCGCAGCACCTTGGACTCGGATTCAGAATCAGCCTTGAGTTGTTTTGGTGATTGTAGCACACTTAGAAGGAATTTAGGGGTGAGGCTAGATCTATTGGAAAGAGAATGAGATAAACTTTCAATCAAGTACTTATGGGGCTCAAACAGAGTGTGTATGTGAAAGTTATGCTTGTTTGAGTTCGGTGCTGTCTCTGAAGGCCGAATTGAACTGCGCATGCTTTCCTTCATGATCAGCTCCTAAGTTTCTAATTAAAAGAACATCATATGCGTAGTAGCATATTCTTATTAGGAACAAAATTCTCTCCTAGAAATGAAGTTAATTGATAGTTCAATTGACGTGTGCGAGCCCTTGTGATTGGACCTTGCAAGTGTATATGTTCAGATCTATTATGAGGAATGTTGGTTGTATGAATGGAAGTGATCTCCTCATCATACTCCACTGAACATGAATAGACCACATATCAAATTCACATTACTGAACATGAATAGACCACATATCAAATGTCATTTCCTTGCTAGTAATGAACAAGCAATGATAGGATGGGAGTGCTTGGTTCAGCATTTAGGTGCACTCTAGTGATATAGTCTCTGGTGGCCCTAGCTCCTAGTTGACTGAAATTCAGACTCAACAATAATTTAGATTTTAGAACAACATCATACATATAGTAGAAAATCATTTAGAACAATAGCAAACATTATTACATAGCAGATGTAGGGCTCAGGGTCTCCTTTAGTCCCTTACATTACTCGCTTGTCTAAAGCAACATCCCCTCACCTCCCAGTACATTGTAGTCCACCATCTATTGCAAAGAGGATAAACAAGTTAAACTGGCAATGCAACGTTCCCAATAGCAGCAATTGAACAAATAAGATCATTACTGCACATCCAATCTATCAACTATCTTATGAAGCATTCACATAAAAAACTATAAAAAATGGAAATAACATAAGTTATTACCTATTCATTAATAACAGGCAGAAGGATTTCCATTCACCCATCACTACTACAGAAAGGCTAATAGTAGACGCCAAATCACAGACGGTTTTGTGAAACCGTCTGTGATGTACACTATTACAGACGGTTTTAATTTGAAGGTCGTCTGTGGTATTTGTGGCGGGAAAAAGGAGTATCACAGATGGTTCTTACCTCTGAACCGTCTGTGATACTGGAATATCACAGACGGTTTTATAATAAAAACCGTCTGTGATAATCTGGAATATCACAAACGGTTTTTATTATAAAACCGTCTGTGATACTGGAATATCGCAGACGGTTTTTTATTAAAAACCGTATGTGATATTCCGGATTATCACAGACGGATTTTATTATAAAACCGTCTGTGATACTGGAATATCACAGACGATTTTTTATTAAAAATCGTCTGTGATATGTTTCCCGCCTTGCAATTTCCCAAAATTTCATAATTTTCCGCCTGAGTCCGAGTAGGATTCAGTTTTGACACACCTTCAGTAAAACGGGCATAACTTTTGCATACGGTGTCCGTTTTTGACGTTCTTGTACTCGTTGGAAAGCTAACGACGAGCCCGATCAAAAAAAAACGACTGGCCTAAGCCAGTCGCCCTCCAAGACCTCGAAAATCGGCCATCTTTGGACCTAAACTTGCGTCGCAAATTTTTGGTGTCTGTTTTTGCCCTTTTTCTTGGTCTTCCTTTCGGAATTCGGATTTGTCTTCACCTGCAAAGTTGTAGATCTCGTCGAAACCTTTCAAATGAGTATATATAAGCTATATAAAACTTTGCTATTTTATCTTTTCATACTAGTTGTTTATATTGTATCGGTATATAAAATTCTGTGCTCTAATTCACAGACGGTTCTATATATAGAACCGTCTGTGATATTCATTCATCACAGACGATTCTAGCCAATAGAACCGTCTGTGATAATCTGACCACTGGGCCCGTCAATCCTCCTCACCCCACGGATCGTAGCTCCGCCTCTCTTTTCCCGCGCCCAAAATTTCGAACTCCCGCCTCTCCCTCCCTCTCCCTCCCCTATAAATATTACCAAAACCCAGCCTCCTTGCTAGTTTCCTCCTCCTTGTTAGTTTCCTCCTCCTTGCTGTCCTTGTTCTCCTCCTCTTGTTGTTCTTCTCCTCCTTGCTATCCTCCTCCTTGCTGTTCTCCTCCTCCTTGCTGTCCTCCTCCTTGCAAACGACGCACACGTCAACGGGAGGCAAGACACCGCAGAAGCAACTAGCTCGTGCCAAGGCAGCGCTCAATCAACACCGACAATGGTGGGCGTCAAAGACATCCAGCTCGCGCGCTGCATCAGGGGCGAGAAGGCCTAGGCATAGAGGATCTTTGCTTTTCTCTGTTCTTGTTGTGTTAGCTAGATGAGCAACCTGTTTGTTGTTCTCCTCCTCTTTATTGTTTGTTGTTTGTCTGTCTATTCTTGTAATGGTAGACTCTAATCTTAAAATGTGTACTGTGTTTCATACTGTATTTGCTTGTTCTCATTTCAATTAATTGATTTGCGAAATGGATGTTTTATGTTTATGAAATGAATTGAGATGTGAGGATGTATACATGTACATGTTGATCTGCTTGTTTCAGAGAGCATGGCTAGCATTTCCTGAGGCTAGCCAATAAACAGAAATAGATTTAGGGGTAGAAGAGAATAGCACAGACGGTTTTTAGTCAAAAACCGTCTGTGATAGCTGATAATCACAGACGGTTCGAAAACCGTCTGTGATGACCTTCGATTATCACTGACCCATAAATACAGACGGTTCACAAAACCGTCTGTGATGACGTTTTTGAACCGTCTGTGATGACCTTTTCTGTAGTAGTGCATAGACCATCTAAACTAGCTTAAGTGTCTACAAGATCCACCCACATTTTTTTCTAGAACAAAGGGCACCAGCCCCAATTTCATCAAAAACCCAAAATATCCAAATTAGGTAGACAAGGTGCTTGGTTTACTACAGAGAATGTAGGTGGCATTTCATTGAACAAACAATGTGTGCACTATACAGAGCATATTATAGAGGATAGAGGCTAAAGCTCTACAGGCAAAGCCAAACCTAAGGAGAAAATGTAGGGGCAAATAGCAGGTAGGGAGAAACGGTTGGTATACTTACTTCACTCAGGCTCAATAGCAAAGGTAGAGGCTACAACGGTGCCTCTACAAGGGCCTGTGTTAGCATGAACCCTAGAATCAGAAGGGATGGGTGGAGCTAGAGAGCACAACTCGAGGGAAGCCAAGCTCTACGCTAAAGGAGTGGGCCCGGCGAGCAGTTGCGCAATGGTGAGAGGGGCGGTGGTGAAAAGGGGTGAAGGGGGTGGGCAACGGCTCGGTGGTGGCAACTAGGGCACAAACTCAGGGTCGAGCTTGGTGAGTCATTGCCTCAATGGCCAACGAATGCAGCAGTAGTAGCACTTGTATTCTCATAATTCTAGTCTTCATTATCCTTGAACCCTAAGCAAACCGAGTGTATTTCTGTCCTATACAATAACCATTCAGTTTAGCTGAAACTAGTTGATTCGGTGGTTTTATAAAAAACTGGCTGGTTCATCTGGTTTATTCTAGTCCGACTGCATGAATAGTCTTTGAAGCAAACCGAGTTGATGTAGTCTTTGGTTCTAGTTTTCCCAGTTCAACTAGTGGTCCAATCCAGTAGTCTTAACTATGCCCGTCCTGGCCGCGCCGATTTGTGTTGTGCCACATGTCGGCCATCTAGCCATCTTGCGCGTCGATCATCCATCTTCCCTTGCACCAAGTGTCAAGCATTGGGGCATGCATGCACTATTCATATTCTCCATCACAAAGCCTTGTCGCAGCCACCTCGATCTCCTCAGCATCGAAGCTGTCTTCACCGAGGAGATCGTCCCGTGTCCATATCAGAGTTTTTAGCATCCATGCATATAAGGCTGAGCTGTGCCCTCATTTCCACATCCTGAGTCACTTGCCATCTTCTTCAAGTTTGTGCCTTCGTCGTCGTCTTCATTTGGTCTTCGCCGCTGAGCTCCATTGAGTCATGCCGCCGTTTTCTTCATGGCATCATCATAGTCTCATCGTGACCAACCAAGTCCGTCATCCACCCTCATCGACTAGTAAGATGCTGTCGAGCCTGCCCTGCTGCGTTTCTTCGCCGCCGACCGACATCACCTTGCATCAGTCGCCACTGGTCACCTTGGTTTTTGTGCCTTCCGTTTGCTGCCCCCTTGTCCTCTCTCCCACCTGTCCCTTGGTTTTTATCTGCATTTATTTGTGTTTTGTTCATTTTCTCTCATGTTAGATAACATCTTTGAAGAGGTAGAAGCAGGACCAGATGATCAAGAGTTGGTAGCTGAGCAAAGCTAAGGCAAGTCATGACCTTGAACATAGTTTTTAAATTTATTTATTTGTTATTTTATTTTAAATTATCATGTATTGCTATTTAAATATAAACCTTTGTACTTGTTAGTTATTATCCAATTTGATTAATTCAACCTAGATAATTTGAATACCATGATTCCATTGTCACCAGAGGATTGGTATTTATTTAGTGATGGAATACTAGTTGTCACATGGATTGTATGTTTAATATATTTTGCCGTACTTATAGTACGTTGGGTTCATCATCACATGTAGATTAATTAATTAATTTTGACTTATTGAGATGTTGAATCATGGTGGTCAGCCATAGTTATAAATTTGAGTACCATGATATAGGTAGTGTCATTGGTGTTGGTTCTATAAAATGATTTTCACTTGGGTGAGTGATTGTGCAGTAAAGGGGAAGTATAGCTAGCACTTTTAGGATGTGGATGTCTTACCTAGGTAATACCTAAGAACTTAACTTTATGTGCCATTGATTTGAGCCTTACTGTGCAACCATATGTTTAGTATGGAATAGACCTGACTAATTAATTTGTACAGTTTCAACCTTGATTTTTTCCATTGAGATATTATGTTGGCGCAAGAGGTGGCTTTTCCGATTAGGTGCTTAGCCTACTCAGTAGCGAAACCTTAGCGAGCAAGATCAATTTGAAATTGAGCATTGTAATGGCCTTGTTATGATCTTCTTGGTCAACGTGCCCAAGGAAGTGTGTTGTTTTGGTACCACTATAAGATTATCATATTATGTGGATAAAGTTGTGCAATCTCTACAGAGTATAAAACTATTTGAATAGTTGTGTCCCCAATTATGGACAGTGCTCAGTGATTTCACACGAGGGTAGATATTTCATAAAAACTTGGTTGGGTTAAGTTTGGGAAGTGAATCGTTAATTCACTGATGGTTCATTACGTGAATGGTCAGTTCACAGGTGGTTCATTGGGTAAATAGTCAGTTCACTTGTGGTTACGCAATTCCTTTGATTTAGTTGCCTATTACTTGTTTTAAAGTTTGCTTTTAGTCTACTTATTGTATTTACTCTAAATTGATTTTTGTAAAATAACCACTCAACCATCATTTTGGTAAGCCTTGCATAATTATATTGCATCTTGTTACAAATGACTTGTTGAGCACTCTATGTACTTACTGCTATATTCACACTTGCTTAGTTGAAAGAGAAGAATCATATCAACCAGAGGTAATTGAAGGAGGATACTTCGATGACTTCTCGGATTAGGGTTTCGTTTCCCAGTCAATTGCCTTGGAGGATGTCGAATGGTCACTTTGTTTTCGTTGTTTTCTGCTGCTAGTTTCTTGAGTCCTTCATGCTATTATCTGTAAAGTTGACCATAAGGTCAAAACTCTAATAAGTAATAATATTTGAGTTTTTCTAATTAATCATGATCATGGTCGATATTTTATGTATGTTTCCACTATGTGCACTAGCATGATAATGGACTAGGTAGAATACACAGAGAGTCTAGATTTGCATTTTTGGGTCTCGACACCTTCTGAGCAATTGTGTTAAAGAAATAACACAACATCATGATTATTAGTCGAACCTTGTTTGGCAAAATACTTCTAATTGCAATAGAAAGAAGTTGTGTCATTAGCACATGATAGTCATGAGACTTCATGTTAATTAATTTCAAATCTTACATGGAAACAAGTTTCTTCATGTTAGCGGGGTAACCGAATGGAAATTCCACACCATGCAAGCACTGACATAGTTTAGTTCGCTCGGCCTTAGACAAAGTATAGCAAGCTGGGCAAAGGTACATCCAACATTAACCAGTCTCTGTCGGTGCTAACTCAGTTCTGATGTTCATAGTGACCAAGTCACACTATGCGTTGACACCATCACTTGTTTTGTCATGAATGTTCAGTAAGATACCAATTAAGCTATCACATACATTCTTCTCTAAGTGCATGATATCGATGTAATTGTGAACTTCTAAGTACTCCCAATAAGGCAATTCCAAAATATTGATATCTTCTTCCACATGTTCTTCTGATGATTCTCAACTTACGTCCATTTTCAAGTACAAAATCGATACCCTTAACTATATCGTAGACCTCTTTCCTGCTAAAAGGCCTTGGAGTTGAAACGTCCTTTTTTCCATCAAATTGTTTCTTCATCTTGCGGTATGGGTGATACCTTAGAAGGAACCTACGGTGACGCATGTACATAGTTTTGCGCGAGTTGTTTAACCACACACTCTCGGTATAATCTAAGTAGTGCGGATAGGCTTTGGCTGCTTTTGTACTTAACCTCGATAGGTTACGAAGGGCAAAAAATCATTGATGATATAAAATAACATGGCGCATAGAGTGAAGTTTTCTCGTTTGTCCACATCCCATACCTGTACCCCTTTGTTTCATAGTGACACAAGATCTTCTAGCAATGGTGCTTGGTACACATCAATATCGTTCCCAGATTGCTTTAACCTTTGGAAAAGTAGTGACATCAAAATGTACTTCCACTTTATATAAAGCCATGGAGGAAGATTGTACATGCATATATTCACAGGTCAGGTGCTATGTCAGCTGCTCATTTTACCAAAAGGATTCATTCCATCTATACTCAACCCAAACCTTATATTTCTCAGTTTCACACCGAAGTCTACAAACATTCTATCGATGTTCCTCCACTGGGTAGAATTAGTAGCATGTCTTATCTTCCATCTCTCTTATGCTCCTCTGAGCACCAACATAGCAATCTTGCATCCTTTTGGTTCGCATATAAATGTTTCAAATGGGGAATTATAGGTAGATACCACAACACCTTAGTAGGAGGTCCTCTCTTCACCTTGATGCCCTCATCATCATTGGAGTCATTCTTATGCTTGTATCGGGATCTTTGCACACCGGACAAATATATAAGTTTGCATACTCTTTATGGTAGGGATACAACTATGATGATAGAGATTATGTTAACTTTCTGGGCTTGATGAAGGACACAGAGAAACCTTTATTCACGTACTGCAAGTTGAAGTACACAACGTTGTCAGTCATGCTCGAACTACTAAAATTGAAGGCAAGTAAGGGTTGGTCCGACAAGAGTTTAACGACGCTATTAGATCTCTTAGCAGACATGCTTCTAGAGAGAAATGAGTTGCCCAAAACCACCTAGAAAGCTAAGAAGGTTCTTTGTCCATTGGGGATGGAAGTAGAAAGAATACATGCATGTCTGAACGACCATATCCTCTAATGTAAAGAATATGCAAACGTGCATGTATGTCCGGTGTACAACGTATCCCGATACAAGGGTAAGAATCAATCAGATAATGGTGAGAGAATTGAGTTGGATAAAGGATCTCCTACTAAGGTGGCATGGTATCTTCTTGTAATTCTCCATTTGAAGCAGTTTTTTGGAAACCCAAAGGAGGCAAAACTGTTGCGTTGGCACTCAAAAGAGCATAAGAAGGATGGAAAGCTAAGACACCTTACTAATTTCATCCAATAGAGGAACATCGATAAGAGGTTTGCAAACTTCGATGCAGAAATGAGGAATATATGGTTTGGATTGAGTACAGATGGAATGAATTCTTTCGGTAATATGAGCAGCTGACATAGCACTTAGCCTATGACTCTTTGTATCTACAACCTTCCTCCTTTGTTGTGTATGAAGCGGAAGTATATTTTGCTGTTGATACTTATCCAAGGGTTGAAACAACCTTGGAATGATATTGATGTGTACCTAGCACCATTGATGGAATATCTAAAAATAATATAGATCGAAGGACTCCTTGTTGTTCTACACCATAAATGATTATTCTACCCTTACTAACTTGTCGAGCCAAAATACAAAATAGGCTAAAGCCTGTACTCACTACTTAGATGATACCAAGAGTGTGTGGCTAAAGTACTCACACAAAGCCGTGTGTGTGCATCACCATTGGTTCCTTTGGAGGGCTCACCCATACCACATGATAATGAAACAATTTGATAGACAGGAGGAAAGTTCAGCTCCAAGGCATTGAAGTGAAAAACATGTCTATGATATGGTTAAAGATTTAGATGTTGTGCTCGAAAAGGGATATAAATCGAGGACTTGTGAGAAGAACATATAGAAGAAGAGATTAATATTTTGGGACTTACCTTATTGAGAGTACCTAGAAGTTCACAATTGTATTGATGTCATGCACGTAGAAAAGAATGCATGTAATAGCTTCATTGGTCTCTTATTGAAATTTCATCACAAAACAAAGGATGGTGTCAACGCACGGTTTGGCTTGGTTAATATGGACATCAGACTTGTGTTAGCCCTGACAAAGACCAATAAAGGACAAATGTACCTTCCTCCTACTTATTACACTATGTCCAAAGCTGAGAGAACTGAACTATGCTAGTGCTTGAATGGTGTGAAAGTTCCGTTTGGTTACTCGGGCAACATAAAGAAACTTGTTTTGATGAAAGATTTAAAGTTAATTAGTATGAAGTCTCATGATTATCATGTACTGATAACAGAGATGCTCCCTATTGTAATTAGAAGTATTTTACCAATCAAGATCCGAGAGATAATTATGATCCTGAAGGACTAGATGCTTTGTAGGACGACATGGTGATGACTCTATGTCATCATGAGATGTATTTTGCTCCATCATTTTTCGATATCATGGTCCATCTTATTGTTAACATTGTGTAGGAGATAAAGATATGCGGACCCGTGTTAATATGTAGAATGTACCCGTTCGAGAGGTTTATGGGAATTCTAAAGTCCTATGTACGAAATCGATCTCGGTCGGAGGGTAGCATCATTTAAGGTTATGCAAACGAAGAGGTCATTTAGTTCTGCATCGATTACATGGTTTAGGTCAAACTGATAAATGTGCCTCAATCCTGCCATGAGGGACGGCTCGAGGGTATCGGGACCATCGGAAGGAAAGTAATAACTCTAGATATAGATATGTATGCTCAAGCCCATTTTTCGGTCTTGTACTAAAGTGTCCCCGTATATCGACTAGCACAAGGATGTGCATTGATAATAGAATCTGGAGCACCTGGATGTTTAGATCACGAGACAGCACAATAGTCAGTTCAGCTAATGGTTGAAGGAGCGACTCGCTAGGAGCTCATCAAGTGACATGCTGACATGATTAGCAGAATGGACAATATTTATAGTTGTGAAATGGCAAGGATACAACATAAATGGGTACACATTATATATGTAGGCTCAGGATATAAAGAGCACTAACTAGAATAGCGGTGTTCGCATAGATGCATTCAATATTAATGGGTTGAGGAGATCCTACTATGGATTCATAGAGGAGATTTGAGAGCTCGATTGTGTTCTTTTCAATATCCCTTTGTTTGGGTGTTGTTGGGTCCATCTCCCACAGGTGAAGGTCGATAAGTACAGCATCACTACTGTAGACCTTGAACATGTCGGATATAAAGATGAACCATTCATACTCATTAACTAAGTTGTTCAAGTCTTCTATGTAACTGATTAGACAAATAAGAAGTGCCACATAGCTTTTCATGGAAAAAGGAGAACAATTGGAGTTGAGAATGAAGTGGATGAGGAAGAATACAATCAATTTGACGAGTTGCATTCTTTCAAAAACGACATAAGGGTCGAGGAAGAACAACGTGATGAAACTAGCTACGTACACGTCGATCATCATTAGGGCTAAATTTTAAAGGAAATAAGCAAGTGGAATAATAGATGAAATATTTATGTGTCATATGTTCTGAATTTGCATTTATGTATAAGAGAATGTGTCATACATATGTGAATTTGCATTTATGTATATGAGAGTGTGTCATATATATATATATATATATATATATATATATATATATATATATATATATATATATATATATATGTGTGTGTGTGTGTGTGTGTGTGTGTGTGTGTGTGTGTGTGTGAATTTGCACTTATGTGTATGAGAATGTGTCATATATATGTGAATTTGCATTTATGTATATGAGAATGTGTCATATATATGTCAATTTGCATTTATGTATATGAGAATGTGTCATATATATGTGAATTTGCATTTATGTATATTTGAATGTGTATTTATCACAAACGGTTATTTATTGCAATCATCTGTGATGTGTATTTATCACAGACGGGTCTACTTTAGAACTGTCTATGATGTGAATATCTCACAGATGATTCTACTTTAGAACTATCTTTGGTGTGAATGTATCATAGACGGTTCTACTTCCAACTATTTTTATTTGGACTCTAGGGTTTGCTCGTGCCCCTACTCAAACGATTAATTTTATTGCTCTTGATCCTCCCCCGAGCCGCCCCCAAATCCTATCCTCTCACTGTTAGACCATGTGGTGGTCGTGCATTTAGTGATGATGACTAATTGACATTTGTGTTTTATTGGAATTTGCATTTGTAAAAGTTCTGGTCGATGCGATTGTGTTGCTAGAAGTTTTCAGGGTAGCAGTCAACCATGACAAATGATCAAGGTCCGTCGACCACGGTAGTAACTTAAGACAGCTGACCAAGGCAGGTAATTGGTCAGCTTCAACTACGATCAGTGAATCGGTTGTTTGACATAATGAACAAGATACAATAGACTATAGTCGATAGTCGATGAGTTAGTGATTTGGTGTCGTAGATGGTGTGATCGGTATTCGATGGTTTGGTGACTAGTTGGTAGTTGTAGATTGGGAGTGCTATAATACTTGTGATTCCCGAGTGTTCTGAGTGGAGCGATAGTAATTCCCGAGTACTTGTGTTTTCCACTACTCGTTGAGCTAGCGGTCGTAATGAGTGATCTAAAGCTATTTTCTGGAAAGCCATAGGTTTTGTGGTCGTGATTGATCTGGTTGATCTTGTTGGATAGTTAAGGGTGTGATATGAGTGTGTGTACTAATGTCAGTCAAGTTGTGAATAACTTGTGCTGGGAAAAATGTTCTTTGGTCTTTACATGTGCAAGTTGGTATGGAGGTGATCACAGTTGGGACTAGGATGGAGAAATCAGAGGTCAAGGCAGTTGAGGATGTCATGCGAGGTGGTTGGTGATGTGACCACGCCACCAACACGTACGACCATAGCGGCCAATATCAAGAATGAACTAAAGGTGAATTCGTTTCTTCAACTTCAACATATTTTAAATGAGAATATGATGCTACCTAATGATGAAAATATATATATTTGTAGCACCACATCACTTTGGAACCAATTGAAGCAAGGATTCAAGTTGGACAGGTTTTGGAATCCAATTCGGCCTCCAGATCAATTCGGATTCAGCCTGACAAGCCAACTTCAAACGGCCATAACTTTTGATCTAGAAGGCTTCTCGGGGCCCATGAGTACTCGTTGGAAAGCTCTTGAAGTCTACTTTCAGATGAATCTAGTCTCACCTCCAAACTCCATTTGAGCAGATCAGAAACTGCGAAAGAAGACACGTTACTTTTCCAGTCCGAGTCAAAGTGGGCCGAGGGCCTTGTAACTTGGGCCATTTGGGCCGGAACTGTTCACGTGAACAGTACCACGCGCGTGAACAGTAACTAGGAATAGTACCACATCCCTTTTCATTAGATAAGTGTGGCTTCCCCTTCCCTATTTAAAGAGGCCACACCCCTTTAGTTTTCCTCGGGTTTTTCTTAAGAGTTTATTCTGCTTAGCAGTTTCGCCGCATGTTCGGTTTGAGGAACCCCAACTTGTGAACTTAAACATTATTCGTAATTTCAGATTGCATCTTTTACTCTCTTGCTTGTCTTCATCGATTCGCTTGCAGGAGATAGCCTTCTTGGCGAGGTCAATCGTGTTCGGCACGGTTGATAACCAACGGAGCAGTGGTGTAGTGATTGCGAGGGGTTCGATCTGTTTTGGTCGGAGCCTTTGGATCATCAACGTCGAGATCTCCACAATCGACTTATCAGTACCTCTCGGAAGATCGGGCCATCGTCACATCAGTTGGTATCAGAGCAACGGTTGCCCGTGAGGTAATTCTTGTATCCCTAGTTAGTAGATTGGTTTTTATTTCCTATAGTCCAGAAAAAAAATTGCCCCACAAAAAGAGTTAATTTCCGCTGTCCAAACCCCGTTGTGCCTTTCAATCTGTTAGTTTTGGTTTGCTAAATTGAATTTGTGTCCGTCATAGTATTGTCTAGTTGCTGGTCATATCTTTGTTCCATTGAAAATCCAAACAAAAAAAAATTCCCCACCCCAAACCCTAATTTCCAATTTCGGCTGATTTTTCCTTCCTCTGCAGCCGCCACCAAAAACATCATATCTTTTGATTCCGAGATTATTTTTGAGTGGGACCACCGCCATTAGAATAAAAAATTCCTTATCCATCTATCTGTAAAATTTCACGTCATTCCAGCCAGGCAGTTAAGAGATATGTGCGGTCAAAGTTGACCCAATTATCTGTTCTGAATCTGCAACAGTCAGCAGTTGTGATTTTTGTGCGAATTTCTGTGTTGGGATTCAGAAGTTGGCCCCAAAACAAAATCTGTAGAAAAAGCCGTCAGAAAACAGTAAAAAAAATAATCAGTGAAAAAGAGGCATCTGACAAAAAGTTACAGCCTAATTACCAACATGCTGTCCAGTGGACAGAAATCTGAAGTTTTCAGTTTTGGGTCAATCCTTGTGTTCTTCAATTCCAGATTGAATTGGATTGAATTATCTTGTATTTAACACTCCTACACATTGCCATACACTTATTTTTAGCCTTCTTCCATCCTTGGTTGATCAGCAACATAGGCTAAGTGCTAGATACGGACTATAATTCAATTCTATGCAATTTCTGAAATTAACTGATTGTTCTCCTTTGCTACATATTGTGCCTTCCAAGCTCCACATACTCTTGATCAGAACAGGTCCCCTCTTGCAATCGTACCCACGCTCGACACGGTGTCACGAACCAGCCACCGGTTGTACCACCTGCTGCATTGATAAGAACACTTGTAAGGGTGTGGTAAGACGCTTAAGAATGTGTGATTCCACCTTCCACCACCTAGTAGTTGATAGGGATAATACCTTTGTGTTGTCTTCTGTTTTCTACTAACCATGATAGGTGGGTCGTCTGATGATCAAGAGTGTGTTTTAAAGGGAGAGTTCATGATGCTCTTGGATGAACGACGCATCGATAGGAAGCTTCAAGCTTCGATAGACACATTGCAGCGCTCCATCAGTTCCATCAATGAGAGACAAAGCCGAGATGCTGGCGCTGCATTTGCTGCCCATGATGCACGCCCACAACACCGCTTACATCACAATCGTTATGGTATGGGAGGTAATAATTTTCAGCACTACAATGCTCGTGCTAATGATGAACCATTTGCTAAAGTTAAATTTACCATACCATCCTTTGCGGGTGTTTATGATGCTGAAACTTATCTAGATTGGGAGATGACAGTTGAACAAAAATTTAATGCCCATCTAGTTCCTGAAGTGCATAGAGTCAGACAAGCTACTAGTGAATTTAAAGATCGTGCTATCATTTGGTGGACTCATGTAGTTAATTCTGGTTTAGCACCTGATACATGGGATAGATTGAAAGTAGCTATGCGTGCTAGATTTGTTCCTCCTGCTTTTAACCATGAAATGCGTAAGAAATTGCAGCAATTAAACCAAGGTAATAAATCTGTCGAGGAATACTATCAAGAACTACAAATAGGCATGTTGCGTTGTAATGTTGTAGAAGATGAGGAGGATACGATGGATCGTTTTTATGGGGGCTTAAGGTGTGAAATTCAGGACATAATTGATTACAAAGAGTATAATGATATCAATAGATTGGTCCAGCTTGCTTGTTTGGCAGAGAAGGAATTGCAGGGTAGGCGACAAAGGACTAGGAGCAACTTTGGGAGTACGTCTGCATCGAGATCGACACCAGGGCAAGCCAAGACAGCCCCACCTCCTATTTTTCGAGCTGCTGCCCCCTCTGTGAGTAGGGCGCATTCAGCAGCGCCTCCGCCACCATCACGCGCATCCGAGACGAGCAAATCTACTAGTATGCAAGCACCAACAAAGAGCACTTCATCGGTTGCTTCCACGGGCCGTACGACGGCCATTGTGTGCCACCGTTGTAAAGGGATGGGCCACATCATGAGAGATTGCCCAAGTCAGCAGGCGTATATTACGACAGAAGATGGTGGTTATGTAAGTGCTTGTGATGTTGAGGATGAATATGCTCTTGCAGCTAACCTTGCAGGTAATGGTGATGATCATGAGAACAAACCTGTGTTTGTGCCATTTTCTATGACTAACAACTTGCAGGTAGTTGAGAACCATGCCAAAGAGGGGCATGAGCTGATTGAATCACTGACCCCATTGGTTGAGAATGAAGATAAGGAGATGGATGCACTTACATCATTTGAGGAGAGCCAAAAAGGTAAAGGCCATGGTGCTATCATCGCTCACGGTACTGATTTGGTGCTACAACAAGACATAGAGCAACCTTGTGAGTATATACCTGCTGTAGTGCAATCTTTCGATGTTCCTTGTATTGACTTAAATGAACCATGTGCGGATCTAAATTCTCATAATTTTGCACATGTCGAATTAATAACACATAAAGAAGTTTTGCCTAGAATTTCTCCTGCTAATTCATTGTGTTACATCATGTTGGATTTACCTATGAAATTGTCACACGCTATGAAGAAAGTTTCTGAACTTGCATGTTCGAAATTCTTGTTTAGTGCCTACAACCCTGGATATAAGTTTAATTTGATTGGAGATTATGGTGTGGAAAATCAATTTCTTGTATATCGAATATGCATAACTTGCGATCACATGGATGAATTGAAACTTGCTGTTTGGGACAACAATTCTTGTATGCTGAATCATGTTCAATGTGAGAGGGAAGTAAAATTTAGTACTCATCCAATGTTTATGTGTTCATCTCTTTTTGCACCATCTAGTATGGACAATCCGAATAAAGATGATGAATTATGGCAGAACATACAAATCTCTTCACCCTTGTTAGATGAATTTGCTATGGTTCGATTGAGATATGATTATATGGATGAACTTTGCTTGATTCCAAAAGTTATGGTTTTGCCCATATGTGCCACCCCTACATGTTTACAACGTCAAAGATTTGAATTGCATAAATGCTTCACTTACATTTGCAAAATAAGTTGCAATAATTACTGTGTGAGAAATTTTGAATTACTCATTAACATATATGATTACTCTTGGGTTAATAATACAATGAACTTTTACGATCACTGCTGTTTTATAACATTAATTGTGCAACAACGAAGAACTGTTAAAACAGATGACATATACATATACCATGCATACACCTTGGCTTCTTTGTTACCATATTTTCAGCTTATCAAAAGCCGAGGACGGCTTTGTTTGCAAGAAGGGGAGGATGATAAGAACATGTACCCTATGGATACAACCATATTTGCTATACTTGTTGTTCCAATTACAAGAGCTCCTACGCATCACTTAAATTATGAGGTGAGCTCGTTTCAAAGAGATTTTACTTTATTTGATAAAGAACTTATGATATTACATAATGAGAGTTTGTTGCGTTTGTTATCATACACCAAGATTTATAATCAAGATCATGCAATACGTGACACTACACATGTGTTAAAACCGAGGACGGTTTTCCATCAAGAAGGGGAGGATGATGTGACCACGCCACCAACACGTACGACCATAGCGACCAATATCAAGAATGAACTAAAGGTGAATTCGTTTCTTCAACTTCAACATATTTTAAATGAGAATATGATGCTACCTAATGATGAAAATATATATATTTGTAGCACCACATCACTTTGGAACCAATTGAAGCAAGGATTCAAGTTGGACAGGTTTTGGAATCCAATTCGGCCTCCAGATCAATTCGGATTCAGCCTGACAAGCCAACTTCAAACGGCCATAACTTTTGATCTAGAAGGCTTCTCGGGGCCCATGAGTACTCGTTGGAAAGCTCTTGAAGTCTACTTTCAGATGAATCTAGTCTCACCTCCAAACTCCATTTGAGCAGATCAGAAACTGCGAAAGAAGACACGTTACTTTTCCAGTCCGAGTCAAAGTGGGCCGAGGGCCTTGTAACTTGGGCCATTTGGGTCGGAACTGTTCACGTGAACAGTACCACGTGTGTGAACAGTAACTAGGAATAGTACCATATCCCTTTTCATTAGATAAGTGTGGCTTCCCCTTCCCTATTTAAAGAGGCCACACCCCTTTAGTTTTCCTCGGGTTTTTCTTAAGAGTTTATTCTGCTTAGCAGTTTCGCCGCATGTTCGGTTTGAGGAACCCCAACTTGTGAACTTAAATATTATTCGTAATTTCAGATTGCATCTTTTACTCTCTTGCTTGTGTTCTCGATTCGCTTGCAGGAGATAGCCTTCTTGGCGAGGTCAATCGTGTTCGGCACGGTTGATAACCAACGGAGCAGTGGTGTAGTGATTGCGAGGGGTTCGATCTGTTTTGGTCGGAGCCTTTGGATCATCAACGTCGAGATCTCCACAATCGACTTATCAGTACCTCTCGGAAGATCGGGCCATCGTCACATCAGTTGGGCTCACGCTGGAGCACGTGGAGATCAAAGGTGATGATTCGTGGAGAAGCTGTGGGTGGTGTGGTCTAGGAGGCTTTGACATAAGAGGTGATGATGCGTGGAGAAGCTATGATTGGTGCGGTCCAAGAGGCTTCAATATATGAGGTAATGGTGTGTGATGAAGATACAGGAGGTGCTATTCTAGAGGCTTCATCACATGATGGGTTAGGAGTTGTGGATGGTGTCCATAACTAAGGTTGAAAAAGTTATGGATAGAGTCCGTAACTTGGAAGGTGTAGATATATGATTAAAACCCATGTTAAGAAGGGTTTCGAGTCTCTTTGTTTTTGGAAGAGATAAAGTTTTGAGTTCATGTTTGAGGTGAACACAGTTTGGACATTAGTCTATAAAAGCATGGAGAGGCTATGGGCTAATGTGACGGTTTCGTACGGGGTTTTTGTGACTAGTTTTTAAAGTTTTGATAGACTAGTTTTGAGGGCTTTTGTCGAGAAGGCTTTTAGAGGTGCTTTTGAGGGCACTTTGTAAATCCATGGAAATCCAACAATAAAGATCATCTTGAATCAATTTGGTTTGTGATTTGTTGAAGATTACTAGTGATTTACGATTGGGTTGAAGCGTACGACTACGTGCAAACGTGGCCGAAAAGTTTTGATTCTAGATTGATGATTTCGAGTATGTTCAATCTGGTTGAAGATTGAAGCTGAGCGGTTAATCGAGTCGTCAAAACTATCATCGACTGTCAAGAGACTTCAAAAAACGACGACAATCATTCACACCCCCTTTGATTGCAATATTCGATTCTACAAGTGGTATCAGAGCCAGTGGTGATGGAATTAGAGAGGTATGTAAATCGTCCCCATGCTAGATGGTATTGATTTTGCTCTTTGGAAGTGTCGTATGCAAGCTTACATTGAGGCTTAAGGCAGTGATGTCTAGAAAAAAGTTTCTCAACCTTATGTGGTTTTTGCTGATGTTACTACCAAAAATAAAACAGATGTTGATTTAAATGCTTGAGATCAGAACTTGCTTTTTCAAGGGATTTCTCGCAAAGAATTTGATAGTGCAGCTCATATTGCTTCTGCCCACTTAATATGGAAAACTCTTTGCAATTATTATGAAGGAACGACTAAGATTAAGAAAGTGCATAAGAATCTTTATCAAAAAGAGTATTCGGATTTTGCTATGAAACCTAGTAAATCTATGGATCACCTTTTTGCTCGTTTTGAGAAGATTTTGAATAACTTGCATAGAGTTAATGTTATTCCTACTGACGGAGATAATGCAACTAAAATTTATCTTTAGGTTTAGAGTAGTTGATGGTCGTCACAACATTAATTAAACCGCCGATCTAGATACTCTAATAATGGATTATCTGTACTCTAGATTGAAAACCTATGAGATGGCAGCTTTGCCATCTAAGATTGATAAATCTCCATCTTTAGTAGTTATGACTAACCCCATGCAGGTTGCTTCATCGAGTGCATTGTCTTCTGTTTCCTTGTCTTTTTTGTCCTCTTTTTTAGAAGAATAGTTCGAGCAGCTCCCTAAAGAGGACTTGGTCTTAATCTCCTCACGAGCATACAAAGCTCTCAACAATCTAAGGATGATAAAGCGAGGTGGAGCTCCATGTTTGATTAGGTGTTTTAAGTGTGGTGAGCCAGGCCACATTAAGATGGATTGCTCCAAGCTCAAAGGGAAAGTGGTCATGAAATGCTGGAATTATCATCATCAATCATCCAAGATTAACATCATGAGTGGAAATTTCCATCGTAAGGTTACTGAAAAAGTTCTATTAGCCATCGAACGCCTTGACTTGAGTGAGAGAGATTTTGAGAGCTGTGAGGACGACGACCACGACAATAGAGATGTCAAAGGCAAGAAGAAGAGCACTAACGACTTTGTGGGTATTGGCTTCATGGCAAGCAGCAACAGTGATGGCGACTACAGTGATCCCAATGAGGTAATACCATCATATGATTAGCTTGAAGATGGCTTGATTAAACCTACTATTGAATTCAAAAAGACTAAAAAGGAATTAAAAGAAAAATAATTTTGTAGTCAAAAGCCTGAATGATGAGATTAATAGACTTAGAACATATATTCCTAAATATGATTCTTGTAAAACTTGTCAAGTCTTACATTCTGAGTTGAAAACTACTAGATCAGTTAATGCAACTAACCTAGTTTAACTTAGAGATGCAACTGATAGATTTGATCAACTAAGAATGGTACATGATTCTTGTGATTAAAAACTTAAACTTGTAAAAGATGAAATTGAAAAGCTGGAGCCTAATTCTTCTAGAGCATGTTCTAAGTGTGATTTGTTGCAAGTTAGACTTAATTTATCACAAAAATCAATTCAACTTAATGACTAAATTCTTTCCTGCTCTAACTGCCCTAAGTTTAATGCTGAAATAGAAGCATTGACTAGATAACTTAATGACTTTGTTAAAAAAGAGAGAGTGGCGCAGGCTAGTGCTTTTAAGGATTTTGCTAATGAATATATTGATTGCACATCATGCTCTGCACGGGCTAGAGAAAACGAATACCTTAAGAACACTTTAGAGAGGTTTTTTTTTGCAAGAAGAATTTGCATATGATAAGTCGAAAACTAGTGTGAAAAATCATAGTCTAAGGTTTATTTTTGTTGAGCATGGTAAGAAAAATCCTCCTAAATTTGTCAAGGTGCTCAAACCAAGAAAGTTTAAAGTAGAGTCTAAACCAAAACAAATTATCTTTAGATCTCCTGGTATTGCAAAAGAGTTCTCTACCAAACTGAGTACTATGTTGGCTGATACAATCACTCATTAAGTCAAGTATCATGCACTCATTGTGATAAAGATGGTCATTTTATTCAATTCTGCTTTAGAAAAGCAAAGAAAGGTAGGATAAAGAAGAATTTTTCGCCAGCTGCTTCCCATGGTCAAACAAGCAAGGCTGGACTAGACGTTCGACTAGTTGTTTCTCATGATCAAAAGAACGTGGTCGAACAAGATTTTCGACCAATTGTTTCTCACGGTCGAACCAACTTCTTAAGAGTCTTTTGACCAGCGCTCTCTGCTTGGTTAGACCAGTTGAGTGTCAGACCAGCTTTATGTAAGGCGTCAGATTAGTTTTGACCAGCTTTTACTATTCGTTTAAACTGGTCGGTAGTTAGACTAGCTCTGCTGAAGAGGCCAGACTGCCTTGTGGTCAAACCGACGTCTCAATGACGGTTTGATCGAAATATGTCAAATGCTAATGCTTCACATAAATCCTTATCAGTGTATGCTTTTTCTCCTATTCGTTAAGTATCTCAGTACTAGATACCTAAATCTTTACTATCTGACCCCAGTACTAAGGTACCGATGATTTTTCGTCCTCTGTAGGCTCGTCGCAAGAGGAAGGAGAACATATGGTTCATTGACTCCGGTTGCTCTCGCCATATGATTAGACACTCACAATGGTTCTCCTCTGTCACTCATACCCCTGGTGATGAGATGATCACTTTTGGGGGCAACTGTTAAGGATGAGTTCTTACTAAAGGTATTGTGTGCATCAATGACAAGTTTATGTTAAAGGACATTGCTCTCGTCAGTAAGTTGAGTTATAACTTGCTTTCAGTTTCGCAGTTGGTAGACAATAATCTTGAGGTGAACTTTAAAAAGCATTCATGCTGTATTTTGGATTCATTTATTGATCTCGTATGCAAAATTAATTAAGTTGGTTGTTTGTTTGAGGGTGACTTTTCGTATTTAGCTTCCCCTAATCTTAGGTGTCTTATTTCTTTGTACTCTAAAGATTTGTTCTTCTTGTATCATAGATTAGGTCATATTGGCTTTGATCAATTTGCTTGGCTTAGTAATATGAATCTAGTTAGAGGAATTCCTAGTCTTAGGATTGAAAAGTTAATGGATCTAATCTATTCACCCTGTTGACACGGTAAGATGGTCTCATCATCACATCCTCCACATACTCTTGTCATTACTGACTCTCTGGGTCAATTGTTGCATATGGACATAGTAGGTCCTGCTAAGGTTCAGTCGGTTGGAGGTAAATAGTATGTTCTTGTTATTATTGACGATCACTCTAGATACTCTTAGGTGTATTTTATGGCGTCTAAGGATGAAGCTTTCAGTTACTTTCGAGAGCTAGCTCTTAGAATTGCTAATGTACTTCTAGGAGCCCTAAGAGCAATTAGAAGTGATAATGGAATTGAATTCAATAACACTTCTTTTGCTTTTTTTTGTGCTAAGGGTTTAGACCATCAATTTTTATCAACTTGAGTGTCTCAACAAACGGTGTGGTCAAACATAAGAATAGAACTTTGGTTGAGATGACTAGAACAATGTTAAATGAACATGGTACTCCTAGGAAATATTACGTTGAAGCTGTTTCGACTGCCAGTTATACTTTGAATATTCTTGTGAGCTAAACTGCATAAGACCTCTTATGAGCTTCGGTTTGGTCTTTCTCCTAATGTTTCTCACTTGAGAGTATTTGGATGTTGATGCTCTATACTTAAGCATAGCAATGATCTTTTACTCATTCAAATTTATGTGGATGATATCATCTTTGGTGGTTCTTCTCATGTTCTTGTTTCCAAGTTTTTAGGTACTATGACTAGGAAATTCTTCTTAGGTTTTCAGATCAAGCAATCAAAGTTGGTTACTTTTGTTCATCAAACTAAGTACACCAAATATCTACATCGTCGCTTTAACATGGGATAGTTAAACCAATTTTAACACCCATGGGATCTTCAGCTGTGTTGGATCCTGATGAAGATGGAGAACCTGTTGATCAAAATGAATACAGAAGAATAATTGGCTCACTTTTATATCTCACTGCTTCGAGGCAAGATATACACTTTGTTGTGTGTTTGTGTGCTCACTTTCATGGTTCACGTGTTTCACATCGTCAAGCGGTAAAGCAAAGTTTCAGGTATCTTCAGTCAACTTTGGAATTTAGCTTATGATACTCTTCGTCCACATGTCTTATCCATAGAGCTTATTTAGATGCTAATTTTGGGGTTGTCAAATTGATAGAATGAGTACCTCTGGCACATGTCACTTTTTAGGCACATCTCTTATCTCATGGACTTCTAGGAAATAGGTGTCTATTGCACTTTCCACTCCTGAGACTGAATACGTAACTGCTGCTTCTTGTTGCTCTCAATTGCTTTGGATGACAGCTACTCTTAAGAATTTTGGCTTAGAATTGGATAGTGTTCCTCTTTTCTATGATAACACCAGTGCGATTAGTATTGCTAAAAATCCTGTGCAACATTCAAGAACCAAATACATTGATATTCGTTATTATTTTCTTAGACACCATGTGGAAAAGGGAGATGTTGTCTTGCATTTCAATGATTTCGATTCTCAAGTTGCTGATATTTTTACCAAACCATTTGATTCTTCTTGTTTTGCTTGGTTGAAAAATGAGTTGGGTGTGTTGCATTTTATGGGATCATTCTGAGGGGAGCTTGGTATTTAAATGTTTCAGAAGGTTTGCTTAATATACTTATCAAATAATACATCAGTCCAAGTCATTAGGATCAAATGAGGTGTCAAGCTCTCTTTATCATATTTACTCATATGCTATATAGTCGTGGTTGTAACAGGTTGTAATCAATTTGCTATATTTGAACTAAAACTTGACATGGCAGAAGATTTTGACTAGATTGATTGTAGATAGCACCTTGTGATGTTCATAGAAAAGGATTAGCTTGATTGTGAGTCATCTGTTAAATCTAGGTCATGAGGTTCGTATGTTTCGTATTGCAATCTTTATGTTCACTCGACTTGACATGTTATGATAAAAATAAGAAAATGAGAAAGAGAAGATTGAAAAAATATATACTTCAAGCATGCCATGGTTAAACAAAAGAAAAAGCACAAAGCATGTTCGATCGAAAAGAAGTATGCTTCAAGCATACCACCATTTAAAAAAAAGATTTGCTACAAAGATGGAATTATGAAAAGAAGTATGCTACAAGCATGCTACATGCTTAAAAAAATTGAGTGTGGAGCAATAGGTTGCTATATGAGACTGCTAGTTCGACTAAATTTAAACTTTACTTCACTTTTAGGCTTACTGCTTTTTGATGTGATATCCCTTTGTACTCTTTATATATTAGTTTGGTCATGGTCGATATGCCTATCATTAATCCAATTTGCTTAACTATGCTAAAGACCTGTTTAGACTTACATTATGGTATATGACTTTATATGATCAAGGGAGCTCTACTTACAAAAAAGGATAGCTTGGACACACTCTTACATCAATGCAAAGTGATTGGATAATCTACAATGCTTCTGAATGTTTACTCTCATTGCTCCTTTTTTGAATTATCCTCTCTCTGGAGCCCTTGATGATTTTATTACCAAACAGAGAGAGAATTGGTGAATCGAGAAAGGGGAGAAAATTGGAGAATTGAGAATTTTTTGAGAGTTTGAAGAGGAAAATTGAAAAAAAAACGCTCTCTGGTGTTGAAGGGGAGTTGAGTTTTCTGAGTTTTTTGAGCTTTCTGGCACTTTCTGCTGTGGTTTGTGCCCTCTATGCTCTTTTGGCTGTGGTCTGTAGCTTTTCTACTGTGATCTGCGGTTTGCAACTTTGAATTTTTACATTTCGCAAATTTTATCTTCAAAAGTTTTTGAGGTGCTGTCAATATATTCATCAAGGGGAGAATCATGCATTTAGTGATGATGAATAATTGACATTTGCATTTTATTAGAATTTGCATTTGTAAAAGTTCTGATTGATACGCTTGCGTTGTTGGAAGTTTTCAAGGCGACAGTCGACCACAGGAACGATCAAGATCTGTCAACCATGGTAGTCACGTAAGGCAGTCGACCATGGCAGGTAATCAGTTAGCTTCAACTATGATTAGTGAACCGGTCATATGACATAATGAACAAGATACAATAAACTATGGTCAGTAGTCGGCGAGTTAGTGATATGGTGCCTTAGACGGTGCGATCAGTACTCAATGGTTCTGTGACTGGTTGGTAGTCATAGACTGGGAGTGCTATGATTCTTGTGATTGCCGAGTGTTTTGTGTGGAGCAATTGTAATTCCCAGGTACTTGTGTTTTTTAGTACTCGATGAGCTAGCAGTCGTAATGAGTGATCTAAGGCTGTTTTCTGGAAAACCATAGGTTTTGTGGACGTGGTTGATCTGGTTGATCTTGTTAGATAGTTAAGGGTGTGATATGAGTGTGTGGACTAATGTCGGTCAAGTTGCGAAGAATTGTGTAGGGGAAAATGTTCTTTGGTCTTTGCATGTGCATGTTTGCGTGGAGGCGATCATAGTTAGTGATGAGGAGGACTGGGACTAGGATGGGTTTCTAATTGTTCAGGATCCTGGAAAAACACCAAACCTCCATATGATGACACTTCAAGAGCACACTTATCAAGTAATATGTGAAGAAGGATCTGATACCCTTCTAGAAGCATTCGTTCCTAGAACAGTGCTGGCAATACTTTGTGGTGAAAAAGATGATAGATGATTTTAGGAGTAAAAGTATGGCGCATAAGGCCCTCGAGGCAAAAAACACATACCCCCACAGACTCAGCAATGCTGGTATACGGGTAAAATCCCACAATAGAAAAGGAGCACAAGCAAGCAATCCTGTGGGAGGCCTCCCTGCCATTTGCTGGGATCCCTAATAAGCGCATCCAAAACTGGATACGAGCGAGGTCATCTACCATGCCTTCGGCAGCCATCTTCTTTCCAAACCCCGCAGATGAGGAAGTGTCCCATCACCTAGTAAGATATCAAATTACCTAGTTTGTAATTACTCCATAACTTCATAGGAAGTAAAATAACATGTCAGGCTCTTGCAGGAAATGCTGAGTGCAGAATCTTCCCAAGTGTAGATTCGGATATGGCAACAGAGGGGGGGGGGGTGAATGGTGCATCTTTAAAAACATGTCCCCGAAAGTATCCACCACAAACTCTTCTCTCCGATAGCTATGAAAGACTACGAAGGAGAAGGTTTATGCTCTCTGGAGATTAGACTAAAAAGGGCAAGGCACAGAAACTAAAACACAGCAAGCACCAAAGAACAAAGCACAAAAAATATTAGTCAAAAGACAGCACTGTTGCAAGGGGCCGGTCTGACTGAAGTGTACTGGCCGGTCAGACCGCCTGCACTGTGCCGGTCAGACCGCCCCTTTCAACCTGGTCAGACTGCCCCATAAAAGCCGGTCAGACCGCTCGCACTACTCCGGTCAGACCGGTGGTGTAGGTGCGGTCTGACCGCCATGGGACATGCGGTCTGACCGGTTACACCTCCCGCAGAGAATTCAGAGAAAAGAATTCAGAGCCGCCCGAACTGAAAAGTACTGAACCTTCAAAAAAACTGAGGAATTGAATGTTTCCTTTAGATTTTTTCAGCTTAAAACAGCGAGACTACAAACTAAAAAGCAAGTAAGGCCTAGGGGATCAAGGGAAATCATCAAAAGGCCAGGGAATCAAGATATGTGCAAAATCTGAAACATGAAATGAGAGAGAGTCCAAATTTCTGATTCCTCAAGATTTTTCCCATCCTTTGCTCATGAGCTTTTGCAAACAACTTAGACATGATCCCAGGACATGAAGGCACAAAGCTCAAACCATCTCTTCAAGGGAAAGCAAAAGAGCCAAGGTTCCCCTGACATGAAACCCTAAATTTCAGCAAACAGAGGAAATGAGCTGAAAGGAATCTTTAGGAGAAATCATGGATATTAAGGTTTGCTCTCAGAGATATATTAGCCAAATGGCTTGGATGATAATCCCTAGTTCAAAGCAAAAACCTTCCATAGTTATCAAACCCAAAAACTCCAGAAATCAACTCAAACATCAAATCCCATGAAGAACACAGAGCAAGAACACATCACAGAATACATCAGGAAATTAATGAAGCTCAACAACTCTCCTTCTCATATTGAAAAGAGATGATTACAGAGGAGTCCCCATACGCAATTGATACAAGGGAATCACACTACATGCTTGAGAGAAGAGCTCTAACACACACTGAGCTCTTACTGCTAAAGCTCACCAGTACGCACACCCTACCTTGAGCTCTCTCCAGGAATGCTCTCTATACTGGAATGGCGGCACACATTCTTGACTTTGCTGCCTCCCCATCTCCAGATATAAGAAGGCAAGAGCTCCCACTCCAAATGGCAAATCAAGAAGTGTCATACTACCTCCACTCTCCACCTCTCACACACATATGAGATAAAGGTGGTCAAACCAGATTTTGGAGGGAAATCACCTCCTCCACTCATTTGCTTGAGTCAATTTACCAAATTTCCCCTGAAGCACCTTCTTGGAAGCTTCCGCATCCAATACCTTGACCGTCTGGACCTCGACTCCTCCCTGAGTTTTGTCCGGTTCACTCCACTGCACACAACCGCACCCGGCATCCTGACCGTCTGGACCTTGACTCCTCCCTGAGCCTAGCCCCGATCCACTTGCTGCTGCCCGTCGTGTCCACTCGACACCGACCGAGACCTCCGACTCCACCTGAGTCTAGTCCTGGTCTGTTCCGTCGCGCACGACCGCAACCGACCTCCAAACTGTCTTGGACCTCCGACTCCTCCCTGCGCCTAGTCCCGATTCTCTCATCGTCGCCCGTCGTGTCCTCGACCGGTAGCTCTAGCTCCGGTTCCTCGTCTCCCAACTCGCAACCACCTCACCAGCCTCGATCATCTTTGGCATCACCGACCGTTTGAACCTCAACACCTCCTGTGCCTAGTCCCGGTCCTCCTCGCCTCACCATGATCTAGCCCCGAAGTCCTGTAGTCATATAGACAAGCAAACCGTCACATAGCACTGCACGAAAGAGCATAGTCAATAATAGCATAAGTAAAGGTACTCAGCCCTAGAATACCCAAAACAAACTCAAACTCACTAATACCAACCGTCAATTACTCATCACCAACATGGGGATACCTCCACATGGTCTCTCACCAAGGTTCATTCCAGGCAGTCAAAGAGAGAGATATACTCTCCACGGCTCTGGAAAATAAGGAGCACCCAGGTCGCACGAGAGGCCTTGATCTTTATGTTCCATAGAAACAGGTATTCTCATAGGACTCCGAAGCATACCGGAGTAAGAAGAAAACCAAAGTCGAGCGTGATGCATGGCTACGAGAGGAGATTTGTGAATTCCTCAGAGAGGAGATCACTGATACCACCAAAGATGAGATGCGACGGCAGAAAGAGAGAATTGAGGAAAGGCTTAGGGGAAATCAGTTGGATGCCCCCGCCGCTACTGTGCTAGCTAGCCCCCCAACCGTCGAAGTTTCTATGCGTCCAACCCTACTTCAGAAAGCAATCACATATTTCCTATCGATGACATCCTGGTAATAATTATTATCTCTGGTATGCTTGATCCATTGATTGGCCTGTTGGAGTAGTTAACTTTACATCATTGTGTAGGTGGCTACGGAGTGCAAGCTCCAAGTTAGATATGCCTCTGTTGCCCTAGATGCTGCTTGGGGCCAGGTGTATCCATCTGGTGTAGGAGCCTTGGTGCACGATGTAACTCTAGCACCAGGTTTCGCAAAAGTGTTTCATGCCAATTTCGAGGTCGTCCCAGTGCAGATGCTCCCAAATGACGAGGTTGTGACTCTAGGGCAAACCATCGGAACATTCATCCAGTGGCCTAAGAGGGACATCTACCTAGAGCAACCTGCACTGGTGTCAACTTCATGGGAAAGTCCTGCAACGGTGCCATGTCCACAGGAGCTATCTACACTGGAGCTACCTGCACCAGTGTCAATTTCACAGGAAAATCCTACAACTGTGCAATGTCAACATGAGCTATCTGCACTAGAGCTACCTACACCAGAGTTACCTACATCGATGCGGCAATGGTGCGGTGCATCACGTGCACCTTCCCGTGAAGTCGACCTCTAAATGGTGAGGTGACAAGGATAAACCAAAGAAGACCAATGATATCCCCTTCTTGCCGTTGGCTAAACAATTCATGCTACGTGAGCCGTTGGTTGAACTGGTAGAGCGCCTCCTAATCCTAGGATTCGCTTGCCAGAGATTGCATGCATGGTACATGGAGCAGGCCAACAAGCCAGATGGACAACGGCGCTCGGGTGTCAACATCAAGTTCAGGCCGCATCATCTTCACCACGAGGTTCAAGATCGTGTCCTCACGGTGACCTTTGAGGACTTGTTCGTACTCTTCAACCTCGATGCCCTCAACGCATCACTCATGCAATGCTGGACACTGTCTATGTGTACAATGACAGTCTACACTTGTGTAATACCGATAAATATCATATATAACTCCTTGCTTTTGTATATATATATATAGATACATGGTTTTTGATGCTGGATCAAGGAAATCACTGATAGGTTTCCTCGATCCACACTTAGTCTCCATGCAAAGCATCCAGGAGGATATATCCTTTGTCGAGGATTACATGATGACGTCATTGTTGGCTCACTGCAATAAGGAATTCATACTTTTGCACTACAACCAGGGGTAAGTGCTGCACTAGTGGTTATACTTGTTGATTAGTATTTTGTAAGCAACACAAACTTAGGTTTAATGAGCATGGTGATATACATGTGTAGGTTCCATTATATTCTAATTGTAATTATATCAAAATGGAATAGAGTAATATACCTTGATTCCCTAAAGAAGGCCAAACATAACTTCATAGTTGTCTAACAATTAACCGATAGGTAAACACATTTCCTCCATAGATAATTTTATTGTAGTATTTCCTTCCTTTTCAATGGCTAAGACTAACCTTTTGGAATCATGTAGCTCATTCGCCGCGTAAATTGCTACTGGAGGGAGATCCAAGGGAGGGATCATAATCCTACGACATGATCTAAATTTTCTGGTATTCACTAGTACACATTAATCCTATATAACACTTCGTAGTAATGCCTCTCAAACTAACCTATTCTATTTCGTAGTGCCACCAGCAACCGCCGAGCAATACCTATGGATACTATGTTTGCCACAACATGTAAATACTCGTCAGTTCCGTGATGGCCAATGATCCTCATGTTTGTCAATCTTGCAATAATTATTTCATACTTATCAATTTATATATATGCACGACTTTGATCTTCCTAACGACAGGTTGCAACCATCGCTACAACTGCGTTGGAACAGGCTGAGCTCCAAAAAATTCGAGGGTAGTTTGTGTACTTCTTATTGTCTCAAGTCATAAACTAAGCTGGGGAGTTCCACAATGTAGATTGCACTTGATTGAGATAAAATTGAATTTAATGGTACACATGTGTATTTGTTTATGAATGATTAATTTTAGTTCATTTGATTTAATTGATTGGTGAAATGAATGTTTTTGTTTGTGAAATGAATATGAATTAGATATATAAATATATAAATATATGTATATATGTATATGTGTGTGTGTGTGTATATATATATATATAGGAAAAATACCTTTTACTCCTGGGTGTAATATATATATATATATTAATAAGTATATATATATTAATATATGTACTTATTGTGTTTCTGTTTGTTTCATATGGCATGGCTAGTATTTTCTGAGGCTAGCCAATAAACAGAAATAGATTTAGCAATACAAAAGATTATCACAGACGGATCCTTAGGACAAACCGTCTGTGATACATCAACTATCACAGACTATTTTTCATCTACAAACCGTCGGTGATACATAATCTATCACAGATGGTTTCATACAAACCATCTGTGATAGATTATGTATCATAGACAGTAATAAGTTAATAACCATCTGTGATAATTTGCATCACAGGCAATTCAAAAACCGTCGGTGATAACCTCATGTCATTATTGACCTACAAACTAAGACCGCTAATGAAACTATCTGTGATAACATTTTTGAACCATTTATGATGGTCTTTTCTACAATAGTGTTAGAGTCAAAACTTGTTTCCTATCTTCTAACTTCTCTTCTTTCTCCCCTGGCCTCCGTTTCTTCTGCTCCGAGCCGCACATGCTAGCAGGCTAGCAGCAGCATAGCTAACGCACATGCATCCATACAGCGGCTGCCCTGCACAGCACGTGGGGAAACCCAGCTGCGTTAAGCCGCGGCAAGATGCATGTGGTAGCCACAGCAGAACAGCAGCGGCAGCAGCAGATCGAAAGGCGGCAGCAGCAGGTGCTCCTAGTCCTCCCCTTCCCCGCCTCTTCTTCCTTCTTTTTCCTTCCTTCCTTCTCTGCCGTTCTTCCTTCCTGTTCCTTGCTTCCTTCCTGCTTCTTCCTTCCTCTTCCTTGCTTCCTTGCCGCAACAGCCAAGCAGCAGCACGTGACAATAGCAACGCATGGCAGCAGCGGCTAGCTCGGCACCGCTAGGCAAGCAGCAGCGCCAGCCCGCACAGCAAGCAGCGATGCGGCACATGGCAGGCCGCACGACGCTAGGGCAGTGACAATCAGGGTTAAAAATTTCATCTGAAATTTTGCCGAAATATCAAAATATTGTCTCTTTCATTACAACCCGAAAGTGCAATAGTTCGGTCAAATTTTGGCCGAATTTATTTCCATTTAAATTTTGTCCAAATTTCATCAAAATTTTGATTAAATTTCATCAAAAATTTGAAATTTTTGTTGGAATTTTTCAATGAGCCTCTGAAATTTTTTTGAGACCGAAACATTTAACCCTGGTGACAATAGCAACACGGCAGGGCAGCAGTGATAGAAGACGGCGCAGGCGCACGACTAGGGTTTTGTGGCGCCCCTGCCTTCCTTTTATACCCCTACGCAAACCTGTAGCAAGTCGAGACGGGTCGGCACAGACGCCGTAGCCGCGCCGAACTTGGCCTTCCTTAACCATTTCTTTTTCTTTCATTCCCTTCCTTTCTCCTCTCTCTCTCTCTCGCAAAGGAAGAAACGGGGTATTACAGCCTTAACAGGGAATTGGGTGGACAATAAACTGGATGCCATTGCCTCAGAGAAGCCTTCGTGGGGGGGAATACGTCTTGATCCTATTGGAATGAAGCAGTACAGAGTAAGGAATGTTCTAACCAATATTATGTCATTGGTCAAGCATCAAGACTGGTATATGTGCAGTGCCAAGCAAAAGAAGAAGCCTTTTAAGCGTGAACAAAATTACCAAAGAACAGGAGAATTTGCATTGCTAAAACTTATCGAAAAATGTGTTTTGGCAAAAACCAGTAACAAAGCTCATAATCTAATGACCAACAAACATGCACAAATGACAAGGTGCCTTAGGGTACAGGAGTTGCCTTTTTGGACAATTGGAAGAAGGGAGTGTCTAGGCATCATTCGGATGTTTTCTTTCTAACTATTATTTAAATTTGTGACTCTTGGAGTAGAAATCAAGAGACCCCTTGTTTTTAAAGAGGAAGATTTTTTTAAGGGGAAGGGGTAAAATTCAAGGGGAAGGGGGAGAATTTATGGCCACTAGATATCTAATCCAACAGTTCTAAATCTGGATGATAGTTAGAAAGAAAACATCCAGATGATGTTTAACAAAACCCTTGGAAGAATTCCTTCCCTTGGTCATCCCGAAATGTGTAAACCTACAGATGCAGATGTAAAAACAGGTTCGATCCAGGCGTTGGACTTCTGAATTGAAATACCCTACAACGGCAAAAACCTACAAGTGCAGATGTGCCACATAAACAATAGAAATTAGTGATATTTATTCCATGTTTCAATATTGCCTATCTGATAGCTTGCTTGAATTAGGCTGGTCCTTGTAGAGAAGCATGGAACATGTCAGTTTTCATATGAAAAAATGCACTACATACTGTCCTGTATTGTAAGTCCCATACACAACAGGACAATATATCACATTTGAAATGTGCAATATACTCCATAAAAAACAAACTCCGTGGTACACATAATTTTGTTCAACCCATCCTCGTTGTGTTGTTGCTTGATAATATACACTCACTGAAAAAAATAAAGATGACGATAAAAAAGGAAGACAAGTATTAGTGCTGGCTGTTGCAAAATAAACAAACAAATTGTTAGACCATGTGGATGATCGTAAATAAAGAGATGATGAATAATTGATATTTGTTTTGCTTTGGATTTTACGTTTGTGAAAGACTTGGTCGTTTGCAGTTGAAGACTTTGCATTCGAGTGATTTCAGTCTTCAGACTTTAGAATATGACCACAATCTTCAGACTTCAACCACAGCCTTCAGACTTCAGACTACGACCACAGACTTCAGACTCCGACCACGGCATGAACACGACTACGACTATGGCAGACTTCGACCACAGCATGAACACGACTACGACTATGGCAGACTTCGATTTTACGACCACAACAGTTTTCGATCATGTCCAACTTTCGACCATAGCAGCTATCGACCACGTCTGGCTTACGACCACGGCAGCTTTCAACAACGTTTGGCTTATGATCACGACAGCTTTCGACCATGTCTGGCTTCGACCACGGCAGTACGACTTCGACATTTTGACCATGGCAGTACAACTTCGATTTTACGACCATGGCAGTTTTCGATCGCGTCCAGCTTTCGACCACAACAACTGTCGACCACGTCTGGCTTACAACCATGGCTGGCTTAGACCATGGCAGCTTTCAACCACGTCGACCTTATGACCACGGCAGCTTACGACCACGTTTGCTTCGACCACAGCAGTACGACCTCGACCTTACGACCACGGCAGCGTTAGACCACGTTTGGCTTCGACCACGGTAGTACGACTTCAACCTTTCGACCACGGCAGTATGACTTTGATTTTATGACCATGACACGTAATTGTAGCTATAATACTCTTTCTGGTCGTAGCTACAGTACTTGATAGTCGTAGATTTTACTGGTTGTAATCGATAGTCAAGGGCTTTGCGGTCGGTGGTCATATGTTTTGCAGACTGCTTTCATGTTCATAGCTACAGTACCCAATAGTCGTAGAGTTTGTTGGTCATACTCGATAGTCGAAGGTTTTATTGGTCGATAGTCGGGTGCTTTGCGGTCAGTGGTTGTAGGTTTTGTAGATTGCTTTCATGGTCGTAGATTTGGCAGTCTTATCAATACTCGTAGACTGCTCAGTCTGCTATTTTGCTTTTGGTAGTCAGAGGCTTAGCGATCGGATGACATAGGCTTCACGGTCGGTACTCGCGGACTTTCATGGTTGATACGAGTGCTTCACCCTTGATATCTTCGAGTACGTCAAGTACTTGTGTTGGGCCAGTGGTTGACTGGTCGGTGTGTGGTGGTTGATGATGAATAGTCGTTACTGCAGTATCAGGTGGGTACTTGAGGATTGAGGTACTCGTAGTCAGAGGACTCGGTACTCGATAGAAGAGGTTTCACGATCGTGGTAAGCGGTTGTGTGTTGGAGTGTGTCTATACTCGTAGGCTTCGAGTGCAGGTTACGGCTATGATTTCTGATCGATACTCAGTAGTCGGTACTCGATAGTCGGTGTGGTTTCTAAGTACTTGTGGGTTATGAGTACTCAGAGTTAGCGGTCATATTGAGTGGTCTGAAGGTCTGTTCCAATGAGCGAATGACTCTGTGTAGTTGCAAACGATCTGGGAGGTGGTCGTAGGTGGTTTGGTTCTTGTCTAGGGATAGATAAGGGTGTATTTTGCTAATGTGTATTGATTATGATCAAGTTGGTGAGAACTTGTACCAGGAGAGAGTTTCTTTGGTCTCTGCATGTGTAGGTGGGCATCGAGGTAGCCATGGTTGGTGACGAGGAGGACCGAGACTAGGAGGGGTAATCTAAGGTCCAAGCGATTGGGATGTCACGCGAGGTGGTCGAGCTCATGCTAGAGCACGTGCAGGTCAAAGATGGATGCTGCGTGGAAGCATTGAGACGGTTACGATCGGTGACGAAGTGGACCAGGAATAGGTGGGGGTAATTTGAGGTCCAAGTGGTCAGGTGGTCACGCGAGGTGATCGGGCTCATGCGAGAGCACGCGGTGATGGTGCACGATAGAGATACAGGAGGGGATATCCTAGAGGCTTTGTCATGTGTGTTGTATGGGTTGTGGATGGAGTCGATGATTTGTATGAGTTGGTTAAAACCTGTGTTAGGAAGAGTTTCGGGACCCTTGATTTAAGGAAGAGATAGAATCTCATGTATGGGTGGTTAAGGATACGGTTTTGAGGTGTTCGAGTGGAACATGCTTTGTGCATTGGCCTATAAAAGCAAGAGAGGTTATAGGCTAGCGTATAGAGTTTTAGGGTTTTCAAAGAGAAGGTTTTTAGGGGTGCCGTGAGGTGCTTTGTAGCTAAGAACTTGATGAAGAAATAGTAGATCAGATATTTTCTAGAAAAAGGTACTCGGCGACTTGTTTTCCTCTCCACTTTACGTGCTCTGTTCTATCTTTGACTTGTACTCGTTCGGGCGGTGGTCGAACGACTGGGGACATCAGGCAGAAGGAGGTCACAACCACGTGCGTCGTTGTCGTGCTGAGTGATCGAAACGAGCAGGTGATCAATCTGAGATCATGCCAAGTGATTGGCATGAGCAGGCAGTTGATCTGAGATCATGCCGAGTGATCGGAATGACTGGGCGATCGATCCAAGAGGTCGTAAGCAAGTGGTCATGAGCGAGCGGTCAGAGTGAGCATCCAGGACGAGCGGTCATCAGTGAGCGGTAATAAGCGAGGTTTGTAAGCGAGCGTATAAATAAGTATAAATAAGACGCAGCGTTGAGGTCCGCCTCCGTGCGCACTCTACGGAGTATAAATAAGACACACGGGGGGACGCCCATGCGCTCACTCTACGGAGTATAAATAAGACGCAGCGTCGAGGTCCACCTCCATGCGCACTCTACGGAGTATAAATAAGATGCAGCATTGAGGTCCGCCTCCGTGCGCACTCTACGGAGTATAAATAAGTCGCAACGTCGCGTTCAGCCTCTATGTGCACTCTATGGAGTATAAATAAGACGCAGCGTCGAGGTCTGCCTCCGTGCGCACTCTACGGAGTATAAATAAGATGCAGCGTCGAGGTCCGCCTCCGTGCGCACTCTACGGAGTATAAATAAGACACAGCGTTGAGGTCCGCCTCTGTGCGTACTCTACGGAGTATAAATAAAACGCGGATGTTGTCCCTGCGCACTGTATGGAGTATAAACAAGACGCGGATGTCCCCGCGCACGCGCCGGTGTTGCCCCTACGCATATTCTCGGGAGTATAAATAAAACATGGTGGATGTTCCCACGCACTCTACGGAGTATAAATGCCATACGCAAAGTCCCGCGTCTACCTCGACTAGGCGTCAGCTCCGCTGCCACCACTTCGAAGGGTAGGGGACGGAGCGCTCGCGCGTCTACCTCGACTAGGCGCCAGCTCCGCTGCCACCACTCCGAAGGGTAGGGGACGGAGTGCTCACGCATCTACCTCGACTAGGCGCCAACTCCGCTGCCACCACTCCAAATGGTAGGGGACGGAGCGCTCACGCGTCTACCTCGGCTAGGCGCCAGCTTCGCTGCCACCACTTCGAAGGGTAGGGTACGGAGCGCTCGCGCGTCTACCTCGACTAGGTGCCAGCTCCGCTGCCACCACATCAAATGGTAGGGGACGGAGCGCTCGCGCGTCTACCTCGACTAGGCGCCAGCTCCGCTGCCACCACTTCGAAGTGTAGGGGACGGAGCACTCGCGCGTCTACTTCGACCAGGCGCAAGCTCCACTGCCACCACTTCAAAGGGTAGGGGACGGAGCTCGCTTTCGAAGTGCCTAAGGTCGCTATTCGTCTGGCTCCACCTTGACATATTCCTGCGTCGAAGCATCCCAGGTCGAAGTACGCGTCGCCCAAAAGTTCTAGGCCTCCTCCACCTATGCCTAACGCCAAAGATGCCGTCGGAGCAAGCGGTCCAAAAATACTGCTCGGCCCCTATCAGACATCCACACGGAGCGGAAAAGGTACACATCGTCACAAAGCTTTGGGCGATACCATTTCATTCATTTAAAGGGGCGGGAGGCCACAGGGCACCTGCTTACAAAAAAAATGGATACATAGCAACGCACGCCTACACGCCAAGCCGCGACATCACGCCTGCGGACCCGCGCCGTCCCTAGGGACGGTGGCACCATCTTCGTCGCGCCGAGGAACCTCGTCAAGAAACTGGCCGAGGTTCCCCTCCCTGTGCAGCGTCCGGTGTAACGCCACCTTGGCCGCGGGCTCCTCGATGTAGCCCCAGATCTGCTTGTAGAAGGCCAGGATGGCGGGGCGAATATCGTTAATGGCACTCGACATCGCCCCAGCTCTGGCTGGTAGCTCCAGCCGGGGATTGGCCAGCTCAGTGATGTGCGGCCACCAGTGGTTGTGGAGCATGGTCAAAGCTATGCAGGCGCCTGTGAAGCAGCATTAATCGCCGAAGGCCCTGGCGCCATGGTGGGCAAGCTCCGAGCCCTCCCCGATTCATGCGAGTGTCTATGCCAGGTCCTTAGGACCGAACGTTAGGTCTGGCACGTCGACACTGAGGTCTGGGGGGGCCCTCTCCAAGGACTCCATCGCACCCCATGCCGCCGCTGATGCGTCTCCCAGCATCTGGTTCCTCTCGTTAAGGGACGCGGCGAGCTTGCACTCTCCTCCTCTAGCGCGGCAATCTGCCAGAGTAGCCCGTCACTCTCCTCCACCGCCGCACGTTGGGCCTCCGCCGTTGCACGCTGCGCCTCCGCCGTGGCGCGATGCGCCTCCGCAGCAAGGGTCTGCGCATCGGAGACCACCCTTGCGCTTTGCGCCCCCAAAAGCCGGATGCACTCGTCGTTGACGGTGTGAGCCTCTTCGGTAGCTCGGAGCTGGTTCTCCAGCACCCTCCAGAGCTCGGCCTAGAGCAAGGGTCTGCAAAAGCGCGCTTGTCAATAAGGTCGTGACAGCGCCGTGGGTCAGGAACATAAGCACTTACCCGTATCTCCGAGGCCTCCAGCACGCTCGCTAAGAGCTCGACCCCGCACCTCGACAGGGCCCGCCGATCTAGGTTGGAGTCGGTGCACTCCACAACCTCATGAAAGACCCGAAGCATCTCCGACCGAGGAATAAAATCGGAGATAGCTGGTCGTCGAGCCTCCGCGATAGAAACCTTGATAGCACCAACTGTGGATATCACGTCCTGGGCAGGAAGACCAGGGGCTTCGCGGCCGTCCCCGATGCTCGATCCTTGGCCGCGTCCGGGAGACCTAGTCTCGCTTGATGTTGACGATGGAATGAGAGAGCAAATCAAAGAGAGCTTCGTAAAGTCGCGGGGGGAGAAAGAATGGCGCCTACCTTCGATATCCTCAACCAGCGCATGGGGAGGTGTCCGCCCCGCCTCGACCGGGTCTGTCGGGGGGTTCGTCCGCCCGCGAGGCAACGAGTTCCCCTTCGGTCTGGAGGGCTTCCTCATCGGACTCCGAGTCATCAACGACGCCACCTGCCACCTTGAACCCCCTCTTCGAAGGCGGGGGTGACTGTATCTAGGGGCGCTTCACCCTTGGGGATTTTGGCAAGGTCTCCTCAGCTCCTTCTGCCGCCGCGATGACCAGAGTAGGCAGGAAGCCCTCGCCGACCGGTACAGGCGACGAGGCCTCGTCCTCCGGAGCATCGGCACCGTGGCCTGTGTCCTCAGCACCGTCAGAAGCCCCCTCACTAGGGGCAGTGTGCCCCTCTGACCCGACGAGTTCGGACCCAGTGCCGATTGTACCCTCAGTCTCGACAGTACCAACCGGGGATACGGCTTACGGGCTGGATGCGGCGGCATCAGATCGAGCCCTGCGACGAGAGGGAAACGCCCCCACCTTGCTGTCGCCATCGCGGTGGCGACTCCGGACTGCCGCCGAAACCGCGCGTTTGGGCACGGGAATGTCCAGGGCCTCGCATACCCGGTTTATCCGCCTAAGCTTTGCCGAGGCGGTCGCAGCTTCGCGCAGCTTATGCTCCTTGGCCGTCTATGGCCCAAAGAGTGCAACTACCGCATGCTCCGCATCCTCCAGTCGGAGCCCTGCACACAAGGGTAAGGCATCGTTCACAAGCGGCTGCATGCATACATGTGTGTGTACACAGCCTAGGGCAGAAGAGCTTACAAGGAGCGGAGGGTCTCACAAGGGAGGATACTATCAGGTGAATGCCATCTCATCGGGTGCGGCACCGCTCGTACTTCCACCGACTGGAAAGCGGCGACACCTCGTACATAGTAAACTCCTCGGTGAGGTCGCGCATGTTGAATCGGAGGGCGATACCGGAAGGCCTCCTCGCCTTCTGTTCATCGTTGCCCTTCGGCTTCAACCCCGGCGAGCTGTTGAAGGATATTGGCTGTCCTCGGCACCGAAGACCACTGGTGCTCGTCACATAGTGGTAGAACCACTGACGCATCCAGCCGGACTCCCACTTCCCTCGCGTCGCCAGTGAGGGGAAGAGCTTCGTGCACTACGACCTCAACACGAAGTTGACATTGCCAAAGTTCGACAGCACACCCTTCAACCTTCTTCGGCTGGCAGCGCGCGTCATGCAGATGGACGAACAGGTTCGCGCTTGGGCGTACACCTTCTGTTCGCGCTGCCCACGCATAAACAGCCTGGCGGACTATCGTGTTCGGGGTCAGCTGTGATAGCTCCAACCCCTAAACCCGCAAGACCTCGTTGACGAAGAGCGTCGAGGGCATCCGAAGCCCAGCATCAAAAAACGCGACGAAGACAATCTCCTCTGTCTCCTCCGGGTGCGGCTCTGTATCATCGTGCTGGGGCAGGCGAACCCCCGCACGCTCCTCCAGCTTTTTCTCCCGGAGGAGAGTCTGGATCATCTCCTCCATAGCAAGACTTCGCCCTAGCACACGGGAGCAGCAGCCTCCCGACTTCTTCATGGCGTCCCACCGCTTGTTGATCTGCGTTGGATCGCGAACCACCAGAGCGTATTCCGCTGGTGGCAGCGACACACCGCGCTGACTAGACGAGGCGCTTCCGTTGAGCCGACGAGCGGGATCCTCGTGGCACGCCATTCTCCTCTAAGGTGGAAGGCCGAGGAAGCAGGAGCAGGGGCAGACTGCACAAAAGAACGAGCAAAGCAAGAACAAACGAGTAACCATGTTGGACCGAAATGGCGACAGAGGGGGGGGGGGTGAATGTCGACTCTTGTAAAATCAGCCCCTCAAAAGTATCCACTCAAAAATACTTCTCCGATAGCCACAGAAAGCTATGAAGAAATGGAAGCTTATGCCTACAAGAAATCCAAAGAAGGAAATGCAATTAAAGGACCAAAGGAAGCTTGCAGCAGAGAGGCACTCAGGCCAGGGCCGGTCAGACCGCCCATATGAGGCCGGTCAGACCGCCTTCTCAGCCCCGGTCAAACCACCTTTGGGTGGCCGGTCAGACCACCCCTCGAAATCCTGAGCAAACTGCAGGCTGAAAATTTCAGATAAAATGTGGACTTCAAAACAACAGGGAAATTTGAGGCTTCCCCGTGATCTCCTTGGTCCAGAACAGCAAGAAAATAACCATAATAGCCAGAGGAGCCTAGAAAACCCAGAGATTCCAATTTAAGACCAAGAGTTTAGGATTTGGGCTAAAATATGAAAATAGAGAGCTTGAGAGAGGTAAAAAACCAAATTACTCAACAATCACACATGCTCTAATCTTGAGCTTTTGGAATCACTTTAGCAAAGAACTCTGGACTTCCCAAACCAAAACTCATAGCAAGATGTGAAGGAAATCAAAATCCACATCAAACCCTAGAAAAGAAAAGATGAACAGAGGAGACCAAGAGGCAAAAACTGAAATCATAGATGGGCTCTTGGGATTTTAACTGATCAAATGATCTTGGGGTCTCATCCCGTCATAGAGCAACCCATTTTGCTACTTATTGGCAAGAAACAACCCAGAACACAAAAACTCAAAAATCAAGCATTGAGAGCATCGAAGCAGAGAACATGAATTCAGCCAATCTCAAATAAAATCATCTTGGATTGATAATGAGGAAGAGAGATACATGATTGCATAGAGTATCAACTCATACCATCCCTACAACCCCATACATGCTTGAAGAAATCAAGAACCCATCTCTTTATCCCTCAAGAACACACAGAGGGAGGAGACAAACGAGGGAGACACACACTGCTGCCCTCAACCACTAAAGCCTCAAAGCAAACAACCTCTCCAAATGCTCTTTTGACTAAAGCAAAACCCTAACTCTCTCCCAAAGCCATAGAATCCATGCAGCCACTCTCTCCTATTTATAGCCCTTGGCTAACGGGTCTCCAACCCGTTACACCCGCTAAATCCAACGGAACCTGCTCCCGCTTGTGCAACCTCGCGAAATTACCAATTCGCCCCTCCTGCACCTTCCGGGAAGTTTTCGCGTCTCTTGACGTCCAAGCCTCGAAACCACCTCGAGTCTCCGCCGTCTTCGACACATCCGACCGTTCTGACCTCGACACCGCCTGTGCCTAGTCCGGTCACCTCGTGCCTCGCCACGACGTCCTACAGCCATCACAAACAAGAAACACATCACATAGCACCGCTCGATAACATATAATCAACCGAAGCATTAAGAGTAATCTTAAGCAAGTAAAAGCCCAAACCTGTCATAACAAGAGACTAAGCATCCTAAGCCCATACGACCAAGTTTGACCAAGTCCGACCGAAACCAATTGTACCACGCAATGATATGGTCCGAACCACACAAACCAAACTCGACTTTCCTAAACCGACGTCAATTACTCATCACACTCATGGGGTCATAACCACATGGTCTCTCAAACCAGGAGGAGCATTCGCATGCCGCTGGCAACGCTTTATAAAGCCCTCTCACCTCCCCCATGATCAGAAACACAACCAGTGGGAGCCTAGCAGTTCGGCTCCCCACGATCGAGAAGCGCAACCTCTCACAGCCGGGGGCGCGTAGTTGCATGCTGCCTGACAGCGCACGGTGTACCAGTAGCATCCCGCCATGCGTCCTGCCTCTCTCGGGAAGGGCGCGCGACCACGGTCGTGCAACCACTGGCAGCCCACGACACGCCAATCGCATCCCGCCACATGTACCTTTCCATCGAGACAGCGCATACGGCTGCAGCAGCCCGCCCCTGACATTTCAGGTGTCGGCGTGATTCTCGCCGCCATTAAGATGTCATGTCCAGACCGCGAAGCGGTCAGGCCATGTTATCTCCAGACCGTGCGGAGATCCCCGCACTCGGCCCTTTGTCACTAGCCACGGGAGCTAGCCTTGCCCCGCGCCCAGGGGTGTCCGCGGCATGAGCTTGTCCCTGCTTCGACTTTGATGGCTCCGACAACCCGCTCAACGCCATATCCTCGGCGCGGGGTGGAGACTACACCGAACAATCACGCTCCATCCAATCACACAGAAATTCACAGGCCGCGGGGACAGAGGGGGCCAAATGGCTCGGCAACATGGCTTCGGCCTGTGAAGCCCTTCACCATGGGGGGCTCCTGTTGTAGGGGCAGCCCCACCTAAGCCCAGCCGGCCTATTAGAAGGTTGTAAGGTCCAAGATGGGGCATGTATAATGACATAAATGCCCTTGAAAGGGATACCTGAATGTAAGGGTATTATTGTAAAACACTCCCCTTGTGAATATATATACCATCCAGGCCATTGGGGAAACCCTAAGCATTGCTCACCTAACTCTCCACTACCATACCTCTCTCTCTGTTTGGTCTGTAACCACAACAGTACTGATTTTGTTTTTTTGATGTGTCGGATGCAAGCTTACATTGAGGCTCAAGGTAGTGATGTTGGAATAAAGTTGCTACACCATATGAGGATCCTACTGCTGTTAGTAATTTATATAAAGTAGATGTTGATTTAAATGCTCAAGCTCGTAACTTGCTGTTTCAAGCAATTTCTCACAAAGAGTTTGATCATGTAGCTCATATTAATTCTGCCTACTTAATATGGAAAACTCTTTGTGATTATCATGAAGGAACCATTAAAATCAAGAAAGTGCGTAAAAATCTTTATCAAAAAGAATATTCAGATTTTGCTATGAAGCCTGGTGAATCCATTAATGATATCTTTGCTCGTTTTGAGAAAATATTGAGTGATTTATGCGGTGTTAATGTTATTCCTGCTGATGAAGATAATGCAACTAAAATTTTGAGATCTTTAGGTTTTGAGTGGTTGATGGTTGTCACACCTATTAATCAAAATGACGATCTAGATACTTTAACCATGGATAATCTTTATTCTAGATTGAAAACCTATAAGATAGAAGCTTTGTCATCCAAGTTTGATAAATCTTCACCTTTAGCACTTGTGATAACCCCGTGCAGGCTGCTTCATCAAGTGCTTTATCTTGTGTTTCTTTGTCTGCCTTGTCTTCTTTTTCAAAAGAACAGTTCGAGCAGCTTCCTAAAGAGGAGTTGGTGTTGATCTCCTTACGAGCATACAAGACACTCAACAATGTGAGAATGAAGAAGCAAGGTGGCGTGTCAGGGCCGATTAGATGTTATGAGTGTGATGAGCCAGGTCACATTAAGATGGATTGCCCCAAACTGAGGAGCAGGGAGATTAAGGATGACAAGGCTCCAACTCATCGCACTCAATTCAAGATTGACCCAAGCAAGAAGCGCAACTATCACAGGGCGGTCAACAAAGTACTTGCAGCACTTGAGGAGATTAATTTGAGTGATGTTGATTTTGCGAGCGACGATGAGGACAAAGGCAAGAAGGCAAAGGAGATGGACTTCACAGGGATGTGTTTTATGACCAATAGTGAGGAGCTCAATGATGATGATTTTTACAGTGATTTTGATGAGGTAAAACCTTCTTATACTGATTTATCTCGTGCTGTGCTTAGATTGACAAAAGAGCTTAAAAAGTATAAAAAGAAAATTAAAAGTCATGATTTTGTTGTTGAGAGCTTAAATTCTGAAATTAACAGACTTAGAGCCTTTATTCCTGATGATGAATCTTGTGAGTCTTTACTGAGTTAGACTACTAGAACGTTTAATACATCAAACTTGGCTCAACTTAGTGATATAACTGCTAAACTTAACGAGTTAAGATTGTCACATGACTCTTGCGATGAAAAGTTAAAACTTGCTAATAATGAAATTGAAAAGCTTAAGCCTAGTTCTTCTGTTCAATCTAAGGTTTGTTCTAAGTGTGATTTGCTTCAGGCTAGGCTTAATTCATCTCAAAAGTCAATCCAACATATGCTCTATCATGAGACTCTTTCTTGCTCAAATTGTCCTAAACTTAACACTGAAATAGAAGCCTTGACTAGACAACTCAATGATTTTGCTGAAAAAGGAAAGGTTAGCTCAGTCTACTACTTCTAAATGTCTTGCCAATGATCCTGTTAAATGCATAACTTGTCCTACATTGGCTAAAGATAATGAGTATTTAAAGAACACCTTAGAGAGATTCTCGTTTGGCAAAAATAATTTGAACATGATTCTAGATTAATAAAAAATAAGTTTAAATAAACATGGGCTAGGATTTAATTTTATTGAGCATGCCAAGAAGAATCCTCCTAAGGTTGTTAAGCTTCTTAAACCTGGGAAATTTGAAGTAGAATCTGAACCAAAATAGATTACATTTAAATCTGTTGGTATTGCAATGGAATTCTCTACCAAAGCGGGTGTTGTGAAGTCAACAGATAAGTATCAATGCACTTAGTGTGGTAGAGATGGTCATGTGGTTCAGTTCTATTTTTGAAAAGCTAAGAAGGAGAAGAAAGATAGGCTAAAAAAACGTTCCCAAGTGGAGATTGTGCAACTCCCAACTGTCATTGTGCTTCCTCTAATCAGTCCTCTGCAGAATCAGGAGCATATTGTCTCTTTGCACAAGCTAACCAATCGTCTGTAGGTTTTGCACCCTCTAAGTTGTTCCCTACAGCCCTGGGAACTTCAGCTACTAAACCTGGTCGTAGTGGTCAATCGGCAGTCAAACGAGTCTGTCGTGTGGTCGGACGTCCCACGATCATACCTGTCTGCCATGAAGTCAGGTGCTCTATGGTTCAATGTCCCACAATCAGACCAGAGTTTCGACCAGCCATTCTTCGTGGTCGGACAAGCGTGGTCGAAAAGAGTCATGGGTCAGTCACTGTAGTCAGTCAAGATACTTAGGAGATTTTTGACCTGTTGTCTCTACCTGTTTAGACTAGTTGGGAGTTAGACCAACCTTCATCCATGGTCGTAATAGAGTGATCAGACTAGAGTTTAGATTAGCTTCTTCCCATGGTCATTATAGCGTGATCGGACCAGGGTTACGACCAGCTGTACATAGGCACTCAGATGAGTTACGACAAGCTGTACAGAGGTGCTCAGATGAGTTACGACCAGTCACATCTACTGTGATTTGAGTCCAGTGAACTCGGGGTGGAGAATAGGCACTTGATTTGGCTCCAAACTTTTGCATCATTGCTTGATTGCTACACTGGATGGTTCTTTACCTACTCTAGGAGTTTCCATGAGACTTCACCTTCAGGTTAGACCATGTGGAAAGGTAATGTTATTTTACAAGTGGTGTTTTTCAAGTGGTCTCTGATCTCTTTTTGGTTTTCTTGATCTTTCTCAAAACTTCTTGCTTCTTCTCAATTTGCTCTTTTTTCTAAGATGGGATTATTATGAGGGGGAGTATGTCATTTAAGGTGGTGTCAGGAGCTGTGGTTATTATACCTGTCATATAATTCGTCAAGATTGAGCCATTAAAATCAAATGAGTAGTAGAGCTTGCTTTATCATGTTTACTCATATGTTGTGTAGCTTAGACCACAACTAGTTTTAATTAATCTGCTACACTTGAATTAAAACATGACTTGGCATAAGTCTTTGACTAGAGTGATTATTGATAGTACTTTGTGATGTTCATTTAAAAGGATTAGCTTGATTATGAATCTTTTTTAAAATCTTAGCTTTGAGGATTGTATATTTCATATCATAATCTTTTTATGCTCACTCAAGTTGGCATGTTATACATATAAAAATGGAGAAATTCTACAAGTGGTATCATACAAAGTGATATCAAGTGAGAATTGAGAAGAAGAAGATTGAAAAGATGTATGCTTCAAGCATGCCATGGTTAAACAAAAAAAAGCACAAAAAGTGCACAAATAAAAAGAAATATGCTTCAAGCATGCCATCATTCAAAAAGAAGGTTGCTACAAAGATAGCATTATGAAAAAAAAGTATGCTACAAGCACGCCACATGCCTAAAAATCTAGTGTGAAGCAATAGATTATTTATAAGACTGCTAGCCTGTCTAGATTTAATATTTGCTTCAATTTTAGGCTTTGACTTTTCGTTGTGATATCTTATTGTGCTCTTTATGATTAGTTTAGTCATTAATGAGATGCCTGTCATGGATCTAAATTGTGTAATTGTGCTAAAAGACTAGTTTTCGATCTAGCTATATGATATATGACTTTATGATCTAGGAAGCTCTACTCACACTGATTGCTTGGTCAAAATATAAATACAAATTGACTTGTATAATCTCCAAAGCTTTTTGATCTTTACTCTCATTGCTTCCTCTTAGAATTGTTCTCTCTCTAAAAAGTTTCTTGATGATTACATTACCAAAGGGAGAGAAATTGAAGTAAGGGGGAGAGATTTTAAATTTGAGTCTTGATGTGTTTGCAAATTTTGCTTCTCTTTCAAAACACAAATCATTTGAGAATTTTCAAAGTGTTGTCAATGTATTCATCAAGGGGGAGATTGTTAGACCATGTGGATAGTCATAAATAAACAGATGATGAATAATTAACATTTATTTTGCTTTGGATTTTGCGTTTGTGAAAGACTTGGTCGTTTGCAATTGAAGACTTTGCCTTCGAGTGATTTGAGACTTCAGACTTCAGACCTCAACCACAGTCTTCAGACTTCAGACTCGGACCACGGCATGCTTCGACCATGGCATCAACACGACTGTGACTATGGCAGACTTCGACCATAGCATGAACACGACTACGACTATAGCAAACTTACGATCACGACAGCTTTTGACCATAGCAGCTATCAACCACGTTTGCTTACGACCACGACAGCTTTTGACTATGGCTAGCTTCGACCATGATAGCATTCGCCATGCCGACCTTATGACCACGACAGTTTACGACCACATTTAGCTTCGACCACGGCAATACAACTTTGACCTTACAACCACGGTAGCTTTCGACCACGTCTGGCTTCGACCACGGCAGTACGACTTCGATCTTTTGACCACGGTAGTACGACTTCGATTTTACGACCACGGTAGGTAATTGTAGCTACAGTACTCTCTCTGGTCGTAGCTACAGTACTCGATAGCCGTAGATTTTACTGGTTATACTGGATAGTCGAGGGCTTGGTAGTCGGTGGTCGTAGGTTTTGCAGATTGCTTTCATGGTCGTACCTATAGTACTCGATAGTCATAGACTTTATTAGTCGTACTCGATAGTCGAAGGTTTTACTGGTCGATAGTCGAGGGTTTTATAGTCAGTGGTCGTAGGTTTTGCAAACCACTTTCATGGTTGTAGATTTCGCAGTCTTGTCGATACTCGTAGATTTCTCAGTCTGCTGTTCTGTTTTCGGTAGTCAGAGGCTTAGTGATCGGTTACCGTAGGCTTCACGGTCAATACTCGTAGACTTTCATGGTCGATACGAGTACATCATTCTTGAGATCTTCGAGTACATCAAGTACTCGTGTTGGGCCAGTGGTGTAGAATTAGGTCTTTAGGATCTCTAGGTTAGATCTAGCGGGGTACTCTTTCCTTTTCTCTAGACTAGGGTTCTTGTTCTTGGTGTTCTACCGAGAGGGGAGAGGGGACTAACCGTCGGACGTGGAAGAAGTAGAGGTGGCCATCGGCGACGGTCAGTGAAGAGAGGCGGCGGCTTCTGGCGGCCGGCGTGTCCCGGATGGCGGCGAGTCCTGGCGGCGGCGATCTGGAGAGGCAGAGGAGCCGGTGGAGCTTTCCGTCGCTGGAGCGCTACCCTCTAGATCGGTTAGGGTTTTCGGTGGAGCTGGCGGCGGCACAGTCAACCTCGTGATGTGTGCCGCCCCGACCTCCACCTCTTTAATATAGCGCATGCGACAGAGGCCCACCAGCATTAGTGCTGGACGCCCCCGATCAGGGCGCGATTAAGGGGGAAGGGGATTTGGCCGTTGGGCCAGATCCCCTGAGATCAATTCTAACATTCTCCCCCTTGATCTCAAACTTTACTTTATCTTTAATTACTTTTTGACTTTACGCATTCCATCATAGATTAGTGCATAGAACATGTCTCATCGTCACGGTCAATCGCCGATAGATTCAACAGCTACAATACACCTCTCTGTTCTGAAATAGTTACTTTAAACTTTTGGGCCATCTTTTAGTCCAGGAATCATAGGCTTTCCCTTAAACCCATGCCGGCTACATGTTCTCTGAACACGTTGGGTGGTAAGCCTTTAGTAAGCGGATCCGCTAACATCTTTGCGGTACTTATGTGCTCAAGACTTATAATTTGATCCCGAACTTTATCTTTCACAACATAGTACTTTATGTCAATGTGTTTGGCAGCACCACTTGACTTATTGTTGTGGGCATACGTTACTGCGGGTTCATTATCGCAGTACAACTTAAGTGGTCTATTGATGTCGTCAACCACTTTTAAACCGGGTATGAACTTCTTTAGCCAGTTCACCTGCCCCGTAGCCTCATAACATGCTACAAACTCGGCATACATTGTGGACGATGTAGTGACGGTTTGTTTTGAGCTTTTCCACGATATAGCTCCTTTAGCGAGAGTGAACACATATCCGGATGTAAACTTTCTATCATCTCCCGCAAAATCAGAATCTGTATACCCCACTATATGGAGTGAATCTGATCTTCTGTATGTCATCATGAGGCCTTTTGTTCCTTGCAAATAACGCAAGACTTTCTTTATCAATTTCCAATGTTCTATTCCAGGATTGCTCTGGAATCTGCCAAGTAACCCGGTAACAAATGCTAAGTCAGGGCGTGTGCACACTTGAGCATACTGTAAGCTTCCGACAGCTGAAGCATATGGAACCGCTTTCATTTGATCGATCTCATACTGGTTCCTGGGGCATTGAAAATCCCCATATCTGTCGCCCTTGACTATAGGTGCAGGTGAAGGACTACTTTTATGCATCCTAAATTTCTTTAAGACTTTCTCTATGTATGTCTTTTGTGATAGTCCCAATGTCCCTTTGTTTCTATCCCGGTGAATTTCGATCCCTAGAACGAAGGAAGCTTCACCAAGATCTTTCATATCAAAGTTTGAGGACAAAAACTTCTTTGTCTCCAGTAGCAGACTGACATCACTACTAGCTAGTAGGATATCATCCACATACAGGATTAGGAAGATAAACTTCCCATCTTTAAACTTTGCATAAACACAATTGTCCTCTACATTCTCTTTAAAACCAAATTTTCTTATTGTACTGTCAAACTTCAAGTACCACTGTCTTGAAGCTTGCTTTAACCCATATATTGATTTCTTTAGGCGGCATCCCATTCTTTCGTTTCCTTCCACGACAAAACCTTTCGGTTGTGCCATGTAAACATTTTCCTCCAAATCCCCATTAAGAAATGCCGTCTTTACATCCATCTGATGTAACTCTAAATCATAATGTGCTACTAATGCCATTATGATTCTGAAGGAATCTTTACATGAGACAGGAGAAAAGGTCTCATTGTAATCAATCCATTCTCTTTGCGTGAATCCTTTTGCCACAAGTCGCGCTTTGTATCTTTCTACATTCCCTTGGGAGTCATGTTTTGTCTTGTAGACCCATTTACAGCCTACTGTTTTGGCTCCTTTAGGAATAATCTCCAAGTCCCAGACTTTATTAGTCTTCATGGACCTCATTTCCTCTTCCATGGCCTCAAGCCATTTTGAGGAATTTTCGCTTCTCATGGCTTCTTCAAATGAGGTGGGATCATCCTCCATTTGAAATTCCTCTGTATGATAAATCTGATAATCATCAGAAATAGCTGATCTTCTTACTCTTTGAGACCTCCTCGGGGCCTCCTCATTTGGTACATCTACTGTTTGAGGCTGCTGTTGCTCCCCCTCATCTGTGGCAATAGGTTCTATATGATCCTGAAGAACAGGTTCTTCATTCTCATTCATTGTTGCCACGGGAGGAACAATAACAGGTGCTGGCACCACAGTGTCTTGCACCGTCGGTGCAGCGACAGCAGGTAGTGTGAAGAATGGCTCTTGAATCATCGGAGTGGGCACAAACACCCGCTTCTCTTCAAGGTCAATCTCTCGAGCTACCATGCCCCCCCTCATCATTTCATCCTCTAAGAAGACAGCATGTCTCGTTTCTACAAACTTTGTGTATCTGTCTGGACAGTAGAAACGATAACCTTTTGACTTTTCAGGGTAGCCAATGAAATGGCAACTTACTGTTTTGGGATCAAGTTTCCCAAGGTTTGGGTTAAATACTTTAGCCTCAGCAGGACTCCCCCACACACGTAAGTGGTTTAGTGAGGGAACTCTTCCTGTCCACAACTCGTACGGTGTTTTGGGCACCGACTTACTAGGCACTCTGTTGAGAATATGAATGGCGGTTTTCAACGCCTCCATCCATAAACTCAATGGGAGTGTGGAGTAGCTCATCATACTTCGCACCATATCCATCAGGGTACGGTTGCGTCTTTCAGCTACTCCATTTTGCTGAGGTTCGCCTGGCATAGAATACTGGGCCACTATTCCATTTTCCTGTAAAAACCTCGCAAAAGGTCCAGGAACTTGTCCATATGGGGTATGTCGACCGTAGTACTCCCCCCCACGATCAGATCGGACTATCTTAATCTTTAAATCGTGTTGGTTTTCAACTTCAGCCTTAAATATCTTGAATTTATCCAAGGCTTCATTTCTTTCTTTGATTGGATAAATATATCCAAAACGGGAGTAATCATCCGTGAATGTTATGAACGAGTCATATCCATCCACACTTTTCACAGGAAAAGGACCACAAATATCTGTGTGAATAATTTGTAGAACTCCTGTGCTTCTTTTAGCGTCTTTCTTTATTTTCTTTGCATTGTTCTAAGTCTGAGAACTCTAATGGAGGAAGAATATCATTCTTAACTAGTCTTTCTATTCTCCCCCTTGAAATATGGCCTAAACGACAGTGCCATAATTTCGACGACGCATCTAGAGTTCTCTTTCGTTTCCTGTTTACATTCGTAGACGAGGATTAATTTACTTTCTCGCACGCGATGTTCCCATTATCGCATACGACATTCACATCAATGTTCTCACCTTTCTTTGCCATTATCATCTTTAAGTAATCAGGACAGTTCTTCTTGTAGTGTCCCGTCTTTTGCAGTGAAGACACTGATCTTTGTCTACTGCAAACTTATTCTGTTGAGGCTGATAGACAGGGGCTTTTCCCTTGTTCTTTGAGAAGGAGTTACTGTTGAAGTTCTTTTCTTGTTGTCCTTCACATAGTTGATAGAACCACCATGTGAGGTTTTAATTCTTTCCTCCTCTTGCACACACATAACTATGCACTTTTCTAAGTCCCATTTTTCGGGCTATCAATGTTGTAGTTGACAACAAAGGTGTCAAACTCTTTCGGCAAGGAAGCAAAAAATCAAATGAATAAGGAACTCATTCTTGAGAGCCAAATCCATTGGTTTAAGCTTGGATGCCAAGTTGCTCATCCTTAGTATGTGCTCTCTTATGCCACTGCCACCACCAGAGTACCTTTCTGTCACAAGCTGCTTAATCAGCTGTGTAGTATAAGTCTTTGAAGAGCCAGTAAACTGACTCTTTATTTTCTCAAGGTACTCTGTGACAGTGTCACATTCTGCGATTGGGCCCACAATTGCAGGCTCAATCGTGTTCTTTATCACAGCCAAACATTTCTTGTTGGCAGTGACCCACTTTTTATGATCAAGATCATATGACATTTTTATGGGAGCATAGTCCCTCTGTCTGGTCTGCCAAGCAGCATCAGCCTCATTTTCATCCCTCACCGGTGCCACAGGCTCTGTGGGACACGGTGTGGTGACACAATTCATATACAGTGAGAACAATTAGACATAATAACAACAACTGCATGCCTTGGATTCAACGTTGGTTAAAATTAAAAAACATACAGTTGTTTTACACATTAAATCTACATCACCGTTGGGCAGAAATAGAAATAATGCATAAAATCATCAATTAAAATTATAATACTGTTAACAGCAAAATTATATGCCTTATTTCCAACATTGGTCAAAATACGACATACAATTTTATTTATACATTAAATCTACATCACCGTTGGGCAGAAATAGAAATAATGCATAAAAACTTCAATTAAAATTATAATACTGTTATTATCAACGTTGGTCAGAAAATAACAACATCATAATTATCTGGAATTTATCTCTATTTTTCCAAAATTAAATTCTCCCGTTGGTTCGAATTTAATAATGAAAAAATCAATCAACATTAACTTTTGCAGCGGAAACTGTAATTATTCTAAAATAATTCATTATTCAGAAGCATCATAACTATACTCTTTTAATCTCTGAAAATTTAACACGTTGGTGCAAAAATTTCCAGAAATTTTGTGTCAAATTTCATTCAAATTCCATCAAAAATGCTTCTGAAAACAATTAAAAAACAATTAACAGAATTTACTGTTCATTTGGCCATTTTGGCCCACTCCTGCGCGGTCACGGCCCAGCCGGCCCGCTCAGGGGCCACTTTCGCGGCCCAAAAAACCGCACGCCCCGGCCAGCCCATCCGGCCCCGCCCGATCTCGGCCGTCCGTGCGATCGGACGGCTCCGAGCGAAAAACGCAAGGGCAAAAAACCCCGCACCCCCCACAAACCCTAACCCTAGCCCCTCATTGCGCCTGCCTCCCTCCGCAAAAACCGGATCTGAGGGGCGGCAGCTCGTGCGCACGGGTCGTCGGCGGCCAGGGCAGGGGTGGAGCGGCGGTGGCGGCGCGTGCGGGCGGCAGGCGCGCGACGGGGCGGCCGCGTGGCGGCGACGGCGAGGAGCGGCTCCTCCCGTAGCCTGAGTGGCGGCGCTCGCCTGCGGGGTGACGGCCCAGAGGCAGCGGGGCGGCGGCCCAGAGGCAGGGCGCCCGCGCGGCGGCGCACAGAGGGTGGCCCCGAGCGGGGAAGCGGCGGCGGCCGGGCGCGCGACGGAGCGGCGCGGCGACGGCGGCGGCACCCAGGAGGGGCGACGGCGCACGGCGATGCCGACGGCGCCCGCAACCCGTACGTCCCCTTCCCCTCTCTTTTCTTTTCTTTGCCGATTTCTCGGTTGGGGATTCTCGTTCTTTTCCTTTTCCGCACTAGATCTACGCCTAGAACACGCTCTGATACCATTGTAGAATTAGGTCTTTAGGATCTCTAGGTTAGATCTAGCGGGGTACTCTTTCCTTTTCTCTAGACTAGGGTTCTTGTTCTTGGTGTTCTACCGAGAGGGGAGAGGGGACTAACCGTCGGACGTGGAAGAAGTAGAGGTGGCCATCGGCGACGGTCGGTGAAGAGAGGCGGCGGCTTCTGGCGGCCGGCGTGTCCCGGATGGCGGCGAGTCCTGGCGGCGGCGATCTGGAGAGGCAGAGGAGCCGGTGGAGCTTTCCGTCGCTGGAGCGCTACCCTCTAGATCGGTTAGGGTTTTTGGTGGAGCTGGCGGCGGCACAGTCAACCTCGTGATGTGTGCCGCCCCGGCCTCCACCTCTTTAATATAGCGCATGCGACAGAGGCCCACCAGCATTAGTGCTGGACGCCCCCGATCAGGGCGCGATTAAGGGGGAAGGGGATTTGGCCGTTGGGCCAGATCCCCTGAGATCAATTCTAACAAGTGGTTGACTAGTCGGTGTGTGGTCTTCGATGATGAATGGTCATTGCTGCAATACCAGGTGGGTACTGAGGATTGAGGTACTTGTAGTCGGATGACTCGGTACTCGATAGAAGAGGCTTCATGATCATGGTAAGTGGTCGTGTGTTGGAGTGTGTCTGTACTCGTAGGAGAGGCTTCATGATCATGGTAAGCGGTCGTGTGTTGGAGTGTGTCTGTACTCGTAGGCTTCAAGTACATGTTGCGGTTGTGATTTTTGATTGATACTCGGTAGTCGATACTCGATACTCGATAGTCGGTGTGGTTTTTGATTACTTGTGGGTTACGAGTACTTAGAGTTAGCGGTTGTGTTGCGTGCTCTGAAGGTTTGATCGATACTCGGTAGTCGATACTCGATAGTCAATGTGGTTTTCGATTACTTGTGGGTTACGAGTACTTAGAGTTAGCGGTTGTATTGAGTGGTCTGAAGGTCTGTTCCAATGAGCGATAGACTCTGCGTGGACATAAACGATCTGGGAGGCCGTCGTAGGTGGTTTGGTTCTTATCTGGGGATAGACAAGGGTGTGTTTTGCTAATATGTGTTGATTATAGTCAAGTTGGTGAGAACTTGTACCAGGAGAGAGTCTCTTTGGTCTTTGCATATCCAGGTGGGCATGGAGGTAGCCATGGTTGGTGACGAGGAGGACCGGGACTAGGAGGGGGTAATCTGAGGTCCAGGCGGTTGGGATGTCACGCGAGGTGGTCGAGCTCATGCTGGAGCACATGGATGTCAAAGGTGGATACTGCATGGAATCATGGAGACGGTTACGGTCGGTGACGAAGAGGATCGGGACTAGGAGGGGGTAATCTGAGGTCTAGGCGGTCAGGTGGTCATGCGAGGTGATTGGGCTCACGCGAGAGCATGCAGTGATGGTGCACGATGGAGATATTGGAGGGGATATCCTGGAGGCTTTATCGTGTGTGTCGTAGGAGTTGTGGATGGAGTCCATGTTTTGTACAAGGTGGTTAAAATCCGTGTTAGGAAGGGTTTCGGGTCCCTTGATTTGAGGAAGAGATAGGATCTCATGTCCAGGTGGTTAAGGACACGGTTTTGAGGTGATCGAGTGGAACACGCTTTGTGCACTGCCCTATAAAAGCAGGGGAGGCTGTAGGCTAGCGTATAGAGTTTTAGGGCTTTCAAAGAGAAGGTTTTTAGGGGTGTTGTGAGGTGCTTTGTAGTCAAGAATTTGATGAAGAAATAGTGGATCAGGTCTTTTCTAGAAAAAGGTTCTCGACGACTTGTTTTCCTCTCCGCTTTACGTTCTTTGTTTTGTCTTCGACTTGCACTCGTTCGGTGGTGGTCAAACGGTTGGGCACATCAAGTGGAAGGAGGTCACGACCACGTGCGTCGTTGTCATGCCGAGCAATCGGAACGAGTAGGTGATCGATCTGAGATTGTGCCGAGTGATCGGAACGAGCAGGTGGTCGATCCGAGATTGTGCCGAGCCATCGGAACGACTGGGCAATCGATCTAAGCGATCGTAAGCGAGTGATCGGAGCGAGCGGTCATCAGCGAGTGGTCGAAGCGAGCGTTCGAGACAAGCGGTCATAACGAGTGGTCGTAATGAGCAGTCGGGTGACAGAGGCTTACGACCACGTACACGCAAGCAACAGTGGTCGGTAATTCAGATTACTTTCCTTTGTTTTTCTGCGTTGTGTTTTGGTTTTAGGTGGTAAAAAGCGGAGACAATCATTCACCTCTCTTTGATTTTGCCATACGATCCTGCGCAAATAAATTGGATGGTTGGTGACTTGGTGGTGGCCATCTTTTGAAGACCACGTGGAAAGCTCCTCGAGGAACTTATTCTATCTCCTTTTTGAGGGATTTTTAAGGGAAGGGTGATGAGAGTTGGTACCAGAGGCAGAGGAGTTCTTGCTCTTTGTCTACTACAGTGTAGTGTCGCTCTGTGCAGGGCAGCCATGGCGAGCACAAAGAAATCCTGCCTTCTCATCTCCGTTCTCCTCTTCTTGATCCTTGTGTCAACCGTCCATGGAGCTCAGCTTGTTGCAGATGCCAAGGACACCGGTCTGTAATGCTCATCACTGCATGTACTATGTTCATCTGTCTTCCATGTCAAAATTCTAGGCTTCAATTCATATACAATTGCAAAATTCTAGGCTTCAATTCATGCTTTTTTTTTGTAGCTATGAAGCGAAGGGCGACTACTCTTTTAGTGTCCTCATTCTTGAAACTTTAGAGAGACTGTTCAGTCCTTCGGATTATATGCAGTTATGCGCTAAGACATGAATATTGGCCTGGGGAAATAGCAACCTATAGGTTTCTTTAGTTAACAGTCAACAAATATCTTAGTTCCTGTGGCAAGAACCGATATTAAGGCGCTTCTTTTCACTGATGAAATCAGTGTATCACCAGTTGGACTGAAGCAAATCAAGTTTATTAATGTTGGTAAAACTGCTGTCCTGCTGGTATCACCAATTTGTGGTTGGATAGAGTTTAATCCCAACTTCCAAGCATAGACTGAAAACCAACTTGATTTTTCAGGGAAAAGACAGCCGACAAATGGTTTTCTTTGTTTGCAAACATTATAAATGAAGTGATGATTTTGTCGAAGAACAAGTATATGAGACATGGTTATAGTTGCTAGCTATTGCCCATTCCATTGCCCAATGGGCAATGGGCATAACCCAGTGGTAGACTACCATTTAGTGTAAAATCAGCACATTTTTTCCCGGTCAAAAAAAACCAGAAAATTGTTAGGGAAAGGTTTAAGTGCCAGATTCTCTCCATCGTATCATTTGCAAAATGGAATGTTAATCTGATGAGTAAAAGGTTTAAGTGCAGATGTTTTCCGGTATCTCCCTCTGTAATTGAGTTGCACATCCACCTAAAATATGTATTAAAAAAGTATACACCTGATATGGTATTGGGGGATTAATTAAAAATTTCTGGGCTTGTTAGAACGTAGAAATTTCAAGAGATTATTTTGTAGAAAAGAAGCAATTCTCTAGAATACACAATAATCCTTCGGGCCCTTCCCCATTCAAAAAAAAAAATCCTTCAGGCCCTTTGAGCCAATTAACATCTTCTAGAATGTTATTTCCAGCCATAAAGGAATAAAAAAAAGTAAGAATATATATTTCTTGAACACGGTGTACAAATGCAGATCTGACATCTGAGACCCCATCCCAAGAACAGATGCTCTGTCCTGTCCATGTGGGAAATATATAGCTCAATCAGATATTATTCCCTACATTTCAGGACGCACAAGTCACAACACGTTAAGGATACTTATTCCTAATGCCTCATGATATCACAAAGCGATCAGGCACCCAATAATTTAACATGGCATCATTGTACTACCCCAGAAAAAAAATCTGATCGATCAAGAACAGACAAGAAATAACTAGCAGAATTATTATTAACCGGCTTGGCATTCTATGGCACGTGGGAAAAAAACAGTAACTCACTGGGAAATTGGTATGTACTGCAGGCACCGACGGCAAGCCGATCACGGTGAGGACGGGTGTCGCCGGCCATGGGCACGGTTCCAGCAGCCACCGTGCGCACAACCCGAACGGCCCTGATGAGGGCGGCAGCGGCACACCGGCCGTGGATCCCCACAATGTCGCCACCCGGGGCCACCACCACCGCGGCGCCGCGAGCAGGGCCGTCAGCCACTCTGTTCTGGCAACTTCAACTTTTCTTGGAGCAAACTTTCTCGTAGTTCTTGTTTGAACTATTGAGAATTGATGTGCAGTGTGCTGATTTAAGTTATTGTGTTTTTGTTTTTTTAAAGCATTTTGTCTTTTTTTTTGCAACAGTGTGGCTATAGTTTAGTGATGTGGTAAATGTCGTGAGATAATATAACATGCGCATGTGAAGTTGGTGAGGATCCATATTTCGGTTTGAATGTACCAAGAGTTGAGCAGTTTGCTTGCGATGTTGTGTGGTATGTATCATGGGTATGTATCATGAGGTTCCATATTTATAGTTCAATTGAAGTCCCCTATGCTCAGAGCAAGAGCATATTGGTTCCTCTACTTCCATAAAAGCAAGACTTAAAACTCTATACATGGTCTCGGTACTATATATAACGTTTTGTCTTTTTGTTTAATTGAGTTGCAAAATCTATATTGGTAAATCAATTTCGTTGATTGATGTATAATAATGATTTCCTATATATACCAAAATATCTCCCCATTTAACCTATTCCTCCAGCTAAATCTCAGAAATAGCTTCCTCCACCGTTTTTCGTGTGAATGTTTGAAGTGAAGAAATATCAAAGAAAAAAGGGGGAGTGAAAGTGAAGCATGAAACTGCGAAGCCTGATCGATCGGTGGTCAGTCGGAGGGTCTGGACTCTCGAGGCTGGACCATCCCTTGCTTGTTACCTCTGTTACTCTTCATATTTGAATCTCTTTTACAGTTATCACTATGCTCTTTCTCTCCTCTTAGCATGGCATCTTTGTTTGCAGCTCATCAACATGGAGAACTATAGGCAATAATTGTGAGAATGCCAACCGAGATTTGCTGAGAAAATCTCTCTCTCTCTCTCTCTCTCTCTCTCTCTCTCTCTCTCTCTCTCTGCAGATTCTATCTTGATCTTCCAGCTTGCTCTCTAGCTGATGCCTGTTTAGCAAAGCGGATCTAATTCATTGACATTAGTTCTTTTGCTTTACCTAATGCAGTTCTCACTTCTTGCAGGTATGGACTATAAAGCATCTTATTGTTTGTCCAACTTTGCAGCCTTTTCTTTGGTTTTTTGATGAGTTGTTCATAGTTCTGGTAGGTGTTCTCCCATGAACTATAAGCCACTAAAATAATTTCCCTTAATTGTAATTTTGTGGGTTTTCCATAATAGGTAGATAAAAAGTGGAGAGTATTGTTTGACTGTTGCGTTATGATTGAATTAACTGCATACGTTGGTCTGAAAAAAGAATTTACTGAACATAGGTTGTTCGGAAAAAAAGAAATTACAGCATATGTGGTATGAAAATGATATTTGTTACAGTATGATACCCTCTTAATGCACAGTAGCGCCCCCGGATCGGACTAGAGTTTATGAGATTAGGCACGAGTATATACGGTATCAAGAACAAAATAGATGAATTTCATAGAAAAAACTAAAATAATGACATTGAAACAATCACGATGAGAGACAGATTTGGCGAAGCCGACTGCAAATTCCTTAAACATGATCTTAAAAGAGTGCTAGGGATTGTCGCTCTCTCACAACCCTTTTGATCCTTTTAGGACCTTCGGATCCTTACCCTATACAAGAGTCTAGTGCTAAAAAATAACCTAGCCTCTAATTTTATCGTAAGCCTCTTGCTTTAGATAAGTTGTTTTGTTACTTGGGTTCTCTATGATACATTGTATGACTTTATATGGTCCCCACGTCCTTCTCTAATGTGAAGTAGAAAACCTACCCTAAAAAAAAGTTGGAATCCTAATCAAATTAGGATTTGTGTATAAATTTTTGTAGCACACCTCTCCAAATCCTAGTAAGTTAGGATACAAGTTACCTTACTCAATAATCTTTACCTTGATTCTTATATGTTGAAGTCAACATGCTCCTCCAAGAACTTGTTTTAAGTCGGCTTCGCCTTCCCCCTTTTTGTTTTTTCTCCTCCCTTTGGGAATGCCGGAAACACATGGACTCATGCACATCACTGCAATATGTATGTTGGTGTCCATGGACCCTCCACCTAAGAGCTCTGTTGTTTTGTAGTTTGTTTAACCATACCTCTTGTTTCTACAACCCTCAATGCTATATGTTTGTACTACCTCTGAGCTCCACCTACTCGATGATACTGTGTGGTTGCTTCCACCTTGTCTTCCTTCTTCTAATAGCTCGTACCTTCACCTCTGCGATGGTTAGAGTTTGCAACTATGTTTACAGTTCCACACATAAACTATATATGAAATATGAGTACATGCTATTGATGACACAATTTAATTCTCCTAGATATGATTTGTATTAGATCTCCTATTGGATACTCTAGATATTTTTCATGATCACCTGTCCGTTGCAAGCAACTTGCATGACTACACCTTGATGTGATACCTTACAACCTTCTAGTTTAAGCAACCTCACAAATATTATATTATTATTTAAGCAGGGAACATAGCGAACTCCCATCAATATGCGATGTGCTCTATCATACATCTCCAATGTAACCGTCTGCACCTCAGTAATTGCATACTTCTTGCAATCTGCCAAGTGAATAGTTCCATACATTAGACGTAGAGATCCTTAATCGAACAACTCTCTCACTGAACATATATGGAAGTAACAACCTGAAACTAATATCTATCCATGAGAACTATTTGATTGACTGATGATTATTATGTCTGAATCATCTTTTGCTACTCTACTAAGCATGCACTCATCATTTGCTTCAAACTTAGACAATCCTTTATCATATGACATTCCTCGTAAAATAGATAGCATACACGTGTACCTTTATCCTTCTTTTTTCTATGACTTTTCCTTTTGCTTGCAACACCTACGGTAGCCAATACTTGATCACTCTAGGATGCAGAATCTGATGGCTATTTCGAGGACCCCGCCTCCAATAGATGTGCAACTGCCTCATTGAAGTTGAGAGATGTAACATCCTAAAATTTTATTCACCTTTTATTTGATTTTTTGGATTTTATTTCAAAACCTAAAGCAAGAAAATATATTTTAAATATTTTATTAAAGCCAAAAAGAGTTTATTTTGTTTTTCCCAAGCTTCCCTAATTTTATAGAATTTTAAACAAATTTCTGGAACTAAAAAACAATTTTTAAAAGTCAAAAAGGTATTTTATAAAAATTTTAAAGGCCAACATTGAATTAAAAATATTTTTCTTAAGTCTAAAATTGCTCCAGAAATTTTCTATGAATTTTTTGGAATTTTTAGACATTATTTACTATTTTTAAAGTGTTTATAAAAATTTTCTAGTATTTTCTGAAACATTAATCCAAAAATTAAATCCGGATTAATGCTAGGTTGACATGTGTCGTGCCCGGATTAAATCCATCTCTTTTCCGGATCTAATCTCAGCCGTCCACCATAACTTACCCGTCATTCAAATCGAACAGCTGAGATCTTCCTCCTCGCCACATGTCTCAAATCCGGCCGTCCACCCCTTCATCTCCTCTCCTCTCTCACTGACGGGTAGGCCCCACCTGTCATCTCTTTCTTCTTCCTCCCTCCGTCTTCAACCTCAAGACACCTCCATTATTACCCCGCATGAGCTCCGAAGCGTCACGCCCCTCTTCCCGATGGCCGCCCATTCGGGTTTCCCCCCTCACCGGCGCACCCCTGCTGCCATAAATGCACCGCCGCCGCGTTCACACCAGAAACCGCCGCCCTCCCTCGCGGTTTCCGGTGAGATGTGCGCCACTCTCCCTATAAAGCCCCCTCGGGGGCGCTTTACCCGCACCACCTCTCCTCGCCGCCCCTCCTCCACCCCTCGACCGCTGGAGTCGTCGCCCCAGTCTCTCTCCTCCACCGCCGCCTCACTTCAGCCAGTCCCGAGCCCGGCATCGGTAAGGCCGAAACCGCCACCGTCTCCTCTATCCCCACCGCCCCTTGTCGGCCGCCGCCGAGCACATGTGCTCCAGCGAGCGTGCCGCCCCCGTGCGCCGCCCGTCTACTCAGCCACGTCAGCGCGTCCCGCCACGTCAGCAATTTTGTTTTAAAAATAATTCCTGCAGAAATTAAAAATATTGCTGATGTCATAATTAGCCTTTTTCAATACAAAAATAAATCAGAAAATTAGTCTTTTTTAAACTTCCAAAAGCCCGTATTCACTCATTTTATCTCCAAATTGACCTGTTCAAATTTCTAAATTCTTCTAAAATCCTAAATTATCCATTTTTATACTCGTTTAAAAATTTTGAACTTTATTTGAATTTTGTTTGGTTCTTCGCGCATAGATTACGTGGATTCCGGAGCGAACGACTACGACGATGAGTTCGACGACGTTGAACAAGGCAAGTTATACCTTTGACCATGTTGACCCTAATATTTAAATTATTTATATTATTTCATTTGTTATTTTATCCAAGTTAGTTTAAATTCAGTTTTGAACTCTAGATATAACTAAATTCTTTGGACAACCAAATTTGACTTTGGATATCAATATACCTTGTCAACCCTTGGTAAAACATAGTTAGGACATTAGCACTAACTAGAAATTTTGTAGAAATGCTTAGCCATGCTTAGAACATTATGGGTTGGGATGATGTTTCACATAAAATGATGAACTTTAAAACTAGATTTTTGACTTTGGTGAGTCAAGAATGCCTATGAGATTATTTTCAAACAAAATATAAAACTAGTTTAGACTTAGGCAATGGTATGGTGATGGGTGCTTGCTGGCATGCATCATAGTTTGTTGACTCGATGTTGATTGCTAGGCATAAGGGATTCGAGGTAGGGCCTAAGTCAAGTTAAAGACCGGTCTGTGAGCTACTTTTACAAAGTCACATCGTACTACCACAAGTCTGGTATGGGACGGACCTAGCCAACTAATTTGTGAAGCTCCAACTAGATATCGCTATAGGTTGAATGTGGGCTTAGCAGAGACCACGAGAAGTCTCACATGGCACAAGAGGGGGCTCCAACATGTGGATTCATGTTGTAGTGAAACCTTAGTGGCGGCGTTATCTAGTTGATAACTGAGCATTGTAAAAGCTTTGTCATGAACTCTCGACCGCACACCTAAGGCAGTGTGTAAATCGCGTGGCAAAACGAGAGGACATATCTTGTGGGTAAAGTTGTACACCTCTGCAGAGTAATAAACAATCCTAAATAGCTGTGTCCACGGTCAAGGACATGTTGAGTAAGGTTTTTCACAGATTAGACTTTGGTTTTGATAAAATCTGGTTTATGAAAAATTTGATTATCTTTTGGAAAGATGGTCCGGGTGGGATACCCGTGGATAGGTTAGTGTTGGTTGGAGCCACACTAACGTTATTATTTTGTTAAATTTTGTTTCTAATTATTGTATCAGATTCAACTTTTGTTATACTTTATGATATTTACTTCAAATGTTGCCCTTTTCATGCAAATTAACCATATTATGCCTTCCTTTGATATTCCTTATGCATTCATGAATTTTGTTAAATTCCTGGTGTAACTTGTGGAGTACTTTTTGTACTCATGTTGCTCTATCTAACATCTTTCCAAAGGAAGCCTTCGACGACTACGGTGAGAATTGCGACTAGGCCACGTCTTACAGTTAATTCGCCTTGTGGGAAGGCTAGATGGGCTGCTGCTATATTTATGTTTCCGCTGTCTCCTTTTTGCTATTAATGTAAACTTTGGCCGTATGGTCATACCTTTGTAATATAATAAAGTGTGGTTGTATGTGAGATATGCATTACTATTGACCCTGTTTGCACTAGCTTTTCCTGGGATAGTGCTATTAACATAGAGAGTCCTGGACTTGCTGCTCCGGGTCCCGACAGAGATGGTATCAGAGCAAACTATAAGGATATATTATATATATATATATATATATATATATATATATATATATATATATATTTGAAAATTTCTAAATCTAGTCTCCTTCACTCTCTCCCTCAACTATATTCCATTATCAAAAATTGTTTACTAACTTCTTTCCTTTATCTAAATTGTAGATGGCCGAACGTCCCACCCAAGTCACCCACGGAACCCAGGCCGGACACCTAACTGACTGCCTTTGGGATCTTCTTTGAGAATTGGGTTTTCAGGCATGCCCTGTATACCAGGGGTATCTGAGCGCCTATGGAGACCAAGAGTGCTAGAGAGTTGAGGTGTTGATATACACCAACATCGGAGATGAGGCAACCTTCCACACCTTCGACGCTCCGATGCCTCGGGACACCTTCTTCAACGAGATCCAGGACGCTGCTCGTGTGGCGATTCACCAATTGAGGGACATCTACGCTCAAGAGCTTCAGCGCACCTCCTTCCGATACTACCCCGGTCGGTTCCCTATCAGCACCAGCAGCACCTTCTCCTCCACGAAGTTCGAGAGCAACCCCCAAATCGTCCAGCAGGTGCAGTACGCCAAGTCCTTGGACTATGTGTACCTGGCCACCTTAGAGGAGTTGAGCTCTGTGGCGCAGAGACTTCACGCCGCAGAGGAGGAGTTGGCCAAGTACCAGGCTGAAGACGAGGGATCTTCTGTTACCGGGCTGCCCCGAAGAAGCGTAGGACCCAGTTGTGTGGCAGTATCACTAGCTCTTAGGGGCCATAGCTTAAGTTTATAGTCTTGAAACGCTACTTGTGAGTTGTTATCCCCTTGTCAATAGCCTCAAGATTATTATTATTATTAATGAATATATTTTGCTGGATGTTATTTGAGTTTTTGTGTTTTTCTGCGCTTTGTGGTGGGAATGTTACATAGACCTTCTCTTAGTTCTCTCTTTCTTTCCTTTAAATCTGGAGCCTACCGGCAAATGGTGAACACAAGAAGGAATGCTAGTGAGAATAACCCCAACGATAACACCAGAGCTCAAGGAAGTCAGTCCGCTCCCATCCCTCCGCCTCCGCCAGCAATCGGGCCAGATTGGGCTTAGTTGATGGCTAATCAGACTCAGTTAATTCAGTTTTTGGCTCAGACCATCTACAACCCAGCCCCGTAGTTTCATCAGCCGCCAGCTCAAGCTCCCCAGAACCGGTTAAACGAGTTTCTAAGGATAAGTCCCCCAACTTTCTCAAGTAGCGCAGAGCCGATGGATGCTGACAATTGGCTCCATGCAATTGGAAAGAAGCTGGACATCTTGCAGTGCACTGACCATGAAAGAGTCCTGTTTGCTACCCATCAGCTAAATGGACCAGCGTTAGAGTGGTGGGATACTCTAACCGCCTCTCATGCCAACCCCAAGCTATTTCAAGGAATGAGTTCGTGCAAAGTTTCCGCAAGGCTCACATACCATCGGGCACCATCACTTTGAAGAAGAAAGAATTTAGAGCTTTGCGCCAAGGAAACCGCACAGTCAATGAATATTTGCAAAAATTCAACCAACTATCGAGCTACGCACCAGAAGATGTAGCCACTGATGAAGCCAACCAAGGGAGGTTTCTAGAAAGGATAAATGATAACATTGCTGTTCAGTTGATCTCAGGCGACAATGCTGATTTTCACCAGTTGGTTAGCAAGGCCATTCGCCAAGAGGGAAAGTTCGTGGAAATGGAGAATAGGAAAAGAAGAATGGCTATGCGAAAGGTTAATCCAGGAGGATTTCCTAAAGCCTGCAGCACTCCACCATAGAACAGCCAGTTCAAGGCGCACTCCAACAACTTTAAGCCGCAGTCAAGCAACTTCAAGCCAGCATTGAGCCACCCACCTCTGCAAGCTAATCGCCCTAGCCCTCAAGTGAGCCATGGTCAAGTACCAAAGAGTACTGCTTCGCCTGAAGGAGTGACTTGCTTTTATTGCAAGGAAATAGGGCATTACGCCAAATCTTGTCCTAAGAAGCTCCAAGTTGCAGCAAATACTAGTGCATCCAGAAGTCAGACCCCAAGGCTGCAGTTCAAGAAGCCGGAGAACTTTATCAAAGGATGCGTGAACCATGTCACCGCTGAAGAGGCTCAGGCTGCACTAGATGTTGTGCTAGGTACGTTTCTTGTGAATTCAGTACCAGCATCAGTTCTTTTTGATTCCAGAGCATCCCATTCTTTCATTTCAAAGGCTTTTATGGTTAAGAATGGGGTAAGGATGGTGCCTTTGGGCAATTCTATGGTAGTTCACTCCCCTGGAGTGGAAATGAGAGCAAGCACCTTGTGTCCAAAGGTAGAGTTGCTCATAGATAGGACCCTATTCCTAGTAGACCTCATAGTATTGGAATCCCAAGGTTTGGACATAATTCTTGGAATGAACTGGTTAGCCAAAAACAATGGGCAAATTAATTGCGCTAACCGATCCATTTCTCTCACCAATGATCAAGGAATAGAGAAAACCTTCACCCTAAGATCCCTGAGAAAAGAACATGTGTTCTTAATCAGCTTCAAGCCTTAGAAGAAGTACCAGTTGTGCGGGAATACCCAGATGTATTTTCGGGAGAGTTACCAGGAATGCCGCCGGATAGGGAAATTGAGTTTGTGATTGACCGCACAGCCCCAATCTCCAAGAGACCGTACAGAATGCTAGCAAATGAGCTAGTCGAGTTAAAGAAGCAACTCCAGGAGTTAGAAGAGAAAGGGTATATCCGTCCAAGTTCTTCACCATGGGGATCACCTGTTTTGTTCGTTAAGAAAAAGGATGGAAGTATGAGGATGTGTGTGGATTACCGAGGTCTCAATGAGGTTACCATTAAGAATAAGTACCCTTTACCCAGGATCGATCATCTGTTTGATCAGCTGAAAGGAGCAAGCATCTTCTCCAAGATAGACTTGAGATCAGGTTATCACCAGTTAAAGATTCGAGCTGAGAACATCCCCAAGACTACTTTCTCCACTCGTTATGGACATTATGAGTTCACTATCATGTCCTTTTGATTGACAAATGTGCCTGCATACTTCATGAGTATGATGAACAGTGTATTTATGGAGTACTTGGATAAGTTCATTGTGATCTTCATAGATGACATCCTTATCTACTCCAAAGGTGAAGAAGAGCACGAGAAACATCTCAGAATAACTTAGGAAAAGCTTAGAGAGCATCAGCTTTATGCCAAGTTTAGTAAATGTGAATTTTGGCTAAAAGAAGTCGCATTTCTGGGCCATATTGTGATAGCCGAAGGAGTCGCAGTGGATCCTTCTAAAGTAGAAGCAGTGATGGAGTGGAAGCAACCCAAGTCAGTAACCGAAGTCAGAAGTTTTCTTGGATTAGCCGGTTACTATCATCGCTTCATAGTAGAATTTTCAGAGTTAGCCAAGCTGATAACTCAACTTCTAAAGAAAGAGAAGAAGTTTGAATGGACAAAAGCCTGTGAGCAAAGTTTTCAGACTCTTAAGAACAAATTAGTCTCAGCAGCAGTACTTATCCTACCGGATGTGCATAAGGACTTTGAAGTTTTCTGTGATGCTTCCCGACAAGGTCTTGGATGTGTGTTGATGCAAGAAGGCCGAGTGATAGCTTATGCATCTTGTCAGTTGAGACCTTATGAATGCAACTATCCGACTCATGATTTGGAACTAGCAGCTGTAGTGCATGCTCTGAAAATTTGATGTCATTACCTCATTGGTAACCGCTGTGAAGTGTACACGGATCATAAGAGTTTGAAGTATATCTTGACCCAGGCAGAACTCAAAGGCAGAGAAGATGGCTAGAGTTAATAAAAGATTATGATATTGGAATCCATTATCACCCAGGCAAAGCCAATGTTGTGGCCGATGCGCTCAGCAGATAGTCCTATGTGAAGAGTATTTTGGCAGAAGAAGACCAGACCCGACTTCAGGAAGGAGTCTCCATCTGAGTATAAATCTGGTAGAGCAAGGTGTTCTCGCAGCTTTAGAGATTCAGCCCACTCTACCTGATCAGATGAAGGAAGCCCAGAAGGTTGATGAGAATATTCAGGAAATCAAGAAGAATATGAGAAGAGGCAAGGCCCCAGGATTCAGTGAGGATAAGCATGGAACTGTTCGGTATGAGAATCACATATGTGTGCCCAATAACCAAGAAATCAAGAATATGATTCTGCGAGAAGCACATGAAACTCTATACTCAATCCACCCAGGTCGTACCAAGATGTACCAAGACCTTAGAGAAAGATACTGGTGGGTTAGTATGAAAAGAGAAATTGCAGAGTTTGTGGAAGCATGTGACACCTGCCAAAGGGTTAAAGCAGAGCATCAGAGACCAGTAGGACTTTTGCAACCCTTGCCTATACCAGATTGGAAATGGGAGGAAATAGGCATGGATTTCATAACTGGACTTCCCATAACTCAATCCGGTTATGAATCCATTTGGATGGTAATTGACAGACTAACCAAAGTAGCTCATTTCACCAATTCAATTTGCCCATCAGTTTGTGGATGACAAGTTGTGGAGAACAACAACTTCATGCCAAGCGTAGCCCACAATATCTTCCAAAAGTAGCTCATGAATTTGACGTCACTATCAGAAACAATAGTCTTAGGTATGCCATGTAAACACACTATCTCGTTGAAAAATAAGTCGGCTACATGCGACGTATTGTCACTCTTATAACAGGGGAATAAAATATGCCATTTTTGAGAATCTATTCATAACAACAAATACAAAATCCCTCCCCTCGTAGTTCGAGGAAATCCCAATATAAAATCCATACTAATGTCTTCCCAAGAAATTGTAGGAACCAAAAGAGGAGTATACAAACCATGTGGATCAGCCAGCATGCTTAATGTCTTCTCATGCCCAAAATATCCCATCAATCCTCCGCAATGTGATTCCTACACAAGAAACAAATGAACGGATGTATTTGGAGCGCAAAGTTTGTGAGCGCGAAGTAAGATACCATCATGAACATGAAATTTATCCCATCCTTTCCCATGCGAATAGTGAGCAAAGGGTTCATCGAGGTCACAATCAGCAGCATATAACTCTTTCAAACTCTCTAAACCAAACACCTTAGTATCCAATTGAGTTAAAATAATGCTCTTTCGAGACAAAGCATCAGCAACAGTATTATCTTTGCCCTTGTTATACTTAACAACATATGAAAAAGGTTCTATGAATTTCACCTACTTAACATGTCTATAGTTCAACTTAGATTGGCCTTTCAAGTACATGAGAGATTCATGGTCAGAATGTATGACAAAAGCATTAGGCCATAAGTAATGTTGCTAAGTTTCAAGAACATATACCAGTGCATTGAGCTCCTTGTCATAAATAGGATAATTCAGTTGAGCTCCATTCAATTGTTCAGAAAAATAAGTAATTGGTTTACCTTCCTGCATAAGAACACCACCAACACCTATTCCACTAGCATCACATTCAAGCTCAAAAGTTTTAGCGAAATCAGATAGAGCAAGAAGTGGTGCCTCGGTGAGCTTTGTTTTCAGAGTATCAAAAGCTCCCTGTTGTGTCACCCCCCCACCACACACACACACACACAAAAGGTACTCCTTTTTGTCAATTCATGTAATGAAGTAGCAATAGTACTGAAATCTTTCATGAATCGATGATAAAAACTAGCAAGATCATGGAAACTACGCTCTTGACTCACATTAATTGGAACATGCCAATTATTATTTACATCAATTTTAGAGTCATCAACTTCGATTCCATGTCCAGAAACAACAAACCCAAAGAACACTACTTTATCAGTGCAAAACATGCATTTAGCAAAGTTAGTGAATGATGACAGCAAAATGGGCAACAACCCATCTCCGCGCCATTAGAGACAACTTGATTAAATTTAATTGAAAGTGTGAGACAAAGAAATTAGGTATTGCAGGTCCATTACTTCCATAATTAATACATTTACATAAAAAATTTGTTAATTACTTCCCTTTGCAAGAAAACTCCTAATAAAGAATTCCAACATACACAGTATAACAAAATACAACATATGTCAATTACAAAATGTAAGAAAAATGGTCTTAATCTTGTCATCGCTGATGGGTGTTTATTCGTTTTGCTGGTCGTAGCTGCAGATGGTCAAAGCTTTGGGATTTTGGAGATGGTCATAGCTACCGGAACTTGGAGATATTCATGGCTATCGGATTTGTAGATGGTCGTAGCTACCGAATTTTGGAGATGGTTGTAGCTATCAAATTTGCAGATGGTCGTAGCTATCAGATTTGTAGATGGTCGTAGCTTCAGGATTTTGAAGATGGTTAGAGCTACCGGGTCTTGGTGATAGTCATGGCTATTGGATTTAAAAATGGTTGTAGCTTCAGGATTTTGGAGATGGTCGTAACTATCAGATTTTGCAGATGGTTGTAGCTTCAGGATTTTGGAGATGGTCAGAACTACCGGGTCTTGGAGATAGTCATGGCTATCATATTTGAAGATGATTGTAGCTATCAAATTTTGTAGATGGTCATAGCTATTGGATTTGCAGATGATTGTAGTTACAGTATTTTGGTCATGGTCATAGCTATCGAATTTGTGGATGATCATAGCTACAGTATTTTGCTAATGGTCGTAGCTATCGGATTTGCAGATGATCATAGCTATAATATTTTGGTGATGGTCATAGCTATGGTATTTTAGAGATGGTCACATCTACAGTGTGTGTAGAAGTCTAGCATTACATAGTGATCATGAATATCGAGTGCTTGTATGTACATAACTGAAGAGAAAGTATTTCCTTTCTTCCATCCTTCATTGTTTTACTTAGCCTTGTATTACTACTAGCACTGTATAGTGCTTGCAGATGCAGCAAAATCCAAGCGAAGGCTATGTTTTATATTTTATTTTGGCTGCATATACCCACTATTAATTTGTATCCATTTGAGAGGACCGAATTTAAGAAACAGGGGATCGAACTAAAGAGATCAAGTCTTCATGTCTCACCTTGACTTGTATCCATTTGTATAGACCAAACGTAAGAAACGAGGGATCAAGCACTCGTTCTTCAGGTTTTATCCACTAACGGGACTGAGCAAGGGGAGCTAGAACATAAACAAAATGAAGCACCTTGATATGTACCGCGATGGCCGAACCAAAGGGCAACGGGGGGCTATGGATATGGAGAACGCTCCTCGATTCATATCGCGATGGCCAAACTGAAGAGCAGAAGGTGAGAGGAAGAAGAATAAGAGCAAGAACTTCACCTTCTTTCCAGATTGGATGCTCTTGCTTTTTTTCTTCTTTTGAGTATATTTTGTCTGTCTCCCTTCTCCTAGAACTTGCTCAACGCTTTCTTCTCTTGCAGAAGCACCTCCATCCGTGTTCGTGTATGTCTCTTCTTTTCACTTTTCGCTCCTTCTTATAGAGCAACGATGAGAGGGCAGTTGCTTTGAGGTAACTTACGGCAACTTCTCTATTTGATTTCATCTTTTCGCTAACGGGCAGTTCAGGTAGTGCAACCAGCTCTGCTCGCGGTCGTGTAGGACATAAGCTAGTGGTGTTTGAATGAGTCTTTCCTGTGTGTTGTGGCTGAACCGTGGCCCCATTAGTGATTGCTATTAGCCACTATTAATTATTTAGTTGGAGCGTGCTTAACTTATGCATGCATGCAGTTATGGTGCTACTTTCATATCAGCACAAAAAAATATCCATGCATGCGTTTGGCTGACCAGCGCGTCATTTAGAGCACATCAAAGAAAACAATGTGGTCGACAGCACGTGGTCATAATATCATGATTGACCGACATGGTAAAATGGCATGGTTGACCCACATGGTCGAAATATCATGGTTGAGCAATGTGGTCGAAATATCATGGTCGACCCACATGGTCGAAATATCACGGTTGAGCAATGTGATTGAACTATCATGGTCGAAATATCATGATCGACCAACATGGTCGAAATATCACGGTTGACCCACATGGTCGAAATATCATGGTCAACCAACTTGGTCAAAATATTATCATTGACCAACTTGGTTGAAATATCACAGTCGACCAATGTGGTCAAAATATCAGGGTCGAACAATGTGGTCGAAATATCATAGTCGACTAGTGTGGTCAAAATATCATGATCGACCAACGTGGTCGAAATATCACAGTCGACCAACAAGGTCGAAATATCATGGTCAAATCACCATGCGGGTCTTCCAACTCTCTTCTGGGTACTGTGGCTTACGATTACCGACTGGTTTACTCTGTCTACAATTGGTTTGCTATAGCTACAACTAGTTCACTATATCTACAACCGATTCTTTGAGCACGACACACCAACTAGAATCTTCGACCACGGTGCTTTGACTCGATGCTTTGATAACGGCGCATCGACTCGAATCTTTGAGCACTGCGCTTTGACTCGATGCTTCAACAACAGTGCATCTACTCAGAGCTCCGGCCACAGCTTCGACAGCTCTGCTTCCAACGTGGTCAAGACTAGTGTGGTCGAGGATCCAGTGATCCTTGCGATGGGGTGGGTGCGTCACAGCAATTTTCATTCAAACTTTAGTTGTTTTATATTGTAATGAATTTTAGCCGTTAGCATAATTTGTTAATTTGATGATTATTTATTATATATATATTCATATTTTGAGTCCAGGACAAAATTGGTGTCAACAGATGCCCCCTCGAAGTCTGGGTGCAAAAATATTTGTTTTTTGGATCTAGAACATGACTTGTATGTGTGCATCATGTTTTTTTGGATATATTTTGGATACATCCAATGTATATTTTTGGATGTGGATATATGAACACGTTTCAGGGTCGTGTATATACATGGGCCGTACAGCCATGCATGTATTAGTTTTGGCCATATACAAAATCTGAGGTATGGGCCCTCATGTCATTAGTGCTTATCCTAATTAAACCACTCTTATCTTAATAACAAAGAAGCAGATCTGCAAGAGATGTGCATTTCTGTCATGCCATTTGACCGTCTTGCATGTGATTTACAGACTAACCGAATGCCCATATTATCAACCTCTGTCTTCATGGTCATCTATTCTTTCCTTTTGATTTCCTCCTGAGTCAATCATCCAGAGTCTTCTTCTCCTCCAATTGAGTCATTGACACTTCTTCATCACTCGGTATGCATGCTTCTTACTTAGTTGACCTCGCCTTTTTTGCCGAGGCATCTTTTCAATGACAACTACCATATATAATAACCCTTTATGATTTTCACCATCGAAGGATTGTATGCTGCATGGGAACAACAAACTATCTTCTAACTGGGTTTAGTGCATCAGCTTCTTTTTAGAAGGTGAGGTTTTCTAACCCTCTTCATTTTTTAGATTGCATTGTAATTGTATGGATTGCGTGTATAATAATGGTACATTATCTCGGATCACTTATTTGTAGATAACTAACCACTTTACATGTGTATATATATAGTATAAATAACAGGGGCACCATGGTGCCCAGGCTCCATGAGTGAGACTTTCCATCTATGACTGAGATTTTCCATCCATGATTAAGACTTTCCATCCATGTTAATGACTTTCTTTCCATACTATTGTACTAGCACGCATCTAAAAGCAATCCAAAGGCAGAGAGGCTTAGTGCCCAGGCACCATGGTGCCCCATTTCAGCTACCTATATATATATATATATATATATATATATATATATATATATATATATATATATATATATATATATATATATATATATATAGGACGAGTGACGAGTGTTTCATGCACCTTGGTGCCTAGGCACCCATATCAATACCCGTTGATTTGCTTTGAGATTCGCAACGTTTGATGTGGGTATCTTCATATACCCTTAAAAAAGTATATTTGAGATGTCAAACTCCGAAAAAAATTAAATTCAACTTCAGTTTAATTAGTTTGAACTATTTTTATGGTATATCCTCACTGTAGTCGCATTGAACTCAAAAGTAGTTCAAACTAGTTTGAACTGAGTTCAAAACTTACTTACCATAAATATATCAAGGGTATAAAACATTTCCATACCCAAACTCAAAAAAATTATCAATCATACACGTGTATCGGACGGTTCTTGATGTGGGTGCCTAGGCACCAAGGTGCCTTATGTAATTTTCCTATATATATATATATATATATATATATATATATATATATATATATATATATATATATATATATATATATTAGAGTGTTTCTTTAATCCACACTACATGTATATATTTTTTTAGATGGCGGGGGAACAACAACCCTTTTTGTCCCACTCAATGTCACTTTCAAAGGTGGCGAGAAGGCAACTTTTTGAGCTTGATCTTGGTGAGGCTGTCACCCTATAATAAAAGAATAGGAGATGCCCTAGGGGATTATCAATTTCAGTCGTCGTGGGTGGAAATCGGGTTCTTCATTTTTAGGTCTTTGTTATTATCCTCCAACACCTTTGCCCTGACCTGACAGGTATATGACCCTAGGAACTAGGATGGTTGAAGAAGACCTCGGCTGAGAGAATCATGACATTGAACATATTTCATCTCCAACTAGGTATGTTCAATGGGGAACATAAGTCCTAAGAAACCATTCTTTGGTTCTAAAGGGGAGTAAGGATGATGCCGATTACATTTATGGAGCTAACAATTGTTCTTTAGGTTAATATTTTGTTTCCCCTTCTTTGCTGAGGTCCCTGCTAGAAAAATGGAACCCCTACACAAACACCTTTCTATTCCGCTATGGCGAGCGCACCATTACCCTTCTAAACATGCATCAAATAGCTGGGTTGCCTTTGGATGGAGACATGTATGAGGAATATAGACCACCCACCCAAGAACTTGACCCATCCTTACTGCTATATCCCAACTTCTTGTCCCATCTATTAGATGTATGGAACAATTTCGCAGTGGGCGGTAAAGTTTCTTTCCAAGAATGGTGCGACTATTTTCATAACAACAGGGATGATTCTTTATCATTCTCTTCCCTATGAGATAAGCGCATCTATACGGTGACTTTTCTCGCTCTTTGGCTTTGTCGTTTCGTGGTTGTTGAAGGTGGACCATACATCCACCAAGGTGTATTAGTAATGGTGTCTTGGATATCATTAGGGTGCCAAATTTCCTTAGCTCCACCTACCTTATGTTCCTTATAATATTCTTTGAGGTTGATCAGCACTCACCCAATTGGCCCCTCCTACTCAAAGAGACCTTGGTCGATGCATTTTGTTACAGGCTGGATGGGTGTGTGTTTAAAGAGGATATTTGACAATAAGGTGAAAATGTCATATTTACCTACTTATAAGCACAGAGTGCAGAAGTCAGCCATGGCGAACACTATGTTTAGGACTCCTAATCAATTCTATCCTGAAGACGCACATGATTTTCTTTTAAAATTTACCAATATTTTGTGGCATCCTTATGATTTGGCAAAACCCCCTGAGGTGCGAGTCATCAAAGAAAGGTCTTCTAGATTTCTGTTAGTCGAGTCATGCTCCTATGGAGGTTTGCCACTATGTCCACTAATTTGTGTATCATCGGGCCATATCATCCTGACAGTATGGCTCGACAATTTAGATTTGATCAGGTTGTGCCTTTCCCTCCTTTGTTGAGTTTGTACACGAGGGATGATGTCGAGATTGCATATGCTCATTGGGCACATTTATTGCACCCAGGACAAATAGAATTATATCACGTCCTAGATGACTCTCGTGATGATAGCTCTTTAGTGGCTTGGGCTAAGTGGTGGCATGAATTTATATAGCCCTTTGTTTTAGTATTGAGCAAGCTTCATAAAGGCAGCGCACTTGGTCAAGTCCCATATGAGAGGAGGAGGATGAACAATCTTGCACAGTACGGCCATCTCTTTGCACACAAACTTTCCTCTAAAGAGTTCATCAAGGTAAAAGAGGTGCATGTTGCTTACCAAGCTCAACATGTAGAGGCTATCAGAAGGAGGGAAACATTGATTAAGGATCACTAGAGACAAGTTCTCCATTCTTACTTTTTTGATGTCCAGGTTGTTGAATCTCCAAAACAAACTACCTTGGTAAGATAATATCTATATATTTTAGAATATCTCCTAATCTATATCGATTTTATTTCACACCTTTCCATCTTTTATTTGCAGAAAGCAAAAGGGCAACTCTTCCAAAGACCGATCAGTGGGCTCCCCATTTAATTTCTTGCCAACAGAGAGCTTGCCTGTGCATGCTGTGCAAGAAAATTTGAAACTAAGTAACATTGATGTGCTACTTGAGAGAAGAGGAAAACGTGGACCAACCCCAATTATTTCCATTGAGGATGAGAAGGGACCAAAAGAAAAATGCAAACTCAACTTTATGAACGAGATTAAATTTTTTGATCCCATATACTCGATGGACCTCCCAGTACTGATGATTTGGTAAGTAATAGGGAGCTTGATTGCATGCTTACAGGTGAAAGCATTCACGATCTCAGCGAGTTCTTCAATATATTAGTTGAAGATTTCGATGTAACTGGACCGGGCATAGACCAACCGATTTCCATTTTGGCTTTAGCTTACAATATGCCCCCAACCTCTGAGTCGCTTGCAACCTTAACTCGTTCTGTTCAGGGTAGCCTCATATGTGTTGCATGCATGTTAACCTTAATATATTCTTTTGTTCTATTCCTTTTCAGTTCGCTTACATGCATTTCCTCTCGTTCCCTTTTTTAAGTTGTGAATAAGGACTTCACCAATCAAAAACTAGTGCAGTATCACCACTAAGCATGGACCTCTCATTTGTTGAGAAAGCATTCACAGATGCTACTGCCATGGTGGTAATAAAGGCTCTTGAAGGATTAGACGCTCCTTCATTAAGCGATCCAACTCGCCGGGCTTTCTTGGAAACTATCTCTTCACAACTCCCTACTCATATACTAGGAGTTTCCAAAGCTTAGGAAATATTGACACATCTCGTCATCATTTCAAAACAATTACATCAAGTGCATTTAGATTTTGAACACAATTCTGGGCAGAGAAGGAGGATTGCTACTGAAGCAAAATGTGAGCTTGCATCCAATGAATATGCTATCAAGAGAATCTCTCAAAAGATAATATTTGTAGATGAAAAGTACTCTATGAATGAGAAGCCGACAGTAGATCTTAGCACGCACCTAAATAAAGTCACCGGTGCATTGAGGGAGCTATGGCAAGATAAAGAATGGCTTCAACAAATACATTCTAGCCAAAACTCAGAAGTGAAAAGATGGGGCAACATTCTTCTTGATGCTACCCAAGGACATGATCAAGGGACCAAAGTTCTCCAAGAGAAAACAACAACCTTAGGACAAGATGCTGATCAACTCTTCAAAGATTTAAAGAATTGGTGCTTTGGATCAAACTAGAAGTCCTTTGTTCATTTTACTTGTGTTGCAATTTGCTTTTAGGCAGTTCAGCTTTAAATTGTTTCATACTCCGCTCTTTTATATTGGGGCCCAGCTGTGCTGCCACTCTATTTATTTTCTCTAGCTGAACATCGCCATGTGTTGGACCGAAATGGCGACAGAGGGGGGGGGGTGGATGGCGCTCTCAAAAATAAATTCGCCCCTCAAGAATCCACACTTATACTTCTTCTCTAATAGCTATGGTAGCTATAAAGAAAGAAGATAGGCACTACTGGAAATCACAGCAACAAGGATAAACCAGATCCAGAAAAAGACAGTCAAGAAAAAATAATTTCAGAGCAAGTCAGACTACAAGCGGTGTACCGCTGGGCGGTAGTACCGCTATGCCGAGCGGTAGTACCTCTTACCTGAGACGTTCGGACCGTCCGAACGTTTCATCGCTGCCGATCGGACTGGTCCGAACATGGGCGGTAGTACCGTTGAGCCGAGCGGTAGTACCTCTCCAGGAGTGGTAGTACTGCACGAAGAATTTCAGCAAACAGGATTTTCAGAAATCTGAGAAATTCGCAAGGATTCTTGGATTCTTGGCTTGAGAAACTTTGAGGATACCTAGGGAACACTCCCAGAAGAATAAGCCAAGAGCCAAAATCAAAAATCCACTAGAAAATCAAAAGGATTTCAGATTCATGCCCAAAACCGAAAATATTCAGAGAGCTGCGCAAAAACTCAAATTCCCGTTTCATCTTTGATCATTTGGCTATGAAACTTTGAGGATAGGTTAGCAATAGCCTCTAGACCTCTTATGCTAGGTTTCACGCCATCTCGTGAAGGGAAATGAAAATAACACCAAACCCTAGAAAAGCAAATGAAGAACAGAGGAAGTGCCAAACATGAAAACCTGAAATTAAACAAGGTTTGCTCTTAGGATTGGCTAGCCAAATGGCTTTTTAGCATCTCCAATGTCATAGCAATCCATTTTGGGCCTTCCCAACAAGAACCAACCAGAAAACACAAAATCAAGAAATCAAGCCCAGAGGTATCGAAGCAAGAACAGAGAGCACGAGAGGAAAAACTTTCAAATTTTCATTCCATCACAGAAAAGGATTACAAGGAGTTACCATACGCATTGACATTAGAACAAGATGGAAGATTACATGACTCTCCACTCAATCCTCTCCTCTCCCCATCTCAAGAACAACACACCCATACATGCTTGAGAGGAGGATGAACACCAACACAGAGAACTCACATGGAAACCATCGAGGGGGACACAGAGGGAACACAACTCTGCCTCCACCAACAACTCTCAACAACTAAAGCCTAAAGCCAAAGCAAACTCTAAAGCCTAAAGCCAAAGCAAACTCTAAAGCCTATTTTGACTAAAGGAAACCCTAAAATCCCTTCAAGTGTTCAAGTGGGCATGCAGCCCCTCCAACCTATTTATAGCCTTGGCTAACGGGTCTCCGCCCCGTTACACCCGCTAAATCCAACGGAGCCCGCTCCCGCTTGTGCAGCTTTGCGAAATTCCCGTTTCGCCCCTCCTGCACCTTCCGGGAAGCTTCCGCGCTCCTTGTCGTCCAAGCCTCGCAACCACCTCGAGTCCACATCGTCTTCGACACATCCTGACCGTTCTGACCTCAGCGCCACCTGCGCCTAGTCCGGTCCACCGTGTCTCGCCACGACTCCGCCTCAACGTCCTGCAGCCACACAGACAAGAAACACGTCAAATAGCACCGCTCGATACATGAAAGCGTAAATAGCATCAAAACATCACACTTACCATGCCGAAGTCCAAACCTATCGAAATCATCAGAATATACATCTGAATCCCATACGACCCATGCAACGTCAAGGTCCGAACCACCCAAACCAAACTCGACTATCCTAAAGCGATGTCAATTACTCATCATAAACCCGGGATGACCTCCACATGGTCTCTCACCATGTACTGGAGTTTATCTATACCCTAGCACTTCATGCTCGTAAGGCACTGGTTATTTATCATTCAACTTGCAGTCTTATCTTTTTATTTTGTAAGTGCCTTTTTCAAAACCATATAAGCACTTTCTTTTTTAACTTAGTGCTTGTTTCAGTGTGCGGGCACATTAGCTTTGCATGATGCACGCTTACGAGTGCCATTAGACAAGGAGCATGCCTCGCGAGTCATTCACGTGCGGGTTAGTGTGTCACTCAATGCACGTCAAAGAGAAAAATGTGATCGACCAATGTGATCGAAACCACGTGTTCAACCAATGTGGTCGACATAGCGCGTTCAGAACCACATGGTTGACCAATGTGATTGACACAACATGGTCGGAACCATGAAGCATCGGGGTATAACCCTTTACACCATAGCTTAGGCTCGTGCGGTTTTGGAGCTCTCTTCCCCTTTTCTCACCACAGTTTAGGCTCGTAAGGTTTTGGAGCTTTTTTTTGCTTCAAGGGTAATAATGCTTTAGAAATTTTCCATTTATTGGCAGTGGAGAATATTCACTGTCTGGGGAAATAATTTTATACACACCTTCCCATTTAGGCTCAAGTTTTGCTCGCATCCGATGTGTAATATTCATGGGGTGAATAACAACGAGAACTAAATCTCCCTCTTTGAATGACCTTCTTTTGAGGTGCTTATCAAAAGCTTGTGACATTCTAGTCTGATACACTTCTAGGTTTTGTAACGCTTGAAGTCATTTTCCTTCAAGATGTTCTAATTCCTCAAATCGTAATTTAGTGGCTACCTCTTCTGAGAGTTTCTCATGCATAGCAACTCTGAAATAATTAATCTATACTTCCAATGATAAAACCGCTTCTCCTCCATACACCAGGGAGTAATGAGTCATTCCAGTTAGCGTGCATGTCATGGTCCTATACGCCCACATGGCTTCGAGTAGCTTTTCATGCCATTCTCACTTGTTTTTGAAACCACCTTCTTCAGTAATTTGCATAGGGTTTTGTTAAATGCCTCAGCTTGTTCGTTGGCTGCTGCATTATATGTTGTAGAAAAATGGTGCCTTATTTTAAATTTTGTGCACAACTTTTTCCATTTGTCTATTTTTGAATGGTGATTTGTTATTGGATATAATTCATGAAGGGATGCCAAAGTGATATAAGAGATAAGCTCTTATAAAATTCTTCACATTTTCTGCCTTAATTTCTCTTAATGGAATGACTTCTACCATTTAGAGAAATTGTCTGTCGCTACAAGAATGAATTTGTGCCCTTTTGATGATGGTGGTTGAATGAGTCCGACTATGGGGCTGTTCTTTTTTGTTGAAGTTTATGTCTTTTGGCTGCGGATTGTGACTTTTGGGCTATTCGTGTGAGAGATTATAGAGTAACAGAAATTCACATGTGGTTTTTGCCGATATAAAAGAACTTGGTACAGTATGTACTACAATTAACTAGTAGACCCTATCTTTAAAAGATACTCTGTTTAAAAGCTAGTTACTGTAGAAAAGCCAAAAAGTAGCTTTTAGAAGCTAAAAAGAACAGGGCTTATATCCATTCCCCACATTTTGAAGAGCCAGGACATGCTAGTGGGATGCAGTGGTTCATGTGGTTGATAGATGAAGTCAACATGTACCTGACATTCATGGCATCTTTTTGCAAATTTCACAGCATCTTTGAACATTATAAGCCAATAATAGTCTAAATGCTTTAATTGATACTGTAGTTTGGCACCAGATTGGTGTGCACCACAAACTTCAGCATACACTTCCCTTAATGCTTCCATCACCTCATTTCCAGTGAGGCAACGCAGCAAGATGCCATCATATGAATGCCAATAAAGCGTATCGTTTATACATGTGTAATGGATCGGCCTTCTTTAGATTCTAGTCCTTTCGCTAGAATCAAGTGGTAGGTAACTGTCACAGCCTAGCTGTTGTTTTTTCAAAAATTTTACTGAAAAACTTAATTTAAAATAGAATCAAGTGTTATTTGGTTGTCTGAATTTTGGAAGTTTTTATTTGCCTGTTTTCAGCTTTTAAAAAGGCTTTTCTTTTGAAAAGTAATTTATGTAAAAACATGAAAATATTATTAAATAAAGGTATTTTGAATTTCTATAAAAATCCTATTTGAAATTAATTAGTTTTAAATCATTTGGCTTTTATTTTGATTTTTCGTGTTTTTCCTTCCTCCTTCTCGAAGCCATTTTCTGTCTTCCATTGCCGCCCTCCCAAGCTCTTAAACTCAGCTGTTACTTCTCGAAGAAAATGATGCCATTGAAAGCCCTCTTCATTCCCCCACTTCCTATGATGGTTTCCCCCATTTTAAACCTCATCATTAATCATGACCATGCGCCACTACACTAGCCATAAATCCAGCGAGCCGCCTCTCGGCCGTTCCTCTTTCCCACGCCTATAAATACCTTTCTGAGCATCTCCTGTTCACACTCATCCACCCCTCAATTCTTGCTTTCAAGTGCCTGAGATTTTCTGCACCAAGTTTCTCCTTCGCCGGCCTTAAGTCGAGCTCCGACGAGCCTCTTCAGGGAGCTCAGGACTCTTCATGCTTCACAACCACAGCCTCTGTCTTCACCGAGCCGCATGATCGTCCATCACCCCTTTGCCAATCCATTCCGTTGACAGAAATCTTTCGCAGTCGACAACCAAGCTACTTCCGCCGCTTATTCCTCATCGCCAACTGATTTTCGACTCTTCATAGTCTACACTGAGGTGCTCAACTTCTCTCTATATATCTTTTGATTGCTATAGTCTTTTCTGACCATTGTCACTTTTTACCGTTGTCACTTTTGATCATAATTGCTTTTGACCGCTGCCGCTTCCAATCATCGAAGCCTTTCAACCACTAAGTTTTGACCATCAAAATTCGATCGCTTCAGCCATTCAACCTCCAACCACTTTATAACTTCCGACCGCGGCCACTCTACCAACCACGTTATAACCTTCGACTGCCCCGACCACTCTTTAGACTTTGTAATCTTCGAGCACTCTGTAGCCTCGAACCTTTGAGTACCGACCACCTTATAACCTCCAGCCCATCTGAACACTATAAACCTTCCGACCACCAAGTTTTGACCACTTTGTAAGTATCAACTAGATACTATAGCTTTTGAGTACCGACTAGTTCCTATAGCTTGCTGACCACATCTTGCTGGCCACGGTCTGCCGACCACGACCGCATCCGACCATGGCTGTTTGACCACCCAAAGCCTATTGACCACTATATAGCTTTCGAATCGTTCCGAACGTCTCCTCTTACTAATCAGACTACTAAGAACCGTCTCCTCTTGTCGACCGACTGCTAAGAACTGTCTCCTCTTACCGATCAGACTGCTCCAAACTATTCCAAAGCATTCTAGAAAATCTCATTTTTTCCATTTTTCTTTAGTTTTAAACTTCCAAAAGCTTGTATTTCTTCATCTTAACTTTGTTTGGACCTGTTAAAATTTCAAAATTGTTGTAAAATATAAATCATCCATTCATGGACTCTTTTTGAATTTTTGGAGTTTATTTAAAATTCCAATTACCAATTCCTCACTCAAAATTTAAAAATCCAAATTCCAAAGTTCAAATTCAAATCTTAAAAATTCAAAATCTCTAGAAAATGTCAAATCCATTTTTCTAGGTCAAACCCATTTTTCTTGGCCCATCTCTCTTTTTCTTTTCTTTTATTCTCCTTCCTCTTTCTTTCTCTTTTTCTCCCTTTCATTTGTCTTCTGTTCAGCTGCATGCTTGCTAATCAAAATTGCTACTCGCTCTCCTCCTCTGTTTCATTTCTGTCCAGCCGAACAGCCTCCTCTGTTGGACAGCCGAACACCCACAAACCCATTGCATGCATGCCAAATCAATTCCCTTCCACTAAAGAAATTAAAGACAGCATGAAACACCTTCATTCACTGCCAAGCATCAACTCCTTTTCAGTTTCTTAGCTTTTTATCTTTAGTTTTTCAGTTTCTTATACTCAAGCATTGAAAACCAAGATTGCACTTAATCTAACAAAATTAAGTCCAACTCTTTGATCTTGCCGTATAAATAGGAGCTGCACGTCATGTTCTATACTTGTGCAAGTATTTGGCTATCCTCCCTCACCACGCAAAGCACCGGAGAAGCCACAGCCCTGCCTATGCGTCGGCCTCCTCCCCACCATGCCATCTTTTGCTTTGGTGACCTTTTTCAAGTTTTGTTCATGTCGCATCGTGTTCTAGCTGATGTAGATCCACCTAGCAAGCTAGCTGAACCACGTTACTTTAGCCCTGATCTTTCACAATACGCCTTGTTGGATGCCCTCCTTGTTCTAAGGTTCTTGCAAACCCAAGAACAGCATACACCTCCAAGATAAGCCTTCTCCCATGCACATCGCAGCACGTGAACGAAGGGTTGAGAAACTGAAGTTTCAACGAGTACAATCCAACACCACAATTGGATTCAACACACCAAGAGCAATTCCTCGATGGAAATCCCAAGAACACACCAACAATGGCCACCAAACCATGGTGATTTTCTGGTTTCTATTTCTCAATTCATAGCCTAAGTTACAATGAGGCTAAGGCCCTGGCCTTATATTGGTGCACAATGCACAACCTTAACTAAAACTCATGCACAACCTGGCCTAAGGCCGAAACAAACACCAATACAAACTAAAAAGGAAATATCTATACTACTACCACCGAATTCTCTCTCAATTTGCAATGTGACCATGAGGATTTCATGGCTGAAACCTTGTCCATTGTATGGGGCTTCGAAATAGCTTTCCAATGAGTCCAAGAACGCCCAAATCGGACTCCGTTTGGGAAAGTTATGGACGTTTTAGTATCGGTCTTGCCAGCTGTCCCGAACCGAGTCTGAACCGGATTCAAATCTTTATACGTTTTGTTTCCTTGTTCAAGGGGCTTCCAAATCCATTTGGAACCTAAAAAGGAATCCTTCTCAACCTTTAGAAATTCATGGTGTGGTTGGATTTTACCCTTGCATTGCAATACTCGGACTCTTTATGTTTGGCAAGTCTCGCGCGTCTCTCCGGACAGCTCGCGCAGCATCCAATGAAATTGCCATAACTTTGTGTAGGAAGTTCCAAATCAAGTGTCGTTTGATTCGTTGGAAAGTAGACTTCATTAGCTTTCCAAACATATATTTTGTGCATATTAGAAACCTCAGAATTGGCATTCAAAGCTTCTTGAACATTGTGCACAGAACTGCAAGTACTAACCAAAGTTGTAATGCTATTGGTGCCACATCATCCTCCCCTCCTTGAAGCAAAGCCGTCCTCGGCTTTGGGGTAATTTTGGGAGCTTACCTCCTCTTGGCTGTAATTTCTTCATCAACATGAATAACACCCTCCAATTTTGGTTTCAGCACATGCTTCTTTCCCCCATGTACAAAAGTGTATGTGTTGGATCGGCCCTCATGCGTAGCATTGCGATCATATTGCCATGGTCTTCGCACCAATAACCCACATGCATCCATTGGAACTATGTCGCAATCCACCTTATCAACATAATCACCAACAACAAACGGAACCCGCACCTTGTGAGTTATCTTTAGCCTTTCGGAGTTGTGTAGCCACTCCACATGATGTGGTTGAGGATGCCTCCACGTGGCTTGCCCTAAAGCGTATACCAAATCTTTGCTAATCACATTGGTATAACTTCCACCATCTATGATCAACTTGCATGCTTTATCTTTGATCTTGCACTCCGCTTGAAAAACACTCCACCGCTGTCCTTTTGTTAAAGTTTCTTTACTTTACACCTATTGGACCAAAAGATTAACACCATTCAATTCTGAATCACAATAGACAACATCCTCCTTGGAATCGTCGGAGTTTTCACTTTCAGAATCACTACTAGAACTTGTTGAAGCATAGCCATCTTTAGTGAGAAGCACTCTTCGTTGATTTGGACAATCACACATCATATGACCTCTTCCCTTGCACTTGAAACACTCAATTTCTCTAGCACGAGCATTAGAAGGCAAACTAGAATCAGTTTTAGTTGCTTCTTTACCTCTATTGCTTTCCTCCTTTGAAAGAGCCCCATTTGAATGGCTTGATGCCGCCACCTTGGAATGTGAACCAACATCATCGCCTTACTGTGATGGATGCCTGCATGGATTTATTTGAGTGTTGGCATGTCCACCCTTGGCTTGTCTGCACTTCAATTATTTTTCAGCACGTTCAGCTTGATGCACCAAGTCTTGGATGTTGTAGTAATGGACCATCTCCACCCTATCTTGCACATCCTCATTCAACCCATTAAAGAAACATGCTATAGTAGCCTCATCATGCTCCTCTGTTTCTGTACAGATTATCAACATCTCCATCTCTTTATAATATTCATCAACACTAGAATTACCTTGGCGTAGTTGTTGTAGCTGGTTGTACAAGGTCCTAGTGTAGTGTGCTGGGACAAAACACATCCTCAAAATATTCTTCAATTGTACCCAAGTATCTAGACGAGCTCCTACGTGACACAATTGATTCCACCAAACAAGAGCATATCCGGTGAACTCAATAGTCGCCAAACGAATCTTCTTATCCTCAGTATAGTGATGGCTATCAAAAATTTGTTCGACACACATCTCTCACTCCAAGTACTCCTCCGATTCAGCTTTACCATTAAATGATGGGATAGAAATTTTTATCTGCCCCAATTCCATCATCCACGGCAACACGCTGAGCAAACCCAACACCATCACGCATATCTCCACCACGGGCAGCATCTCTGCAACGCATGTTCCTACCATGGTCAGCACCACGGTAGTCTTGAGCACGGCACAGTTGTGGAGCAAAGCCCGCTGCACCATCGAAAACCTCCTCATGTTCGTCATCTTCGTATGGTGCACGCTGTTCAGGATATTGAGGTCCCCATTCAGCATGCTGAAATTGTAGTGGCTGGATGCGTATCGCCTCTGTCAACGCATCAATTCGTGCCCCCAAATCATCAACCTTGCCTTCAAGCTTCCGGTGATAACTCAAGTAGTTACGTGTCGCTTCAAGTCCAATTCGTACCTCGGGCAGCAAAGACGCTGCATATTGGGGTGCCTCCCCAATTGGCTTCATAGACCCGCCATCAAGAAAAATTCAGCAACCTCATACCGTGATCAACCACGCTATGATACCAAGATGATACAGATCCACCTAGCAAGCTACCTGAACCACGTTGCTTTGGCCCTGATCTTTCACGATACGCCTTGTTGGATGCCCTCCTTGTTCTAAGGTTTTTACAAACCCAAGAACAGCATACACCTCCAAGATAAGCCTTCTCCCACGCACACCGCAGCACGTGAACGAAGGGTAGAGAAACCGAAGTTTCAGCGAGTATAATCCAACACCACAATTGGATTCAATACACCAAGAGCAATTCCTCGATGGAAATCACAAGAACACACCAACAATGGCCACCAAACCAAGGTGATCTTATGGTTTCTATTTCTCAATGCATAGCCTAAGTAACAAGGGCTAAGGCCCTAGCCTTATATTGGTGCATAATGCACGGCCTTGACTTTAACTCATGCACAACCTGGCCTAAGGCCGAAACAAACTCCAATACAAACTAAAAAGGAAATATATATCTAAACTACTACCACCGGATTGTCTCTCAATTTGCGATGTGACCATGAGGATTTCATGGCTGGCACCTTGTCCATTGTATGGGGGCTTCAAAATAGCTTTCCAACGAGTCCAAGAACGCCCAAATCGGTCTTGCCAGCTGCCCCGAACCGAGTCCGAACCGGATTCAAATCTTTATATGTTTTGTTTTCTTGTTCAAGGGGCTTCCAAATCCGTTTGGAATCTGAAAAGGAATCCTTCTCAACCTTTAGAAATTCATGGTGTGGTTGGATTTTACCCTTGCATTGCAATACTCGGACTCTTTATGTTTGGCAAGTCTCGCGCGTCTCTCCGGACAGCTCGCGCAGCATCCAATGAAATTGCCATAACTTTGTGTAGGAAGTTCCAAATCAAGTGCCGTTTGATTCGTTGGAAAGTAGACTTCATTAGCTTTCCAAACATATATTTTGTGCATATTAGAAACCTCAGAATTGGCATTCAATGCTTCTTGAACATTGTGCACAGAACTACAAGTACTAACCAAAGTTGTAATGCTATTTGATGCCACATCATCCTCCCCTCCTTGAAGCAAAGCCGTCCTCGGCTTTGGGGTAATTTTGGGAGCTTACCTCCTCTTGGCTGTAATTTCTTCATCAACATGAATAACACCCTCCAATTTTGGTTTCAGCACATGCTTCTTTCCCCCATGTACAAAAGTGTATGTGTTGGATCGGCCCTCATGCGTAGCATTGCGATCATATTGCCATGGTCTTCGCACCAATAACCCACATGCATCCATTGGAACTATGTCGCAATCCACCTTATGAACATAATCACCAACAACAAACGGAACCCGCACCTTGTGAGTTATCTTTAGCCTTTCGGAGTTGTGTAGCCACTCCACATGATGTGGTTGAGGATGCCTCCACGTGGCTTGCCCTAAAGCGTATACCAAATCTTTGCTAATCACATTGGTATAACTTCCACCATCTATGATCAACTTGCATGCTTTATCTTTGATCTTGCACTCCGCTTGAAAAACACTCCACCGCTGTCCTTTTGTTAAAGTTTCTTTACTTTACACCTATTGGACCAAAAGATTAACACCATTCAATTCTGAATCACAATAGACAACATCCTCCTTGGAATCGTCGGATTTTTCACTTTCAGAATCACTACTAGAACTTGTTGAAGCATAGCCATCTTTAGTGAGAAGCACTCTTCGTTGATTTGGACAATCACACATCATATGACCTCTTCCCTTGCACTTGAAACACTCAATTTCTCTAGCACGAGCATTAGAAGGCAAACTAGAATCAGTTTTAGTTGCTTCTTTACCTCTATTGCTTTCCTCCTTTGAAAGAGCCCCATTTGAATGGCTTGATGCCGCCACCTTGGAATGTGAACCAACATCATCGCCTTACTGTGATGGATGCCTGCATGGATTTATTTGAGTGTTGGCATGTCCACCCTTGGCTTGTCTGCACTTCAATTATTTTTCAGCACGTTCAGCTTGATGCACCAAGTCTTGGATGTTGTAGTAATGGACCATCTCCACCCTATCTTGCACATCCTCATTCAACCCATTAAAGAAACATGCTATAGTAGCCTCATCATGCTCCTCTGTTTCTGTACAGATTATCAACATCTCCATCTCTTTATAATATTCATCAACACTAGAATTACCTTGGCGTAGTTGTTGTAGCTGGTTGTACAAGGTCCTAGTGTAGTGTGCTGGGACAAAACACATCCTCAAAATATTCTTCAATTGTACCCAAGTATCTAGACGAGCTCCTACGTGACACAATTGATTCCACCAAACAAGAGCATATCCGGTGAACTCAATAGTCGCCAAACGAATCTTCTTATCCTCAGTATAGTGATGGCTATCAAAAATTTGTTCGACACACATCTCTCACTCCAAGTACTCCTCCGATTCAGCTTTACCATTAAATGATGGGATAGAAATTTTTATCTGCCCCAATTCCATCATCCACGGCAACACGCTGAGCAAACCCAACACCATCACGCATATCTCCACCACGGGCAGCATCTCTGCAACGCATGTTCCTACCATGGTCAGCACCACGGTAGTCTTGAGCACGGCACAGTTGTGGAGCAAAGCCCGCTGCACCATCGAAAACCTCCTCATGTTCGTCATCTTCGTATGGTGCACGCTGTTCAGGATATTGAGGTCCCCATTCAGCATGCTGAAATTGTAGTGGCTGGATGCGTATCGCCTCTGTCAACGCATCAATTCGTGCCCCCAAATCATCAACCTTGCCTTCAAGCTTCCGGTGATAACTCAAGTAGTTACGTGTCGCTTCAAGTCCAATTCGTACCTCGGGCAGCAAAGACGCTGCATATTGGGGTGCCTCCCCAATTGGCTTCATAGACCCGCCATCAAGAAAAATTCAGCAACCTCATACCGTGATCAACCACGCTATGATACCAAGATGATACAGATCCACCTAGCAAGCTACCTGAACCACGTTGCTTTGGCCCTGATCTTTCACGATACGCCTTGTTGGATGCCCTCCTTGTTCTAAGGTTTTTACAAACCCAAGAACAGCATACACCTCCAAGATAAGCCTTCTCCCACGCACACCGCAGCACGTGAACAAAGGGTAGAGAAACCGAAGTTTCAGCGAGTATAATCCAACACCACAATTGGATTCAATACACCAAGAGCAATTCCTCGATGGAAATCACAAGAACACACCAACAATGGCCACCAAACCAAGGTGATCTTATGGTTTCTATTTCTCAATGCATAGCCTAAGTAACAAGGGCTAAGGCCCTAGCCTTATATTGGTGCATAATGCACGGCCTTGACTTTAACTCATGCACAACCTGGCCTAAGGCCGAAACAAACTCCAATACAAACTAAAAAGGAAATATATATCTAAACTACTACCACCGGATTGTCTCTCAATTTGCGATGTGACCATGAGGATTTCATGGCTGGCACCTTGTCCATTGTATGGGGGCTTCAAAATAGCTTTCCAACGAGTCCAAGAACGCCCAAATCGGTCTTGCCAGCTGCCCCGAACCGAGTCCGAACCGGATTCAAATCTTTATATGTTTTGTTTTCTTGTTCAAGGGGCTTCCAAATCCGTTTGGAATCTGAAAAGGAATCCTTCTCAACCTTTAGAAATTCATGGTGTGGTTGGATTTTACCCTTGCATTGCAATACTCGGACTCTTTATGTTTGGCAAGTCTCGCGCGTCTCTCCGGACAGCTCGCGCAGCATCCAATGAAATTGCCATAACTTTGTGTAGGAAGTTCCAAATCAAGTGCCGTTTGATTCGTTGGAAAGTAGACTTCATTAGCTTTCCAAACATATATTTTGTGCATATTAGAAACCTCAGAATTGGCATTCAATGCTTCTTGAACATTGTGCACAGAACTACAAGTACTAACCAAAGTTGTAATGCTATTTGATGCCACATCATCCTCCCCTCCTTGAAGCAAAGCCGTCCTCGGCTTTGGGGTAATTTTGGGAGCTTACCTCCTCTTGGCTGTAATTTCTTCATCAACATGAATAACACCCTCCAATTTTGGTTTCAGCACATGCTTCTTTCCCCCATGTACAAAAGTGTATGTGTTGGATCGGCCCTCATGCGTAGCATTGCGATCATATTGCCATGGTCTTCGCACCAATAACCCACATGCATCCATTGGAACTATGTCGCAATCCACCTTATCAACATAATCACCAACAACAAACGGAACCCGCACCTTGTGAGTTATCTTTAGCCTTTCGGAGTTGTGTAGCCACTCCACATGATGTGGTTGAGGATGCCTCCACGTGGCTTGCCCTAAAGCGTATACCAAATCTTTGCTAATCACATTGGTATTACTTCCACCATCTATGATCAACTTGCATGCTTTATCTTTGATCTTGCACTCCGCTTGAAAAACACTCCACCGCTGTCCTTTTGTTAAAGTTTCTTTACTTTACACCTATTGGACCAAAAGATTAACACCATTCAATTCTGAATCACAATAGACAACATCCTCCTTGGAATCGTCGGATTTTTCACTTTCAGAATCACTACTAGAACTTGTTGAAGCATAGCCATCTTTAGTGAGAAGCACTCTTCGTTGATTTGGACAATCACACATCATATGACCTCTTCCCTTGCACTTGAAACACTCAATTTCTCTAGCACGAGCATTAGAAGGCAAACTAGAATCAGTTTTAGTTGCTTCTTTACCTCTATTGCTTTCCTCCTTTGAAAGAGCCCCATTTGAATGGCTTGATGCCGCCACCTTGGAATGTGAACCAACATCATCGCCTTACTGTGATGGATGCCTGCATGGATTTATTTGAGTGTTGGCATGTCCACCCTTGGCTTGTCTGCACTTCAATTATTTTTCAGCACGTTCAGCTTGATGCACCAAGTCTTGGATGTTGTAGTAATGGACCATCTCCACCCTATCTTGCACATCCTCATTCAACCCATTAAAGAAACATGCTATAGTAGCCTCATCATGCTCCTCTGTTTCTGTACAGATTATCAACATCTCCATCTCTTTATAATATTCATCAACACTAGAATTACCTTGGCGTAGTTGTTGTAGCTGGTTGTACAAGGTCCTAGTGTAGTGTGCTGGGACAAAACACATCCTCAAAATATTCTTCAATTGTACCCAAGTATCTAGACGAGCTCCTACGTGACACAATTGATTCCACCAAACAAGAGCATATCCGGTGAACTCAATAGTCGCCAAACGAATCTTCTTATCCTCAGTATAGTGATGGCTATCAAAAATTTGTTCGACACACATCTCTCACTCCAAGTACTCCTCCGATTCAGCTTTACCATTAAATGATGGGATAGAAATTTTTATCTGCCCCAATTCCATCATCCACGGCAACACGCTGAGCAAACCCAACACCATCACGCATATCTCCACCACGGGCAGCATCTCTGCAACGCATGTTCCTACCATGGTCAGCACCACGGTAGTCTTGAGCACGGCACAGTTGTGGAGCAAAGCCCGCTGCACCATCGAAAACCTCCTCATGTTCGTCATCTTCGTATGGTGCACGCTGTTCAGGATATTGAGGTCCCCATTCAGCATGCTGAAATTGTAGTGGCTGGATGCGTATCGCCTCTGTCAACGCATCAATTCGTGCCCCCAAATCATCAACCTTGCCTTCAAGCTTCCGGTGATAACTCAAGTAGTTACGTGTCGCTTCAAGTCCAATTCGTACCTCGGGCAGCAAAGACGCTGCATATTGGGGTGCCTCCCCAATTGGCTTCATAGACCCGCCATCAAGAAAAATTCAGCAACCTCATACCGTGATCAACCACGCTATGATACCAAGATGATACAGATCCACCTAGCAAGCTACCTGAACCACGTTGCTTTGGCCCTGATCTTTCACGATACGCCTTGTTGGATGCCCTCCTTGTTCTAAGGTTTTTACAAACCCAAGAACAGCATACACCTCCAAGATAAGCCTTCTCCCACGCACACCGCAGCACGTGAACGAAGGGTAGAGAAACCGAAGTTTCAGCGAGTATAATCCAACACCACAATTGGATTCAATACACCAAGAGCAATTCCTCGATGGAAATCACAAGAACACACCAACAATGGCCACCAAACCATGGTGATCTTATGGTTTCTATTTCTCAATGCATAGCCTAAGTAACAAGGGCTAAGGCCCTAGCCTTATATTGGTGCATAATGCACGGCCTTGACTTTAACTCATGCACAACCTGGCCTAAGGCCGAAACAAACTCCAATACAAACTAAAAAGGAAATATATATCTAAACTACTACCACCGGATTGTCTCTCAATTTGCGATGTGACCATGAGGATTTCGTGGCTGGCACCTTGTCCATTGTATGGGGGCTTCAAAATAGCTTTCCAACGAGTCCAAGAACGCCCAAATCGGTCTTGCCAGCTGTCCTGAACCGAGTCCGAACCGGATTCAAATCTTTATATGTTTTGTTTTCTTGTTCAAGGGGCTTCCAAATCCGTTTGGAATCTGAAAAGGAATCCTTCTCAACCTTTAGAAAGCCATGGTGTGGTTGGATTTTACCCTTACTTGCATAGCAATACTCAGACTCTTTATGTTTGGCAAGTCTCGTGCGTCTCTCTGGACAGCTCGTGTAGCATCCAATGAAATTGCCATAACTTTGTGTAGGAAGTTCCAAATCAAGTGCCATTTGATTCGTTGGAAAGTAGACTTCATTAGCTTTCCAAAGCTTCTTGAACATTGTGCACAGAACTGTAAGCACTAACCAAAGTTGTAATGCTACTTGGTGCCACATCACAAGCATTTAAGCTATGCCTCTACCAATTTAATTTGATTTTAGTGTAGACAATTAACGGGAATCAAGCTTTTCCTAAAATTGGGTGTTTACGACTCCCATTGTCAATTTGTCATCTCTGGTGAGCCGTTCTTCAAGTCCTCACTACTACACCATCATCAACACCTCCTCTACCTATCCCAAGTCTTACTTTGCCCAATGATTTGCCATAGAAGGTCACCACCATCACCACCACCATGTCGGCTACCGCTCACTGTCACCTCGCTTCTTCGGCCATCCTCCAGCCAAGCTGAGTTCACCTACGTGTTCCAAATGTTGAGGCCATGCCCATGCTCATGTTACTTCGCTGCATTCTTCACCGAAACGCCGTCACCCACCCAAAACATGCCTAGCCACGCTTTGAGAGCCGCCCGCGCCGCCACACCACGCCTCCAACATGCCACCACTTCCCATGTGTTCCTCAACACCCCAGTGACCCATTTTTCCAGTTGGCTTTGCCTCCCGTCCCTCCCCTCGCTGGTGCCGCCAACAATCGCATGCACCACCTCCTCTGAGGTCGTTTGTTTGTTGCCTGAACTTTGCTCTTCATCCCTTTTCTCTCTCTTGCATGATGGCCCTACAAGTAAGCAGATTCTTTATTCTTTTCTCAACCAAATAAATGGAGTATTCCTTGGAATATTCCCTCTTTTCCAATTTCAGCTTTTTCTCATCCGACAAACTTCCAAAGATTCCAAACTCCGAATCAAGTGATTCATGTTCCTAAATTCATCTAAATTCATAATCTATCTCCTAGTATAGATTTTATAATTTTTAAATTTTATTTATATTTTATTTGAATTTAGTTTGTTTTGTGTTGGACCGAAATGGCGACAGAGGGGGGGGGGGTGAATGTCAGCTTTAAAAAAAATCCCCCAAAGTACTAACTCAAATCCTCTCTCCGATAGATATAAAATCTTTGAAAAGGACTCTTAAGTTATCTGAGAGATCTAACAGGACACCCATGCAAAGGAGAGATTTAAGACACAAGAGAAACAACATGGAAGACAAACCACAGAAACAAAGCATCAAAAACATAGGAGCTGCAAAAACCTTCAGGCCGGTCTGACCGCCAAGGGTTGGGCGGTCAGACCGCCTCTTGAACTCCGGTCTGACCGGTCCCACCCGCCGGTCCGACCGCCTGCCATGCTCCGGTCCAACCGCCATTTAACTACCGGTCTGACCGGCCCTCAGGATTCAGAGCATACAGCAGCAGAATTTCAAACAGCAAAAGGAGACTTCAAAGTAGCAGAGAAATTGAAGGTTGCTAACGGTTTTTCTCAGCCCAGAACTGTAAGAATATGAACTAAATAGCATACAGAGACTGGGAGACCAAGAGAAAACAACCCAAGAGCAAGAATTCTAGATTTTGACAAAAACTAAACTTTTGCGAAATCTGAACTAAAATCCAAATTGCTCAACAATCCTTGAACCTCTGCTCATGAAACTTTGAGGATAGCTACTTAATAGCCTCATTGCTTATCATGCTAAGTTTCATGCCATCTCATGAAGGGAATTAAGATTTACACCAAAACCTAGAAAGAAAATAAGGACAGAGGAGCTGAGAAATGAAAATCCTTGATTCATTCACTTTGCTCTAGGGAGAAACCAATCAAATGATCTTGAGACCTATTCCCATCACAGAGCAACCCATTTTGGGCCTTCTCAGCAAGAAACAACACAAAAACGAAAATCTCAAGAAATCAACAGAGAGGGCTACGAAGAACAGGAAAACAGAAGAGGCTCAAGTACTCAATCAAACTCAAATAAAACCATCTCAGATTGATATTGAGGATAAGAGATACATGATTACATAGAGTATCAACTCATGTCATCCCTACAACCCCATACATGCTTGGAATCAAAGGGATACACTACATGCTTCTCAAGAACACTCAAGAAACACACGAACACAGAGAAGGGCAGAACAGCCCTCTGCCTCCTCCACCTACTCTCAACAACTAAAGTCTAAAGCCAAAACAAACTCTCCAAAGCTCATTTTGACTAAAGCAACACCCTACCAACCTCTCAAACCCTAGAATCCATGCAGCCATAAGGAGACATCCCCTCCTTATATAGGCTCCGGCTAACGGGTCTCCAATTCGTTATGCCCGCTAAACCCGAACGGAACTGCTTCCATCTGTGCAGCTTTGCATTTTTACCGAAACACCCCTCCTACACCTTCCGGGAAGCTTCCGCGTTCCTTGTCGTCCAAGCCTCGCAACCGCCTCGAGTCTCTGCCGTCTTTGACACATCCCGACCGTTCTGACCTCAGCGCCACCTGCGCCTAGTCCGGTCACCTCATGTCTCATCACGACTCCGCCTCGACATCCTGCAGCCATCACAAACAAGAAACCCATCAAATAGCACCGCTCGACACATCTAAGCATAAATAGCATCAATAAACCAAACATTGGCACGAAATTGCCCAAACGACCAAACGGGAGACATAATATGCAATAAGACCGTCTAAACAACCCGACTGCGCCAAATGCCGACCTGGCACACATCACTCAAACCAAACTCAATCTTTACAACATACTTGTCAATTACTCATCATAAACATGTGGTCACCTCCACATGGTCCATCAATCTCCCCCTTGATGAGTATATTGACAAACCCAGAAAAAGCACAAAGTTGAGTTTGAAATGGAAGTCAAACATGGTCCAAAGGAAGAAAAAATGAAGCTACACAAGAAGCAAAAGAAAGAGCAAGTTTTCCTCAAAGCTCCCAAAATAGCTTTTTCTCCCACTATTCTCCCCCTTTTGGTAATAAACACAAGGATGCAAAAGAGAGAATAAGGTCACTAGAATGGATGAAATGGCTGAAGTTTATTTATTTTAAGCATGTAGAGCCATGAAGATTATCCAAAATGACCATATGAGAATTACATCAAGCCATAACACATAAATATGCTATCCAGATCATGACAAGATATGCATAATCAAGCTAAGCCAAGTAAGTCACAATCTGAAATTTGAGCGAATTTCTTAGCATGTCAAGTCAACCATGATTCTAGTCTAGCTAAAGGTATCCAAAGATGATGCAGGCCATGTCAATAAGCTAAGTGGAACCAAGAAGCTAGTGTTGAGTCAATATAGAGTGCTACAAGTTCTAGAATGAGACATTTGTTGAGGTACTTGTAAATTTTAGCAAATTGAGCACAAGTGACATAATTTTACTTTAGAAATCACATGATTGTTTCCAACCAGATTTTTGTTTTAGTCATGTGCTAGATCTCAAGCCTTATGCGACCACTCCAAGCAAGAAGCTTAAGAAGATGGTCTAGGTCATCCAAAACTCCCCCTGAGTTCATGCCTTGTGCAATGGCAAGCCGTCTCATGAGAAAGAATTGGTGAAATCAGTTTTTTCGCACAAAAGAGATCTTTTTGCATTCTCTTGAACATAAGACGTGTATTAACTCATATGTCATCGAGAAACTAGAATAGCTCAATCTAAAGCTCAATATAGACTCAAGACTCAACTCAGCCTATTTGACATGACATGAATCATAAAAGAATAACTAAAGAAAGACTAGTCTCGAGAACTAACATGACAAGTTTTAATTCAAGTTGAGCAATTTTAATTAACTCATCATGGCAAAAACTAGTCTACACATATGAAGTCATGATCAATCTAGCAAATAAGCACAAGTCATGGCAAGGTGTAATGCATTGTAATCATGTCATGAAAGGATAATAATCAAGGCTCAATGCGGTTATATTACAATGCAGAATGCTGAAATGCAAGAAAATCCAGCTCCCCCTCAACATGTCATGCAGCTTTTAGTTCAAGTTGAGTTATGTCAATATTAAGCTCCAGAAGCTCCCAAATGAACCCCCCCCCTGAACCAAAGCAATAAAATCGAGAAGCTGGCAAAGAAAATCCAAAAGGGCAGTCCTTAAAGCATAGAAAAGATATAGAGGAAACTAAGGCTCAGACTGACTCTCATCTACCCCATATGACTCTAGGACTATCAACTGATCATCTACCTCACTAAGGAGCAAACACGTACCTCGTCTACCCGAGAGTGGCCCAACCCTCGCTAGAGCCTATAAGAAGTGAGTGAGCTCAACCTAGTGAGAAGAGGAACAGCTAATAAGCAGCATCCTAGAATCATAAGATGAGAGCAAGAAGTCTAAACAACTAGACGATAGAAGCACTCTAACCTATGCTAGAAGGACAAAACCCAATGCACCCATATGCAGTGCAGCAGAAAAGAGTAAGAGCATAATCAATATAACAAAGTAGTAAAGCACAAATCTCCCCCTCACAACAGTCCATAAGGACAAACCACCCCAAGCTCTCCCCGCAAGGCTGAAAACCTAGAGCTATCCAAAGGCTTGGTAAAGATGTCAGCCAACTGGTGATCACTCTCCACAAACTGAGGCACAATGTCACCCTTCTCCACATGGTCTCGAAGGAAGTGATATCGAATATCAATATGCTTGGTCCGAGAGTGCTGCACTGGGTTCTTTGCGATGTTAATTGCAGAAGTGTTATCACAAAAGAGTGGAACAATATCGATAACTAACCCAAAGTCCCGCAGGGTCGAGACCATCCAAAGCACCTGACTACAGCAACTGGCTGCAGCAACGTACTCAGCCTCTGCGGTGGACTGTGCAACACCGGATTGCTTCCTCGAAGACCAGGAAACAAGAGAAGTGCCTATGAATTGGCAGGTGCCAGAATTGATCTTCCTATCTATCCTACAGCCAGCAAAGTCTGCAACCGAATAGGCTCTCAAGGAAAGACAGGACGAGGAAGAGCACCAGATACCATAGTCAATGGTAGCTCGAAGGTACCGAAGAATGCGCTTCACCGCCTGGCGGTGAGATACGCGAGGAGAAGCCTGAAACCGAGCACAAAGACACACAGCAAAGTGTATGTTTGGTCTTGAGGCAGTGAGGTATAAGAGGGAGCCAATCATGCTACGATACTCCTTCTGATCAACTGGCTCGCCATCCTCATCTGGGTCAAGAGTGGCGGAAGAAACCATGGGAGTTGACACGGGCTTACCATCACTCATGTCGAAGCGTCTCAGGAGGTCACGAGTGTACTTGCCCTGATGCAAGAAAGTACCCTCCCGAGTCTGCTTGATCTGGAAGCCAAGGAAGAAGGTCAACTCGCCATCATACTCATCTCAAACTCGGTGCTCATGACATCCGAGAACTGTGAAACAAGAGTATGAGAAAAGCCGCCAAAGATGATACCATCCACATAAATCTAGACGAGCAAGAGATCAGTGCCATGCCGGCGAATGAACAAGGTCTTATCTACCTTACCCATCTCGAAACCATGACTCAACAAATAGGAACGCTTTGGAAAGCTTGTAGACATGGTTTGGGTATTTGGGGTTCTCGAAACCTGGAGGCTGTCTCACATAGACTTCTTCCTCAATAAAGCCATTGAGGAAGGCACACTTGACATCCATCTGGTAGAGCTTGAAACCCTTAGAAGCTGCAAAGGCAAGCAGGATTCTAATGGCCTCAAGTCTAGCTACAGGGGCAAAGGTCTCCTCGAAATCTAGACTCTCAACCTGGGAGAAGCCCTGAGCTACCAATCTAGCCTTGTTCTGAATGACAACCCCATCCTCACTCTGCTTATTCTTGAACACCCACTTAGTCCCAATGATATTGTGACCTCGAGGGGCTCAACAAGCGACCAAACCTTATTTCTCTTGAAATTTTCTAGCTCCTCATGCATGGCGTTTGTAACATCCCAAAATTTTGCTTTCTGAAAAATTTAATTTCAAATTAATTATTTTAAAGTATTTGAGTTTTATTTGGATTTGCCCTGAATTTCTGTTTTTGAAAAGCTAGATTTGAAAAGTATTTTAAGAAAAACCTAAAATTATTATTAAATAAAAAGATATTTTGAATTTCTATGAAAATCCTAATTCAAATTAATTATTTGGAGTTATTTGGCTTTTATCTGGTTTCCTGGATTTTCTGGAGTTTAAATCCTATTTTTGAAAATAAAAAGTATTTGAAGTATGAAAATTTAATACCAACATTAGTTGGAAATATTTTATTGAAGTCCAAAATGTCTCCAGGAAGTTCTCTGAATTTTTCTAGGAATTTTGGAAGTAATTTCATATTTTTCTGAGCTTATTTGGATTTTCTGGCAATTTCTGAAAATCGAAAATCAAAAATCAAAAATTAAAAACCCTTCCCTCCCCCTCCGGCCGACACGTGGACGGCCGGATTCCGCCCACGCCAGCCATCCGGCCCCGCCTCCCCCTCCTCCTGGGCTGCCACCTGGCCGGCCCAGATCGCCCGCCCGGGATCCCGCCTCCTCCTCTCCATCGGCTGCCACGCGTCCGGCCCAGATGGCCGCCCCGCGCGCCCCGGCCCAATCTGGCCATCCACGCCCCCAGCCGCCCGATCTTCCCTTCCCCCTCATCTCGGCCGCTCGCGCCTCTCCCTTCTCTTCTCTCTCTGGCAGCCCGGGCCCGCCTGTCGGGGTCGTCTTCCCCGCGCGCCGTCTCCCTCCTCCCGCTCGGCCGCACCATTCCCGCCGCCCCTCGCCCCGCCGGGTCTCCTTTCCTTTTCCGCCGCCCGTGCGACCCGCGCCCTTTCCTTCTTCTCCCTCCCCGATCCCCTTCCTTCTACGGCCGCGGTTTCCTTTCTTCCCCTTCCGCAATTGCCGCCGCCCGCAATCGACGGCGAGCAATCCCCGCCGCCTGCCCCTCCCCGACCCCTATAAAAAGCCCCCTCGGCCTCCCCTCTCCTCGCACCACCTCCCCATCCACTCCCCGTCCTTTCCCGTGCGCCGGAGCTCCCCCGCAGCGTGCGCCTCCGCCTCCGCCGCCGTCTAGAACCTCGGCGAGCAATTGCCGCCGCTCCGCTAACCCCCGCGCCCAGCCGACTCCGCCTTCGGCTTCGCCGCGCCGCCCTCGACCTCGGCCGCCTCTTCGCCCGGCTCGAGCGCCGCCCGAAGGCCGACTTCGTCGGTGACCCGAACCGCGCCGCCGCCTCTTCACGCCGCCGGCCGCCTCCGGTCGCCCGCGGTGAGCCCGCGCATCACCCCTGAGTCCCCTGCATGCTCCTTTCCCTCCTGCGACACTCGCCGCCGGCAGCCGTGCCGCCGTTCACCGGCGAGCGCGCCGCCCCCGAGCACCCTCCGGCCGGCCTCACACGTCGGCTTTCCCCGTGCCTACGTGGCGGCTGACCTGGCGCCACGTCCCGGCCACCTCGGCGCGTCCCGCCTCCCGTCAGCGCCACCTCAACCCCACGCCACCTCAGCGCCTCCCTTCACCCGTGGACTCGGTCCACATGGACCGAGGCCCACCTGTCAGCCGGCCCACCCCAGGGCTGAGGTCATGCTGACGCAGTAAAGCCCATTTTTCAGTAGAAAAAACAATTCAGCCGAAATTAAAATCCCCGCTGACGTCATTAATCCAGAATTTCCTTCAGAAAAATAATTCCAAAAATCCAGTTTTTCTATTTTCCCTCTTTTCGAACTTCCCGGAGCCCGTTCTCCTTCGTTTTAACTCCAAATTGAGCCATTCAAATTTCTAAATTCATCAAAAATTCCAAACTATCCATTTCTTCCATCCTTTGAAATATTTGAAATTATTTTATATTTCAAATATTTAAATTTCAAATTCCAATGCCTGGTTCAATTTCAAAGCCTCAGTTCCATTCCAAATTTCCTGTGCACTTTCAAAATTCAAAATCAAATCTTGCCTAATCTCTATAAAATCCATTCTAATTTCCTTGGTCCCAATATTGTCTCAGTAATTTCGTTTCCCAACCGATCTTCCAGATATTCGATCTCCCTCAAACGAACTCCGAATCCGTTGATCCTTTCTCCTAAATTCGTCTAAAATCATAATCTATCCAAATATGGCCTCTATTTGAGTTTTTGGTTTATTTGAATTTTTCTTGTATTTATTTGCTTTGTTTGCTTCGTCTTTTCTCGCGTAGATTCCAACGTTGTCGACGATCCCTCTTCACAGCAACAAGAAGACCCAGAAACCCTGCAAGAAGGCAAGTCTCCTTTGATCATCTTGATCCTATGCTTTTGAAAATGTTTTAATTATTTTAAATTGTATGCATTGCTATTTACATAAAATCACTAGTTCAAATCTTTAGGAATTAGTTATTCCAACTTTGTTATGCCCTCATTTGACATTGATTGCCATGTACATTGTCACCCTAGAACTCCCTTGTCTCAATAATGAGATTAATATTAAACTTTGTGAATATTAGAATGGCAGGATAATGCTTAGTCTTGCTATCTAATAACTTTGGAAAATCTTGAAAATGGGAAATTATGATTTATTATTAAACCCTTGTGTTTGTAATTGAAGTGGCAATTGGAGTTGTCACTGTGATTTTAAAATAAAATAAAATGTGAAAGTTGGTTTAGATTAGGGTGGATGGTTGGTTTGGGTTGGTGCAGGAAGCACGAGATCTTGTTAAGTGTATGTTCCACCCTAGTCAACTAAGGACCGACGCTTGTGTTTGTCCAGACTGAGCATTAACCGTACAACCACAAGTCTATATGGGTACGACCTAGCTGACTAACTTATGATAGTCTAGTTTAGGTGCCACCAGTGGAAAGTGGATGCCAGGGATGGACTGGTTATTCACAGTGAGGGACAGGGATTTACTGTACTCATACGACGCAAGAGGGGGCTTCGGTTCGGGCAGTTAGCCTACCTGCGGTGAAACCTCAGCGGGTGGTATCTAGCTAGATTAGAGTAAGGTAAAGGCTCTGTGATATTTTATCTGGGTCTCATGCCAAAGGAAGCGTGTTGACTTTTAGATAATTTATCTCTTGTGGGTAAAGTTGTACAACCTCTGCAGAGTGTAAAACTATTCGAATAGCCGTGCCCACGGTCAAGGGCGGGCAAGGAATGCATTCACATGGTAGATTTCTGATTTTGGATTTAAAATCAAAAGTTTTGTATTCCGAGAGTGGAGGGAACTCTTGGAAGGGTATCCTGGCGGATGGAGCCAGAGAGGGTGGATGTAACCCGTAGTAAGTAACTTGATCAACTTGATTAATCTAGTGTTGGTAGATGGAACCTTCACTAGGGAATAATTGTTAGTTCTATTAAAAACATTTACTTTATTAACTTGATGCCTTCAAAAATAATTAGTAGTAATTGAAATTAAAACATTGCTTTGTGCAAAAGAACCCTATAGCCTTCCTTTGTCAAGCCTTGCATCTATGCATTTTTCCCAAGACTTGCGGAGTACTTTATGTACTCACATACTACACTTAAAAATAAATCTCAGAAGATTGCGAAGCTCAAGAAGGTGGCTACGACTACTTCACCGGTGGCTTCGATGAAGGATTCCAGGAGTTCTAGGTCGCGCTTCCCCAGTCAATTGCCTGTGGCGTATTGATGGGTCTTCACCGAGTTTATCTTTTGCTTCCGCTGTGTTTCGTGTGTGCGAGGTCTTGAAACCTCAATTGTAATAATGAGACCTTTCGGTCTGTACTCTTTAATATTGTAATAAAGCGTTGCTGGTTATGTATTCATTTCTGTTTAACTGTGTGCACTAGCTTTGATCTGGAACTAGTGCAGTAATACACAGAGGGTCCGAGTTTGATAATCCGGGGTCCCGACAGAGATGGTATCAGAGCCAGGTTGACTGTAGGACGTGACCTAGTTAGAATGGTCGTTATTAGAAATACTTCAAAATTTATTTTATAAAATAAAAATTTAAGTATGTGCTGTCCTCATCTTGTCTCTTCTTTCTATCCTTACCTTCGTCATGTATTCTTCCCTTTTCTATCTGCCTACTTTCTTTTGGAATGGTAATTGTACCCCTTCCCTTTGTAATTTCTATAGACGGCTCAGTAAGGCTGCGTCTAAGAAGCACTTGGAGAAGCTCGTCATCATGAAGGAGCGAGGACTAGTTCTTTAGTTGTAGTAAACCAGTAAAGTTCTATGATTTTAGAACGCTTATATATTACTTGTTTGTGTGTTAGGTGGACTGTACCAAGTCTTTGTATACTTGTAGTACAGCCATCCTTAAAAGCTATTTTGATTTCAAGCTAGGCTTCTCCTAGTTGTTCTCTCTTGTGTGTTTGTTTGGGATGTTGTTTAGTCGTTCCCCTGATCTCTTATCTGTGCTACTTCCCTCTTATCTTTTGCTAATCCCAGTTACCACAAAAATGCAAGCTCCAATTCTTTCACCGTAGTCCAAGCTTGGAGAATTCTTTGAGACCTAGAGTATATGGAAGACAACAAATTTATGGAAAGTACTCTTGTCGGGAAAGCTGTCATAATCAGTGCATGTCAAATTAGGTAATTTGGAGAATTATTGCTAGAGTGATATATTTTGGATTTATAATTGACAAGATTGAATAATATTCGAGAGGATTGAGATAAAAGGTATATTTGTGGATACCAATTGATTATAAATAAATCTAAAGAGTGTCATCTTTGTGGATTGACTACAGATTAAATACAAAGTTGAACTTGGGAGCGCTAATTAGATCATGGGAAGAGTCTAAACTTTGCCTTGGATTTATTATCTAGGATTGAAAGGAGCAATTGGATGTAAAACAAGATTTTGTTAAAGGGATTATTTGTGATCGTTGGAGAATTAGTATTAAGAGATTGATCCAGTAAAGGGAGAGATTAAAAGATTAAGAAGTTGAATTATCATAAACAATTCATGGTATCAATTTTTGGTGATTTGGTTGAATCATGAAGAGTGGATGAATTTTGTGGAGTGAATTGATTATCAGAGTCTGGTGGACCTATTGAGAATAAGTGGATACTAGTAGAATTCCAGAAGATAATACACTTAGATATCTTGGTGGATTAATTTTACCATTGCAAAGTGGACATTGAATTGGTATGACAATTTGAATTTGGTGGATTTAATAGATCATTGCTAGATAATTGGATTTTAACTAATGTGATTAACTAGATCATTTAAGGATGTTCAAATGGATAACCTGGAGGATTTAAATTAATTATGGGAGATAGATGGTCTAATGAGAATTAATTGAGAGATTGTCCGATAAGAATTAATTGAGTTCATTCAAATTTGGTGGAACCAAAATGATGATTATGAAGAGAATGATGTTGGTGGATTAATGAATATTAAATTATGGCTTAGATGATCTTAAAATTGATTGCTGATTACTAAAAGGTTGGATTAATCTTATATTATTTGATCAGAGTTATGGATCTGTTGTATTAGATAATGATCATAAAACAATTGGTGGAAATCACAAACTACAATGTTATTGGATTCTTGTTAGAAAAATTATATGGTTGGTCGTCGATTCAAATTAGAGCAGAGAGAGTAAAAGTTAATGAGATTAGTTGTCGAAATTAATAAGGTGCATTTGTGGTATATGATTTTGGAATCAAGAAATTTTGAAGAGTTGAAATAATTATGTCCTTCTCGGATGAACACTTGCGGAAGTTAAGCCCTTTTGGTGGAATACTGAATTAATCGATATGATAAGGGCAATTGAAGTTAACCCAGAGCTTGCAAGCGACTAAAGATGTACCAGTCCGATTTGTTATCGTCTTCCATATTTCTCAGTTAAAGGAATACCTCAGAGCATTGAACAACAAGATAGAATCATGAAGGAAGCTGAACGCCACGCAAGAAGTATGACCATAAAATTTCACAAAGTGCAGAAGAGCAACCATTCGAAGTCAAGCAACCTGGAAGCGTGAAGAGGACCTAAGAGCCGGGTTTCCCTCTCCTTTCTTTTCCTAGATCGTCCGAATCTCGGGGACGAGATTCTTTCTAAGGGGGGTAGATTTGTAACATCCCAAAATTTTGCTTTCTGAAAAATTTAATTTCAAATTAATTATTTTAAAGTATTTGAGTTTTATTTGGATTTGCCCTGAATTTCTGTTTTTGAAAAGCTAGATTTGAAAAGTATTTTAAGAAAAACCTAAAAATATTATTAAATAAAAAGATATTTTGAATTTCTATGAAAATCCTAATTCAAATTAATTATTTGGAGTTATTTGGCTTTTATCTGGTTTCCTGGATTTTCTGGAGTTTAAATCCTATTTTTGAAAATAAAAAGTATTTGAAGTATGAAAATTTAATACCAACATTAGTTGGAAATATTTTATTGAAGTCCAAAATGTCTCCAGGAAGTTCTCTGAATTTTTCTAGGAATTTTGGAAGTAATTTCATATTTTTCTGAGCTTATTTGGATTTTCTGGGAATTTTTGAAAATCGAAAATCAAAAATCAAAAATTAAAAACACTTCCCTCCCCCTCCGGCCGACACGTGGACGGCCGGATTCTGCCCACGCCAGCCATCCGGCCCCGCCTCCCCCTCCTCCTGGGCTGCCACCTGGCCGGCCCAGATCGCCCGCCCGGGATCCCGCCTCCTCCTCTCCATCGGCCGCCACGCGTCCGGCCCAGATGGCCGCCCCGCGCGCCCCGGCCCAATCTGGCCATCCACGCCCCCAGCCGCCCGATCTTCCCTTCCCCCTCATCTCGGCCGCTCGCGCCTCTCCCTTCTCTTCTCCCTCTGGCAGCCCGGGCCCGCCTGTCAGGGTCGTCTTCCCCGCGCGCCGTCTCCCTCCTCCCGCTCGGCCGCACCATTCCCACCGCCCCTCGCCCCGCCGGGTCTCCTTTCCTTTTCCGCCGCCCGTGCGACCCGCGCCCTTTCCTTCTTCTCCCTCCCCGATCCCCTTCCTTCTACGGCCGCGGTTTCCTTTCTTCCCCTTCCGCAATTGCCGCCGCCCGCAATCGACGGCGAGCAATCCCCGCCGCCTGCCCCTCCCCGACCCCTATAAAAAGCCCCCTCGGCCTCCCCTCTCCTCGCACCACCTCCCCATCCACTCCCCGTCCTTTCCCGTGCGCCGGAGCTCCCCCGCAGCGTGCGCCTCCGCCTCCGCCGCCGTCTAGAACCTCGGCGAGCAATTGCCGCCGCTCCGCTAACCCCCGCGCCCAGCCGACTCCGCCTTCGGCTTCGCTGCGCCGCCCTCGACCTCGGCCGCCCCTTCGCCCGGCTCGAGCGCCGCCCGATGGCCGACTTCGTCGGTGACCCGAACCGCGCCGCCGCCTCTTCACGCCGCTGGCCGCCACCGGTCGCCCGCGGTGAGCTCGCGCATCACCCCTGAGTCCCCTGCATGCTCCTTTCCCTCCTGCGACACTCGCCGCCGGCAGCCGTGCCGCCGTTCGCCGGCGAGCGCGCCGCCCCCGAGCACCCTCCGGCCGGCCTCACACGTCGGCTTTCCCCGTGCCTACATGGCGGCTGACCTGGCGCCACGTCCCGGTCACCTCGGCGCGTCCCGCTCCCGTCAGCGCCACCTCAACCCCCCGCCACCTCAGCGCCACCCTTCACCCGTGGACTCGGTCCACATGGACCGAGGCCCACCTGTCAGCCGGCCCACCCCAGGGCTGAGGTCATGCTGACGCAGTAAAGCCCATTTTTCAGTAGAAAAAACAATTCAGCCGAAATTAAAATCCCCGCTGACGTCATTAATCCAGAATTTCCTTTAGAAAAATAATTCCAAAAATCCAGTTTTTCCATTTTCCCTCTTTTCGAACTTCCCGGAGCCCGTTCTCCTTCGTTTTAACTCCAAATTGAGCCATTCAAATTTCTAAATTCATCAAAAATTCCAAACTATCCATTTATTCCATCCTTTGAAATATTTGAAATTATTTGATATTTCAAATATTTAAATTTCAAATTCCAATGCCTAGTTCAATTTCAAAGCCTCAGTTCCATTCCAAATTTCCTGTGCACTTTCAAAATTCAAAATCAAATCTTGCCAAATCTCCATAAAATCCATTCTAATTTCCTTGGTCCCAATATTGTCTCAGTAATTTTGTTTCCCAACCGATCTTCCAGATATTCGATCTCCCTCATACGAACTCCGAATCCGTTGATCCTTTCTCCTAAATTCGTCTAAAATCATAATCTATCCAAATATGGCCTCTATTTGAGTTTTTGGTTTATTTGAATTTTGCTTGTATTTATTTGCTTTGTTTGCTTCGTCTTTTCTCGCGTAGATTCCAACGTTGTCGACGATCCCTCTTCACAGCAACAAGAAGACCCAGAAACCCTGCAAGAAGGCAAGTCTCCTTTGATCATCTTGAACCTATGCTTTTGAAAATGTTTTAATTATTTTAAATTGTATGCATTGCTATTTACATAAAATCACTAGTTCAAATCTTTAGGAATTAGTTATTCCAACTTTGTTATGCCCTCATTTGACATTGATTGCCATGTACATTGTCACCCTAGAACTCCCTTGTCTCAATAATGAGATTAATATTAAACTTTGTGAATATTAGAATGGTAGGATAATGCTTAGTCTTGCTATCTAATAACTTTGGAAAATCTTGAAAATGGGAAATTATGATTTATTATTAAACCCTTGTGTTTGTAATTGAAGTGGCAATTGGAGTTGTCACTGTGATTTTAAAATAAAATAAAATGTGAAAGTTGGTTTAGATTAGGGTGGATGGTTGGTTTGGGTTGGTGCAGGAAGCACGAGATCTTGTTAAGTGTATGTTCCACCCTAGTCAACTAAGGACCGACGCTTGTGTTTGTCCAGACTGAGCATTAACCGTACAACCACAAGTCTATATGGGTACGACCTAGCTGACTAACTTATGATAGTCTAGTTTAGGTGCCACCAGTGGAAAGTGGATGCCAGGGATGGACTGGTTATTCACAGTGAGGGACAGGGATTTACTGTACTCATACGGCGCAAGAGGGGGCTTCGGTTCGGGCAGTTAGCCTACCTGCGGTGAAACCTCAGCGGGTGGTATCTAGCTAGATTAGAGTAGGGTAAAGGCTTTGTGATATTTTATCTGGGTCTCATGCCAAAGGAAGCGTGTTGACTTTTAGGATAATTTATCTCTTGTGGGTAAAGTTGTACAACCTCTGCAGAGTGTAAAACTATTCGAATAGCCGTGCCCACGGTCAAGGGCGGGCAAGGAATGCATTCACATGGTAGATTTCTGGTTTTGGATTTAAAATCAAAAGTTTTGTATTCCGAGAGTGGAGGGAACTCTTGGAAGGGTATCCTGGTGGATGGAGCCAGAGAGGGTGGATGTAACCCGCAGTAAGTAACTTGATCAACTTGATTAATCTAGTGTTGGTAGATGGAACCTTCACTAGGGAATAATTGTTAGTTCTATTAAAAACATTTACTTTATTAACTTGATGCCTTCAAAAATAATTAGTAGTAATTGAAATTAAAACATTGCTTTGTGCAAAAGAACCCTATAGCCTTCCTTTGTCAAGCCTTGCATCTATGCATTTTTCCCAAGACTTGCGGAGTACTTTATGTACTCACATGCTACACTTAAAAATAAATCTCAGAAGATTGCGAAGCTCAAGAAGGTGGCTACGACAACTTCGCCGGTGGCTTCGATGAAGGATTCCAGGAGTTCTAGGTCGCGCTTCCCCAGTCAATTGCCTGTGGCGTATTGATGGGTCTTCACCGAGTTTATCTTTTGCTTCCGCTGTGTTTCGTGTGTGCAAGGTCTTGAAACCTCAATTGTAATAATGAGACCTTTCGGTCTGTACTCTTTAATATTGTAATAAAGCGTTGCTGGTTATGTATTCATTTCTGTTTAACTGTGTGCACTAGCTTTGATCTGGGACTAGTGCAGTAATACACAGAGGGTCCGGGTTTGATAATCCGGGGTCCCGACAGCGTTGACCCAAGACTCATCAGAGAGAGCATGAGAAACATCCTTGGGCTCAAAGGAGGCAACAAAGGTAGATTGGAGACAGAAATGAGACATGCCGGATCTTGAGCGGGTGACTCGCTCAAATAGGTCTCCAATAATCTGCTCAGAAGGATGGTCTTTTTGGATATGTCTAGGAGGTCCTGGATGAGAAGAAGAAGTGGCATCTACCTCATGAGCTGACGAGGTAGGAACAGAGCCACTAGCTCCAGAGGAAGCCGAAGGCATGGGCTGATCGCCTCGAGGTGCGGTGGAAGACGGTACCTCGAGTGGAGGATGAGGAACTGGATCGGGTAAACAACCCTCATCTCCATCATCCTCATCATCCACAAAGATGGGCTCGGACTGCTCTAAAGAACCTGAGATATCGGGCCTAGTCCCCGGACTGGCCTCGTCGAAGGTCACCTCACAGGTCTCTACCATTTCGCTAGACTCGCAGTTCCAAACCCTATACGTCTACGAAGAAGTCGAGTAACCTAGAAAGATACCGTCACAAGAACATGACTCGAACTTGTCTAGGTTCCCGAGCTTCAGAATGAAACACTTGCAACCAAACACGCGAAAATGCGAGACACTGGGCTTTCGCCCATATCTCAACTCATAAGAAGTGCGATGCAAATGTGCCCGAAGAAAAACTCTGTTCGAAACATGGCACGCGGTCGCAATAGCCTCAGGCCAAAACTTCCTAGGTGTAGAATACTCATCAAGCATCGTCTTGGCCATCTCAACCAACATACGATTCTTCCTCTCCACGACGCCATTCTGCTGTGGGACGTGCGGAGAAGAGAACTGGTGTTCTACACCTGTCTCATCGCAAAACCTCTCAAAGTAGGAATTCTTGAACTCCTTGCCATTGTCACTGCAGATCGCTCGTAAGGCACCTGGGAGCTCAACAGAAAGCCTACTGAAAAGACCTCGAAAATGTGTAAACGTCTCATCCTTCGAGGCTAAGAAAAACACCCAAGAGAACCTCGAGAAGTCATCGACCATGACAAGAACATACCACTTCCATCCTGCTAACTGCACTCAAGCTGGTCCAACTGTATCCATATGGAGCAGCTGTCCTGGTGCATCAGTCATAGTAACTGTGACCGGAGGATGAGAAGCGGCAACCATCTTGCCATGCTGGCAAGGAGCACAAACTAGATCTTTGACCACCTTGAGTTTCGGCAGACCACAAATGAGATCATGGCCGCTAACTCGGGTCAAATGGTCAAATCCAATATGACCAAGTCTCCTATGCCAGAAAGAAAGATCACGGGACTCCGAAGCAACTAAACACCGGAGAGGATCACCAGAAGACTCAGAAAAATCAGCACGAAAGATCCTCCCAAAACGAGAAATTCCGCAAACCGGACTACCCGAAGAATCAAGAATTTTGCAATTGTTTTTCTTAAAGCTCACCTCAAAACCGTCATCGGTAAGCTTAGAGAATGAAAGCAAATTATACTGCAGCTTACTAACCAAGGCAACATCTTTCAAAATGAAAGAATCATTAACACGCACTGTGCCTTTGGCGATGACGCGCCCAGATGAAGCATCTCCAAAGGTGATCGTCCAATCACACGGGCAAGGGAAGAAAACCAATGGGAGTCTCCAGTCATGTGTCGTGAACACCCGGAGTCTACAAGCCAAACCTTTCCCTTCGCCGCCCGGCGAACCTGAGTCAACAAGAGAGTAAAGTCTCAGTACTTGGATAAATCAAGAGTGATTTTGGCACCCAATACTGAGTAACACGTCGAGCAGATGAAGTAGTCAAACACGACTGACCTCTATCTACCCTACGCTCTCTGTCACTCAAAGAAGCAGACGGTCTATGTATAGACCTGAAGCTGTTGTTGGGCTTGACTGCTACAGAGGAGCGAGTCAAGACACCAGCAACATGCTGATCACGCCGCGGGTAGCTATCTTGACGAGGGAAACGAGATCTACCCTCAGGACAGCGGGAGTCACGACCAGGAGCATATCGAGGATGAAAACCAGAAAACTCAGAAAAACCGAGTCCTCGATGCTACCCAAACCCATCCAGCTGAACAGTCCTAGACCTTGTGTGGGTCATAGGGGCACTCACGGGCTGGGGCTGACCCTGAATACGCCTAAGAGCCTCAGCACGGTATCTCCACGTGATCTTGGCGCGCCTGAAGCATCGCTCGATCGAGTGTCCATCCTTCTGACAGAAGGTGCAATGGTACTTCACCTTCTGAGAGGTAGAAGTACCATGGTGAGGCTTCGCCTTCTGAGAGGCCGAAGCAGCAGGTGGACTCACCTTGCTGTCAGAAATCCCTTGAACAAAGCCCGCTGACTTAAATTGGACTTTCTCGGTCCTGGGCTCAAGCTCGATCACACCTACGGCTATGGGTCTAAGCACGGCAGGTTGATGCTTCCTCATGTCCTCGTAGAAATCGTATCCTAGACCCTGATTAAATTTGCAAATCTTGGACTGGTCTAGAATAAGATTCAGCTTCTTCTTGCCTCCTACAAATCTCTCGAGAGTATTCATAAGATACTGACACTCCCGAAAGAGAGAGGTGCAAGAAGAGCAGGGGGAAGAAGGAGTAGCAGAAGGTAAGGGAGTAGAGGAAGAAGAACCAACAGCAGAGGAATGAATGGCTTGTGCATGCACAGCCGACTCAGAGTGGACAGTCCTACTGACAACCAATTGGTTCACGTCACTAGGCGTCTCTACCTTACCCATGGGCTTCTCCCCCTCAGCAGCACACACATTACAAGCAGAAGGTTGTTTCTCTAGTAGGTCCTTAGTCAGCTTCACACATTTCTCATCCAATGCAATCAAATCAGATTTTAGTTTGTTACAATTAATGCATGGTGAGCTAACAGGGTCCTTAGAAGCAAATTGAGCCAATCTGTTGTTGTCATCAACTAATTCTTGAAACTGTTTGGAGAAAGCTTCAAGCTCAGCAGTAAGCTTGGGACAATTCACACATGAAGCAATAGGCTCAAGTAGAAAAGCTTGTAATTCAGCAATTTTATGATATGCCCGTTTTAGGTTCATCTTCAGGTTATTGCAATTTTCACAAGTCTCGGGCAGATCAAGCAACATGGTGTAAAGACCTCTAAACGTATTGTCCTTATTCTCACATGAGGTGCAAGAAATAGCCTCAACAGTAGTAGATGGAGAAGGTGCTACCCTACTCATCTCTATCTCAGCAAGAAGACTAATATTCTCCACCTTAATCATGTCTAGCTCAGTGGACACACTATCATGCAAGGTCCTTAGTTTCTCCATGTCACCAAGCAGAGTAGTACATACATCACACTCGTCACGGGAGGGAGCAGATCTAAGTGAAGTAAGCTCCCGTGATAAGCTCTCTACTTCCTTCTTCAACTCGCTACACCTAGCTCTAGATCTAGCATGGAATCCACCTAGCTTAAGAAAAGCATCATTAAGCTGGTCGTAGGTGGGGGATACCTCGTCGGAGTACAGCTCGCTGTCGCTCACTTCACCCTCAAGGGCCATGAAGCACATGCCGGAGAAGTCGTCGCCGCCCTTGGGGTCTTGCTCGTCCGTTCCATTGTCGTCGCTCCACCTTTCCACCTCGCTTAGGTCGAGGTCATCGAAGGCGGTGAGGACGCGGTGGAAGAGCTTCTTGGCTTTGTCAAGGTCGCGGAACTTCTTCTTGCCTTGGGTGTGAGCAGGAGGCTTCTTGTTGCGGTTCTTGTCGATGTAGTTGTTCTTGCTCACACCGCCGTAGTTGCCTTTGCCCTTCCCCAGCTTGGGGCAGTTTGCTCGAATGTGGTTGGGGCCACCACACTCGAAGCAAATCACGGGTCCTCCTCTCTTTCCGTCCCTCCTCCTCTTATAAGCATGGGAAAATCTCCGAGCTAGGAGGGCTAACTACTCATCCGCAAGCTGCTCTAACTGATCATCAGTTATGTCACGGAGAGCAGCAAGGGAGAATCCACAAGTTGACTCAGAAGAAGGTCTAGAAGTGGGATCGGTGACTAAAGTCATCGACTGCGACTTCGACTTACGAGAGACAATGTCAATCTCGTGAGTCTTGACGCGTGAGTACAACGCATCAAGAGTCATAGTCAAGAGGTCGGTGGTGTCCTTGATGGTAGTCACCTTCATCTCCCAAATGCGCAAGTCGAGAGCAGCGAGCATCTGTCGAGCGTTATCCGAGTCAGGGTATGTGAGACCGACCGCTCGGAGGTTGCTCAGAATCTTGTGAAAACGCGCAAAGCACTCATCGAGGGACTCGCCAGCGAGCATTTCAAACTTGTTGTAATCTCGCTTGAACTGGTCCTGTCGCACCGTCTTTATTTGGGTGGTGCCCTCGTGGTAAGCATCGAGAGTCTCCCAAATATCGAAGGCGGACGAAAGATGAGATATGCGGTCAAACTCGCTACGACTCAGGCCCTGGATTATGATGTTCCTTGCCTTAGAGTTTGCCTCAACATCATGCATATTTCCAGCGTTGATGTTCTCATCGGCAGGAACAACAAACCGGACCTTAACCTTACGCCAGATGGCATACCCCTAAGCCTGGATGTACGTCTCCATTTGGCTCTTCCAGAAGGGATAATCAATCCCATCGATGACCGGGGGCTTGGTCGAGTACTTGTCCATCACCAAGGCTCTAGAGACCGGTTAAGATCTATGAGGAAGAGCTAACCGGCTCTGATACCAATTGTTGGACCGAAATGGCGACAGAGGGGGGGGGTGAATGTCGGCATTAAAAACAATACCCCAAAGTACTAACTCAAATCCTCTCTCCGATAGATATAAAATCTATGAAAAGAAGAACTCTTAAGTTCTCTAAGAGATCTTACAGGACACCCATGCAAAGGAGAGATTTAAGACACAAGAGAAACAACATCGAAGACAAACCACAGAAACAAAGCATCAAAAACATAGGAGCTGCAAAAACCTTTAGGTCGGTTTGACCGCCATGGGCTGGGCGGTCAGACCGCCTCTTGAACTTCGGTCTGACTGGTCCCAACCAGCCGGTCAGACCGCCAGCCAAGCTCCGGTCCAACCGCCATTTAACTACCGGTCTGACCAGCCCTCGGGATTCAGAGCATACAGCAGCAGAATTTCAGACAGCAAAAGGAGACTTCAAAGTAGCAGAAAAATTGAAGGTTGCTAATGGTTTTTCTCAGCCCAGAACTGTAAGAATATGAATTAAATAGCATACAAAGACTGGGAGACCAAGAGAAAACAACCCAAGAGCAAGAATTCTAGATTTTGACAAAAATTGAACTTTTGCAAAATCTGAACTAAAATCCAAATTGCTCAACAATCCTTGAACCTCTGCTCATGAAACTGTGAGGATAGCTACTTAATAGCCTCATTGCTTATCATGCTAAGTTTCATGCCATCTCATGAAGGGAATTAAGATTTACACCAAAACCTAGAAAGAAAATAAGGACAGAGGAGCTGAGAAATGAAAATCCTTGATTCATTCACTTTGCTCTAGGGAGAAACCAATCAAATGATCTTGAGACCTATTCCCATCACAGAGCAACCCATTTTGGGCCTTCTCAGCAAGAAACAACACAAAAACGAAAATCTCAAGAAATCAACAGAGAGGGCTACGAAGAACAGGAAAACAGAAGAGGCTCAAGTACTCAATCAAACTCAAATAAAATCATCTCAGATTGATATTGAGGATAAGAGATACATGATTATATAGAGTATCAACTCATGTCATCCCTACAACCCCATACATGCTTGGAATCAAAGGGATACACTACATGCTTCATAAGAACACTCAAGAAACACACGAACACAGAGAAGGGCAAAACAACCCTCTGCCTCCTCCACCCACTCTCAACAACTAAAGCCTCACCAACTAAAGCCTAAAGCCAAAACAAACTCTCCAAAGCTCATTTTGACTAAAGCAACACCCTACCAACCTCTCAAACCCTAGAATCCACGCAGCCATAAGGAGACATCCCCTCCTTATATAGGCTCCGGCTAACGGGTCTCCAACCCGTTATGCCCGCTAAACCCGAACGGAACCGCTTCCACCTGTGCAGCTTTGCGTTTTTACCGAAACGCCCCATCCTGCACCTTCCGGAAGCTTTCGCGTTCCTTGTTGTCCAAGTCTCGCAACCACCTCGAGTCTCCGCCGTCTTCGACACATCCCGACCGTTCTGACCTCAGCGCCACCTGCGCCTAGTCCGGTCACCTCATGTCTCGTCATGACTCTGCCTCGACGTCCTGCAAGCATCACAAACAAGAAACCCATCAAATAGCACCGCTCGACACATGTAAGCATAAATAGCATCAATAAACCAAACATAGGCACGAAATTGCCCAAACGACCAAACGGGAGACATAATATGCAATAAGATCGTCTAAACAACCCGACTGTGCCAAATGCTGACCTGGCACACATCACTCAAACTAAACTCAATCTTTGCAACATACTTGTCAATTACTCATCATAAACATGTGGTCACCTCCACATGGTCAATCAATTTGCCTTTTCATGTGTAGACTGCGATGATTCCAAGGATTTCTTCGACAGTAATTCTCACAAATTTGTGGAGTAAGGCAAGTTGCACCTTGATCATGTTGAACCCATTAACTCAAATTATCTATATTGTTTTAAACTAATATGCATGCGTACTTTTATTCAAATTAATTCAATTCTGGTTTGAACTTTAGTTAATCCAAATTCTTTGTATATAGCCAAATTTGAAATTGGACAATCTTATGCCTTGTCACCATAGAGTAAAACCAAGTTAGTACAATAGTACTAACTGGATATTTTGTAGCGAAGCTTAGCCATGCTTAGAATAATCCTAGGTTTGGATATTTTTTCACATAAAAATGATGAGCTTTAAAATTGTATTCTTGACATTGGTGAGTGAAGAAGGTATATGGAATATTTCAAAGTAAAATATAAAACTTGGTTTAGACTTAGGTTAATGGTTAGGTGGTGGGTGTTGGCATGCATTATTGTTTGGTGACACAATGTTGATTGTCAAGCACAAGGGGTATGTGGTTTGAGCCTAAGTTAAGTTAAGGATTGGTCTGTGAACTACTACTACAAAGCCATATCTAGTACCACAAGACTGGTATGGGACAGTTCTAGCTGAATAATTTGTGAGGTCCCAACTTTGATCTCACTATAGGTTGAAAGTTAGCGTGGCGTAGGCCATATGAAGTCTCACTCGGCTTAAGAGGTGGTCCGGTCTGGTGGATTCTGTATTGGGGTGAACCCTTAGAGGCGGTGTGACCAGGTTGACAACTTAGCATTGTAAAGGGCTTGTTATGATTGCTCAGTCGTATGCCTATGGAAGTGTGTGATGGCCGACATCACGAGTTAATCATATCTTGTGGGTAAAGTTGTACAACCTCTACAGAGTGTAAAATTATCCTAGATAGCCGCGTCCATGGTCATGGGCATGCTGAGTAAAATTTTTCACATAGTAGACTTTTTTCAAAAACTGGTTTTGAAGGAAATTGTTGAAATCTTTTTGGAGAAAGATGGTCCGGATGGGATGCCCGTGGTTAGGTTGATGTTTGGACGGAGCCTGCACTAACGATATTATTTTGTTGAAATCTTGTTTCAATCTATTGTATCAAATTTAGCTTTTGAATCTACTTACAGTATTTACTTGAATTTCAATTTATGCTCAATTAACCCTACTATGCTTTTCTTTGTCAATCCTTATGCATGCATTAACTCTGTTAAATCTCTTGGTGTAACTTGTGGAGTACTTTATGTGCTCATGTTGCTTAATTCATCTTTTTCTAGAGGACTCTTTCATCGAATACGGTGAGGATTACGACGAGTAGGCCACGTCTTATAGTCATTCGCCTGTGGGCAGGCTAGAAGAGCTGCTACTTTGTTGTTGTTCTTTCATTGCTTATATTTAATTTTGGTTTATGGACCTCTGATGTAAACTTTGGCCATCAGGCCATATTTAATAAATGTCATTATGCATTATATTTGTCTTCGTTATCCACTATGTGTACTAGCTAATCCCAGATTGGTGTGATTTACACATAGGATTTTGGAGTTGTTGCTCTGGGATTCGATAGTAACCGTGGAGTAAATAATCAAGAAATGGAGTCTGCTAATCTCCCATTTCAATTTCACAAATATCCACTGTCAATACTATAGAGGATGTTGTTTTCTCTTTCTCAGTGAGTATCGGTAGGACTCTTTGCTCCTCTATGCGCACATCCATTGTTTCATAAGAATTTAATGACATGCTAGCTACCAAACTTGTAAGCGCATCAACATTTTCATTTTGGCTTCTACCAATATGTTGCATACTTAAGTTAGCGAACATAGATATAAGCTCTTTTGCTCTCAGGAAATATGGCATCAGTTCATTTTTTTACCATGTAAGTCCCTAAAAGTTGATAGATGACTAATTGGGAATCACCATGCACCGACAATGTGTTCAATCCCATATTTAAGGCTATTTCCAGTCCAACAATTAAAGCTTCATATTCAGTAGAATTATTTGAAACTGCCGAGGTTAAAGTAAATGAATATGGAATTATACCTCCACTAGGCGTAACAAAGACGATGCTAGCACCTACTCCTGATTTTCGACATGCATCGTCGAAATATATTTGCCATGTTGAATTGGCAACCGATGTGACAAATAGTTCTTCGTCTAGTAAATCATCCTTCATATAAAAATCATCCAGGATAGGATGTGCAGCTAGAAAGTTTGCCGAGGCTTATCCTTTTGTAGCTTTTTGTGGCACGAATACAATGTCGAATTGTGGCAGGAATATTGCCCATTTAGCTAATCTCTCTGAAAGGACCATTTTATTTAAGATGTATCAGAGCGGATCAACTCTCAAAAGGAGGTGTACGGTGTACTCTAGCATATAATGGTGCAACTTTCATGCTGCAAATACTTGGACTAGACATTTTTTCCATATCTGGATAATTGCATTCCACTCCAAGGGTGCGACTGAGATAATATAAGGACAATGCTTTTCCGTCATCATTGCTTTGTGCCAACAGAGTTCCTAATGATGTTGGCATGTCTGCCATACAAAGAATAAGTGGTCGTCCTTTAATCGGTGCATTCAAGACAGGGGATTTATGAAGTATTTCTTTATATCTAAAAATTCATTTTGGCAGGCTTGGTCCCATTGAAAAGGGACACCCTTTTTCATAAGCCGAGAAAAAAGTTTGCATCTCCTAGACAAATTTGAGATAAATATCCATATATATATATATATATATATATATATATATATATATATATATATATATATATATATAGGAAAAATACCTTTTACACCCGGGTGTAATTACACCCACCTCTAATATACCACCTAAATAAATTTGAAATACTCCTTTATCACTTTAGGTATACTCATATACTAATTATAAGATATTCTAATGTGAACCACACGAAAAAATTGCAAGGGAGTCCATAGTTTTTAGCGTATTTTGTAAATACCTTTATATACGTACATAAAAAGAAGTATGTTGAAAAAAAATGTACATACCACCTTTAAAAAATTGTTCATACCACCTATATAGTCTTAAATACTCGTATACTACATGTACATACTCCTCGTTACGCGAGATACTCCCTGCGTTGTGAGATACGACATAGGGTGTAATTACACCTGGGAGTAGAAAAGAGGCTTCCTATATACATAGGGTGTCAACTTCTGCTTCTATTTTTGGAAGTACCTCTGGTTGAAACCTCCTTTGTGGTTGCTTGACCAGCGGAACGTCTTCTTGTACAGCGAGTTGATGTACTACCATGGCTGGGTCCAACCCTGGCATTTCTTCGTATATCGAAGCAAACACATCCCTATTTGCGGAAAGAAATTTATGAGATTCTTATTTACTTTCCTTGTATAAATGTTTGCTAATATATACTGGATGAGGATCATCGGGCGTTCCAATATTGATTTCATCCAATTCATCAATGGTTGGTTGATCTCTGTCCTCCATTTGTGGAGCCACTGCTGTTGTGTCTATAAATTCAGCTGACATCATATAGACATCATAACCCAACCCATATCTCTTTTTGTTCAATGTTTGATCTTCACGCAAGGCTTCAAGTTATGCCTGGGACAGTGCTTTTTCAAATGGTGCAAGCTGTCCCTGGCCATTGCATAAAGAAGGACCTTTGAATATATCATAACCCATTTTCTGCATCATATAAAGAACTTTACTATCATATAAAGAAATAGGCAATGATTCATCATCCTTATTTGATAAGGTGATCTAAGCCACAACTCTTCTTTTTTACTTTTTCTTGAGCTAGAGTTATGCAATTGATTTTGAGCTTGCTTTATTTTATGTTGAACCAAAAGAGGTAAGGGTGTTAGAATTCAATACCTTTATAAGAGGATGACTTAGTTACAACACGAAATATTGGATCTCCTTTGTTCCTTTGGATGCTTAGTATATATTGATATATCTTCGCTCTCGATGAGGATTCTTCAATATATTTCTTTATGAAATTTGATTCCAGTACAAATACTAACTTTGGCTTATGCACTTTATCGACGGGCTCAAAGTAGAATTTTGCATTAGCATAAAAGGATTCAGCTATCATGAATGGCTTTTTATCAGCAAATATCCATACTATCTCTCCTGACTGATCCCTGTACTTGATGCATTGATAAAGCGTAGATGGTACGACTTGATTTTCATGCAACCATGGGTGACCAAGTAAGGCATTATATGAGGTAGTCGCATCGATCACGTGAAAGTTGGCATATGTGTGTAACGCTTCTAGCTTTAAAACCAATGATACGGTACCTGTTGTGGTTACAAACCAAACAGAGAGAGAGAGAGATGGTAGTGGAGAGTGAGGGAGATGAGTAATGGCTCTTGGTCTTCCCCATGGCCTGTATTCCATATATATACATGGGGAGTGTTTTTACAATTATACCCTTACATTTGAGTATCCCTTCCAGGGGCACTTATGTCGTTACACATGGCCTATTCTGGGCCTTACAACCTCCTACCAGGCCTGCTGGGTTTAGGTGGGGGCCACCCCTACAACAGGAGCCTCTCATGGAGAAGGGCTTCACAGGGCTGAAGCCATGTTGCCGAGTCCTTTGGCCCCCTCCGTCCCTGCGGCCTGTGAACTTTGCCGAACTTGACCAGGGGCTGAGGCCGTAGTCGAAGCAGACGCGCGCGCTCCATCCCCTACCCTTTGAATGGGTGGCAGCGGAGCTGGCGCCTAGCCGAAGTAGGCGCGCGCGCTCCGTCCCCTACCCTTCGAACGGGTGGCAGCGCAGCTGGCGCCTAGCCGAAGTAGGCGCGCGCGCTCTGTCCCCTACCCTTCGAACGGGTGGCAGCGAAGCTGGCGCCTAGCCGAAGCGCGTCGGGGGCGTTGCGCCAGCACAGGTAAGCGTAGCGGGCCCCTGAGCCGCCGCATATGCCTTAAGTGATAAGGCACACGCTGCGACGCTCGTTCTTCTGGCCGTCCACGTGGCGAGGCGTGCTTGGCGCGGTGCGGGCCTTGAGGCGTCGTGACCATTAATGTGACGACGGACTTCCGGCGGTTGGACTTCTGCCGGTTGGCTCCTCTGCTGATGGGGTATATATACGGCGCTGGTGCGGCGTTGTTCCTGCATGTGTTTTGATAGAAGCTGCTCCCCTAAAATGGGCCCCTTCCGTGCATCAACATTCCCTAGCGACGCTGAGCGGCTTGGGGGATGTTGATGTACAGAAGGAGGTCCATTTTTTCTCGGGGGCTTGGTTAGTGTCTGTTACCGGTAGCCAGCCGCGCGTCCTGCCCTCGCGCTGCGTTTCTGCACACGACGGCAAGGTTTGCCCTGTTCTCCTTAACAGACCTACCTATAGTTGGCGTTCCTGATGGAGCCCACCTGCATCACTTTGAAAAATGCTGATGCACTGTAGGTGGCCTGTTAAGGAGAACGAGGCAGACTTTGCGGGACATGACCCTCGCCTTTGCCGTCCAGGCCGAGGCCGCGGCCAGGCTGGTGTGGCGATCGAGAAGACAGCCTCCTACGTGTGCGCCGCGCTCTCGTATGAAGATGGCAAGGTTTGACTTGTTCTCGTAGGCATATATGCTTGAGGTCATCTGCGTCCGCTGACTGTGCCAACTGGGGCCATCGTCAAGGAACATTGATGTACTAAAGCTTATCTGGGTACGAGAACCTATCGAAATCTGCCGCACACCAGCCGCTCAGCTAAAGCGGGGATCCGCCGGTATCAAGCTACCGACGTCGACGCAGCAGAAATGGCGCCAAGTTGGCGACTTCGCACCGCGAACACCGCCACGCATGCGGTGATTTGAGATCTCACAATGTGGACCTACGCTGAAAAGGTTCCTGGAATCACGCCGGCCCCCGGTCTGCCAGGGTTAGGTTGTTGTACCGTGCTACCCGCTCGGCGCGTATAGGACACACGGCGGCTTATTATTGGTGCGCTACGGGATGTGGACGGTTGCGTGCTTGCGGCTGCTCGCCTCTTCCCCAGGGAAGAGGGACACGGGGCGGGCGATGAATGGCTTAGCGTTGAAGCTGTTGTGATCCCATGGCCCGTTAGTGCGCTTTTAACGGCGGCTGGAGTCATCGACGCCTGGCCTTCAGCTATTTCGTGCGGGGGTTAGCACGTGGCGGAAGGCCACTGGAGCGTCGTGCCGTGACGGTCCTTGGCGCTGTGGCCGCGGCCCTTCGTCTTTGGTTATGGGGGATTGTGCTGGACGGGCCTTTGTACGACTGCGGTCGTGCCCCGTACGCGGACCGTCGCGACGCTTTGGTATTGGGGTGGGGTGGCTTGAAGTAGCCCTCGTGAGCGCGCTCCCGCAGTTGTACGCCCCCTTCTTGCTTGCATCGCCTTCCATACTCGCGTAGTATTCCTCGCCGCTATACTCCTTCCAGGAGAAGCAATGGCATCTGACGGCGAGCGTGGTCAGGCGGGTGATGTCTGCGGCATCCGCCGGCGGTCTTTGCCATTAGAGGTGAACTACGCGCTCAAAGAACGCGACCCGGCAACGGCGGACAAGCAGTGGCTGGTGGCGGAGGAGGAAGGCGCGTTCTCCGGCGAGTTAGGCCCCTCGCTCGTGACCGAGAAGACGATCCAAGTGCTTCTGCGCGCGGAGAAGCTGTCCGAGCGCCAAGCGGTACGATTGCCCACCGCCGATGAGACAGAACCGCACCCCGAGGGATCGGAGGTGGTCGTATTCGTTGCCTTCTTCGACGCGGGGCTCCGCATCCCGGCGGCGACGATCGTGGGCAACGTGCTGCGGACCTTCGGGCTGGAGCTGGCGCAACTGACTCCGAACGCCGTGGCCCGGCTCGCGGTGTACAACTGGGCCTTGTGCTCGGGAGCGTGCTGGCCCAGCGCCTCGTTTTTCGCCTACCTCCACGAGGCACGGTGCCAGCCCAAGGATCGGAAGGACGGGACGCTGTCGAGCTTTGGCAGCGTCACCTTTGTTCTTCGTTCGACTTGCAACAAGCTCTTCCCTGCGAACTCCACTCGCGGGAAGTGGGAGTCTCACTGGATGAAGCGGTGGTTCTACCACCGCGTGGAGAGCGGGAGCGGTCTTGAGTGCACAGGGCGACCGATCACGTTCAAGCCCTCGCCCGGCCGGATGCTTGACGATGAGGACAGGCGGAGGGCCCGGCGGCTCGTAGGCGTGGCCGCCCGCTTCAACATGCGCGACCTCGCCGAAGAGTACGTGATGTACGGCGTGGCGCCGCTTGCCTGCGACTGGCGTCTTGCCGCCGAGAAGCGTCGAGACGACAATGTTTCGCCGTCGATCTGCTTGCTGCCCGCGCCCTCCGGTCTTCGTAAGCCTCGACCGTGTCTCTCCTTTGCTCGCACAAAATGCGTTATATGCTAATGTTATCTCCTTTGCTACAGGGATTTGCTTGGAGGAGGCGGAGCAGGCCGCGCGCGTATTCCTGGGGCCGTATACTGGCAGGGAGCATGAGCAGCGCGCGTCTGCTATCGCCGAGGCAGGGCTGGGGCGGACAAACCGCGTGTGCGAGGCCCTGGGCCTTGCTGTGCCGGACCATGCCTCTCCAGAGACGGTGCAGCGAAGAAGAAGAAGACGCCGTCTCGGAAGAGGGGCCGAAGCGGGGCGTCTGTCGTGCTTGGTGCGGCAGCTGCTACCGCTGCTGCTGGTGCTCCCGAGGGCGCGGCGGACGCGGAGTCGGATTCGACGAAGTATGCCGACTCAGGCTTGGATGGCGCGGACGCCGGAGGCGAGGGATCTTTGGCGAGTGCGCTGGACGGCGGGCTTGCCGCTGGCAGCCGGAGAGGGGAAGTCTCGCCACCCGCCGCAGTCGCCGAGACAGAATCTGTGCGGACCAGCGATGCTGAGATGGAGCCTTCGACCGTGGCCGCTGTGGTGCCAGAGACGCCTTCTGTGGGGGCGTACGGAGCCGTGCTGCCTTTACCGACAGCAGCAGCAGAAACCGAGGTGCCCCCTGCAAAAACTGCCACAGCGGAACCTTCGCCCCCGGGTGCTGCAGCCGCGGGGGCCTCTCCGGCAGCGACTGCGGGGGCGGTGTCGCTGCTTCCTGCCCCGGCTAAGCGGCCGTGTGTACGGCCGGAGCTCCACCGGACGCCGTGGGGATTCGTCATGGCGACGGGCATCAGAAGCTTGTGGGACTCCGATGCAGATGCCGAAGATCCTGCGGTGTGCGTCCCCTCTGCCCCCTTGGCCACGCCGCCCGCCGTGCAGGAACGGTCGTCGCCGGCCCCGAACGCGGAGGCTTCTACTCGCTGCGGGACCATGCTTTCTGCGGGGACTTACGCCGCCGCAGCCCCATCTGGAAATAGGGGGCGGGTCCCCGAAGCCCTCCGTCTGCTACCAAAGGTAGGGTGGCTTTGCTTACCCTGGTGTATTCTTTTATGCCTTGCGGTGCTCACCTGCATCCCTGTTTGCAGTGTCGCTCGTTCCGGAGGAGGAGCGCTTGGCGGAACACGGGACCTCCGCGCGTGTGAGCCCCGCGGACTTCGTGCCTCCCCCGGAGACGCTGAGGGCGTGGCGCGGGATTGTGGATGACGCGGGTGCCAACGTCGACCAGCAAGTGCTGCAGGCCTACCGGACAGGGCGCCTCGGGGACGCCTTCGAGGTGTCTGGGGTGAGGGTAAGTACTCATACGACAACGCCTGGGCCGGCTGAGCTTGCTAAGTCTTTCCATTCTGCAGACACCTGTGCTGGGGCAGGCCTTGCAAACGGCCTATACTCGTGCCCAAAGGGCGCTTGAGGATAGGCTGCGGGCCGCCGAGGAGGAGCTACGCGAGGCCTCGGGATCCCGCTCTGCCCAGGATGCCCGCATCCGCCAGCTGGAAGCGGAGTGCGCCGAAGCGAAGGCGCACGCTGAAGGACTTGCTGCGTCGGCGCGGGAGTCGGCCGCGGAGGCTGCGCAGCAGGAGTTTGCGGCAGAGCGGGATGACTTTCTGCAACAGGTCGCCTCGCTAGAGAAGGAAAAAGGCGAACTCGCCCTGACTCTAGCGGAGCGTGATCGGACGCTTGGCAAGGCTTCGGTGGTTGCATGGGATGCCATGCAAGCGCTGGAAAGCCATCTCCAAGGGCTTGTGGCCAAAGTGTCGGACCACGCCTTCGGCCCGGAGGAGCTGTTGCGAACCCTCTGCTGGGTCGGAGACTCCGCCAACGTCGCGCACGGCGCTGCGACGACCTTCGGCAACCACTGCGCGTACACATCGGCATGCCTGGTGTGCGCGCTCCTGCAACACCGCGGTTGCACGCACGTCGCCGGGCTAGAGGACCCCCAGCTGGAGATGCCTGGCGGGGCCGGAGTAATGTCCGGCGCCGTCCGCTCCGCTCGCCGCGCCATCAAGCCCTTCTATGGACGGATCTGGGATTACGTCGGGGCAGACGCGGCGCGGGTCAAACTCCGGAAGTCACTTTACGGGAAGGGGAGCCTCGGCCAATTCCTGGACGGGGTCCCTCGACGCGACGAGGGCGGCGCTGAGGCCTCCGAAGACACCGGGAACTCGCAGGTGTGACGCCGTGGTGCCTGGGTGTAGGCGTGCGTTGTAATGCCCCCTCTTTTTGTGAATGAAGTACACGCTTGCTTCATACATTCTGACTTTCGCCTATGTCCCGGGCAGCTTCCTTGCTGGGGCCGACTTCTTGCGGCCGACCTTGCGACCCGGCGACGCCTTCGACGCTGGCGAAGGGCCGAAGAGTTGCTGGACTTTTGGGCGGGCCGACCTTCTTCCGGCGGAACCCCGTCCTTATCGCGTGTTAAGGACAAGCCTGCCGAATAGCTACTTAGAGCGGCAGGGATGTTGGCGGGCCTCTGTACTTATTTTCCCGATATATAGATCTCCTGATAATTAGGGCATGCGCGATCGTGCTGTGCGGAGCCGAGATCCCCACCTTCCAAGTTCGCCGTTAGTCTGAACCGTGCGAGCGCTGCCTCCAGCTCGTCGCCCGGGTGCCAATGCGCCCGCGGGGTTCGCGCGTTGAGTACTTCGCAGAGCTAGCGCGTGCGGAGGCAGTTGTTGACACTACGACCTGTTTATAGTCTGTAGACTGGCACGTGCGAAGGCGGACCTCTGCGCTACGACTTGTTTAGAGTCCGTAGACTGGCGCGTGCGAAGGCGGACCTTCGCACTACGACCTGTTTAAAGTCCGTAGACTGGCGTGTGCGAAGGCGGGCCTCTGCACTACGACCTGTTTAAAGTCCGTAGACTGGCGTGTGCGAAGGCGGGCCTCCGCACTACGACCTGTTTAGAGTCCGTAGACTGGCGCGTGCGAAGGCGGACCTCCGCACTACGACCTGTTTAAAGTCCGTAGACTGGCGTGTGCGAAGGCGGGCCTCTGCACTACGACCTGTTTAAAGTCCGTAGACTGGCGTGTGCGAAGGCGGGCCTCCGCACTACGACCTGTTTAGAGTCCGTAGACTGGCGCGTGCGAAGGCGGACCTCCGCGCTACGACTTGTTTAGAGTCTCGTGGACTGGCGCGTGCGAAGGCGGACCTCCGCACGACGACTTGTTTAGAGTCTCGTGGACTGGCGTGTGCGAAGGCGGACCTCCGCACTACGACCTATTTAAAGTCCGTAGACTGGCGCGTGCGCAGGCGGACCTCCGCCCCCCCCCACCCCAGGTGGTGGTAGCCTCTGGTGTATCGCATATTCCACGTGCGCGCTGATGCTGGGGCCAGCCTCTGGCGTGCAACGTCGGTACTCTGGAACTCCCGGAACTGGTTTCCATAGTACCCCCTGCGTACACCTCCCGTGATGTGCGAAGGCGAGCCTCAATGCGCTAAGATGCGCGATTGGCAGCCGCGCAAGATTCGCATGGGATCAGCGTCCACGTCTGATTTATACTCCGGGGAGTACGCGCGAGGACGAAGTCCCTGGCGTGCGCAGGGTTCGCGTCTTGTTTATACTCAGTAGAGTGTGTGCGGTCGACATCCACGTCAATTTTATACTCCAGAGAGTACGCACAAGGACGAAGTCCCTGGCGTGCACGGGGTTCGCGTCTTGTTTATACTCAGTAGAGTGCGCAGGGAGAACATCCGCGTCTTATTTATACTCCGTAGAGTGCGTGCAGAGGCGTCCCCCCACACGTCTTTATTTATACTCATGCCCGTGTCTTCGACGGAGAGTGCACACGCGAACGTGCGTCTTCGTTTATACTCATGCCCGTGTCTTTGACGGAGAGTGCACACGCGAACGTGTGTCTTTGTTTATACTCATGCCCGTGTCTTTGACGGAGAGTGCACACGCGAACGTGCGTCTTTGGTTTATACTCATGCCCGTGTCTTTGAGGGAGAGTGCACACGCGAACGTGCGTCTTTGTTTATACTCATGCCCGTGTCTTTGACGGAGAGTGCACACGCGAACGTGCGTCTTTGTTTATACTCATGCCCGTGTCTTTGACAGAGAGTGCACACGCGAACGTGCGTCTTTGTTTATACTCATGCCCGTGTCTTTGACGGAGAGTGCACACGCGAACGTGCGTCTTTGTTTATACTCATGCCCGTGTCTTTGACGGAGAGTGCACACGCGAACGTGCGTCTTTGTTTATACTCATGCCCGTGTCTTTGACGGAGAGTGCACACGCGAACGTGCGTCTTTGTTTATACTCATGCCCGTGTCTTTGACGGAGAGTGCACACGCGAACGTGCGTCTTTGGTTTATACTCATGCCCGTGTCTTTGACGGAGAGTGCACACGCGAACGTGCGTCTTTGGTTTATACTGCGGGAGCACACGCGTAGGCGAGGCCTCCGCGTGTGCTCGCCGTGTATTTTTGCACAGCGGTAATATGTTGGCGACAAACGGAACTTTATTACATTCCCGTTTGCGCGGGTAAGCGATTACATACGAGGGGGGGTACTAACCGTTTGTGCTCAGCGCGGCCAGAGCCTCTAGTAGTTGCACTATCGGCTGGGCTTGCGGAGTCGCCCCCGGATGGCGCCGTGGGCCTTCGCACGGCGGTGCCGATCCTAGGTGTGCCGCTGCCCGCCGCGACGGGGACATCTGGTGCCGTGCTCGATGCGCCGGGCCATGTCCTGGTCGCCCCGAACGGTAATGATGGCTCGCGGCCCCGGGAGCTTCATGCATAAATAGCTGTGATGCGGTACCGCCCCGAAGGAGTTGAGGATTGGACGCCCCAATATGGCATTGTATGGGTATGTGAGGTCGACGACGTCGAATGTGGCATCTTCGACCCTTTCATTGTCGGCCTGGCCGAAGGAGACCTGCAGGCATATTTGGCCGAGCGCCCGTAGAGGTTGTCCTCCAAAGCCTTGTAGCGGGACTCCCGATGGGCCGAGGCGACTTCGGGGGATCCCCATCTGGTCGAAGGCTGCCGCGAACAGGATGTTCGCAGAACTGCCGCCATCAACCAGGGCGCGTCCCACGTCGCATCCCGCTATAACGACTCGGACGACCAGGGGGTCGTGGTGGGGAAGCTCCACGCCTTCGGCATAGGCGGGGGTGAACGTGACCTCATGTTGTGCCCAGTCCGGTGGTGCCTGTGCTGGATATGCTGCCACGTGGTGTAGCCTCCGCACGTAGGCCTTCCGCTGCCGTGCCGAGGCAAATTCCAACGAGGAGCCTCCGGAGATGACGTTGATAACCCTTCGGTGGGTGGCCTCCGGAGCCTGTAGCTGCAGAAAGCCCTCCTGAGGCTGCTGCACGTGGGCTTGAATCCGCAGAGGACCCTCATGGGGCTGCATCCCTTGTGCCTGAATGTGCACGGGGGCTTCGTATGGGTGCTGTACGTGGGCCACCACGGGCGGGCGTGCTTCCAGGTTCCTGTCCCTGGTGACGCTCTCGCGGAGCGCCGCGATAGAGGTGCACGTGCGGGTGTCGTGGTTGCCACGACAGTGGACTACGCACCACAGCCCCTGTTGTTGGTAGTCGTAATCTCCACGGCCTTTATCGTCGCGGCCCCGGCCACGGCTGCGCCCCGGCCTCAGCGCCCCCGACCGCCCCGGCCCACGGGAGCGCCTTCATCGGAACCGCCTTCGATGTCGAGGACGTACCGGCCTCGCCGCGACTTCTGCTGGCCACGCTTGGGCCTATCGGATGACTCCTTGTGCGGGGCGTCCCTGCGGTCGGGCGCATCCCTGGACGACTCCTGCTTACGTTTTCCCTTCGAAGAACCATCCTTCGGCAGATCTTCGGCTTTTGCCGAGGCACCGGCCTGGTTGGTGTCGGAGTCGTCACCTTGCCTTCGCCGCGCGTCCTCTTCCGCCCAGGCGTATTCCTCCATTTTGTCAAAGAGCTTCGTCACTGTCTTAATTGGCTTCCGTGCGTTGTACTCGGCCATCGGGCCCGGGCGAAGGCCCTGTATGTCCGCATTGACAACGGTGGTTTCATTAACATCTTTAACTTGACAACGTATCTTCGCGAAGCGTTTGAAGTAGTCCCGGAGCTTCTCCGAAGGTTTCTGCTTTACGGCGAAGAGCTGATCCGCGTCGACCCGCTCGACATAATTTCCTTGAAAGTTGTTGTGAAGGCGGTCGCGGATCTGCTCCCACGCGTAGATGGAGTTCGGCTCTATGGTAAAAAACCAGGAGAGCGCCACTCCTTGCAACGCGAGGGGGAGTCCCTTTGCCTTTGTGGTGTCATCTCCGCCCGCGGCCTCGATTGCGGTTTCGTACACGCGCACGAACTCGCGGGGGTCCGTGTCGCCTTTGTAGGGCTCGATGACACTGGGGAATTTGAAGTCTTCGGGCTACGTCGCTTGCTGTAGTCCTACCGAAAGCGGGGACTCTGGATCGACGCACCGTAGCAGGACACGGCTGGATGTGGGGGCGTCGCGGCTGTCCGCCCTTTCCGGCGTGGGCTCTGGCGCGACCACCGGCGCGGCCTGTTGGCTCCGAGCCTCTTGTATGTCTCGGACAGCCCCGCGAAGATCCCCCAGCTCCTGCTGGAACGCTTTGAGGGCCGCCAGCAGGGCGCTTTCCACCGCCTGCGCGGGCGGGGCCGCCGGCACACCCAACGGATGGATCGGCGCGGGCACGACCGCGTCGCGAGCTCCCGAGCTGCCGGTCGCTCCGTTGTGGCTACCTCGAACTGCCCGGTCCGCGCTACCGGCGAGGTCGGCTGCCGTCGCGTCGGTGGGGTCGGTCGTCGCCGCGCCAGCGTCGACGTCTTCGACCACGGGGTTGGTCGTCGCAGTGCCGGTGACGGGGTTGGTCGTCGCGGTGCCGGTGACGGGGTTGGTCGTCGCGGTGCCGGTGACGGGGTTGGTCGTCGCGGTGCCGGTGACGGGGTTGGTCGTCGCAGCGCGAACGTCGACGTCCTCGGCCGCCGCACCTGCGTTGCCACCCGCACTCGCCGCAGCCGATGCCGAAGCCCTGGTACCCATGCGACGCTCCGACCCGGCCGCCTTCTTGCCCTTCGCCGCCGTCGACGAAGCCTTTTTTGGTGCCATCCTCTTTCGAACTTCAGGCTTGCTCCTGTCCTCCCCACGGACGGCGCCAACTGTTGTGGTTACAGACCAAACAGAGAGAGAGATGGTAGTGGAGAGTGAGGGAGATGAGTAATGGCTCTTGGTCTTCCCCATGGCCTGTATTCCATATATATACATGGGGACTGTTTTTACAATTATACCCTTACATTTGAGTATCCCTTCCAGGGGCACTTATGTCGTTACACATGGCCTATTCTGGACCTTATAACCTCCTACCAGGCCTGCTGGGTTTAGGTGGGGGCCACCCCTACAACAGTACCCATAGCTTCCTAGCTAGATTGATTGAAGCCATGAATAACCACATTAGATTGGCTCAAATCCCTTTTGGAATACCCTATTCTTTTTAGGGTATGCAAGGGTAATAAATTTCTAGTAGATCCACCATCTATCATTATGCGATTTATGGGCATCTCATCAATCTCACCGAACATGAGAAATGGTCTATTATACTTTTTAGAACCTAATAGCATGTCCTCTTCAGTGAATGTCATATTTAAAATCTTAGCTACTTCTATCTCTGTTTGCGACACTTCTACTCTAGTCTTGAGGGAAAGAAAGTGTTGTAACAAAAGCCTTGCGCAAATCAGATGAAAGACACAAAGCATCATACACAGAAAGTATAGCTGGTATTTTCTTTAAGTGAGAGATTACATCATACTTAACTAACATATTAGCAGTGGAGTCAGTTATTTCATTTGGGATTACTAGTTGGCAACCTGATCTAAGTTGAACTTGGTCAACTTCTAGTGATTCTTCTGCAGGGAAATGAAGGGAGTTATCATCATCATCTTCGAAGATCCCAATAGCGAGGAAAGTGAATTTTTCATGAGGACATTCGAAGATCTCCTTGACATGGAGCATGGAACTTCATCTTATGCCATCATTTGCCACAGCATGTGGCCTCCTGGCTGCCACTGCCCCCTATATTGGACTGTTCGGAAAGTTGATGGGTCGAACTTTGTAGCATGGATCCATCGATGAAAAGCCTTTCTTTTAGGTTGACAGCTGCATCTTTGCTACCAACCATGGCCTGGTGCATGGCTTGAGGAAATTATTAGAATAAACTTAGACTCTACGATCAGAATTCTTTTATCATAAGCTAATGTAATATTATGAGTTGGTGTTATATTCGAAGATGCAGAACTCACCAAGTCATCTTGAAAGGTGGCGACATTTGTCATAGCCATTTTCTTGCCTTTCTTGAAACTTTTAAGGAGCTCTGCATCAACTGTTCATTCATCAATCATTTTCTAGATAATATTCTTTACCACAAAGTAATTTTTAACGTATGCCCTAAGATGCGATGATAGTGGCAGTAATTTGGCTTTTGGAATTTTGGAAGTTTCTTTCGGTCTTTTTTGGCTTAGAGAGCTCTATGAAATTCAGCTCCCGTATGCCCATGAATAAGTCTTCGACCTCCTCATTTGGGAAGGAGTACTCTCTATTTTGTCGCTCACTAAGAGTTAGCCTCTTATGAACTTGCGTTCATGTTTGCTTTTGATTTCTTGTGGAGGCTCCCCTAGATTGCAATTGTGGAATCACTGCTATCGCTTCCATGGCTTTCACCTGCTTTGGTTTAGTAGGCAACTTATCACGTTGTCCACCTTTCTCTGTAGGCTTGATGTATGTCTTTTTTCGATGTGTAACATGTTGCTTATAATTTTCAATATCGATAGCCTTGGAGGCCAACTCTTCAAAAGTGACAAGCTGCACACCTTGCACATAAACGGCCATGTCGGGGCACATATTGTTCATGCACATCCGCACCGCTTCAGGCTCAGTAATTGGCTGTGGGCAATGGAGGCTTAAATTTCTCCACATGTTAATGAAATCAGCAGCCTTTTTCATTTGCTCTTTGCTTTGTTTCGGTCAATTCAATGATGCCTATTGTTCTCTAAGTGCTATGGAAGCACTTGAGAAAAGTGTCTTGCATTTGTTCCCATGTCTTGATCAACCCTGGTTCCAACTTGCTATACCATGTGAAGGCCAGACCAGACAATGTTTGCACAAATTGTCACAAGAGAAGTGCCTCATTATGGGCAACATCTTCACAGGCTGCTAGAAAATGAGCTATGTGCTTGTAAGGAGACCCGGTTCCATTGAACTTGCTAAATTGCAGCTGGCAGTAATTGCTTAGTAAAGGCACCATATAGACATCCGGTGGGTACGGCTTAACATACCCTGGATGCATCGAGTAGTGAGTTTGCATATACTAGGATGTAACCCATTCAGCAATCATTTTTTGAATCGCCTCAAGGCTAATTATGTAACATCCCAAAAATTTCCTAGTTTTTAAAAGCGAATTTAAAGATTAAAAAATATTTTAAGGGAAATCCAAACTTAAAAATTTTATGCAGAAAAGTTGATAAGAATATTTTTCCTAAGTCCAAAATAATCCCAGGAGTTTCTGTGAATTTTTCTGGAATTTTTGGGCTTTATTTGGTATTTTTCTAAGCTTTAAATTATTTTCCAAGGTTTTCTAAAAATCCAAATCCCTAAATAAAATCTTAAAACCCATACCTCCTCTCTCTTGCTGACAGGTGGACGCTCAGGATGCGCCCACATCGCCTCTAGCCTTATCCAACCGCTCCGGCTCATCCCGCCTTCCCACCCTCCCTGGCTGATGCGTGGATGGCCTGAATGAGCCGTGCGTGCGCACCCGCCCATCCGGCCTCCCACCTTTCCCCAGAAACTGACGGCCTGGATTTCATCCATTTCCGCTCAGTCTAACCTCAACCACCCGATGCCACTTACCCCTTCGCCATCGGTTCAGATCTTATCCTCATGCTAGATTTAATCTTAGCCATCCAGTCTCCATCGGGTGGGCATCGCTCTCTCTTTCACTCCTACTGATAGGTGGGTCCCACCTATCAGACCCGTCATCCCCGACGCGACGCCACCTTCCTTCTTTTTCTCGCCCCCTTTCCTTTCTTACGCTGGCGACCGAATCCCCGCCTCCTCTCTCCTTCCTTTTCCGATTCATCTCGGCTTTGGAAGGCGCGAAGCGCATGGGATCCAATTTTCCGCTCACTTTCCTTCCCCCCTTCCCTTTCCTTTTCCCCTCCGACCGTATCCGCGCCGGTCGCATTTTCCGGCGAGCAATCCTTGCCGATTGCCCCTCCCTGACCCTATATAAGGGCCTTATCGACCTCTCCTCCCCTCACACCACAGCCCTCCACCCTCCTCTCGCTCTCTCGGGTTTCGGAGCACCCCAGAGCCGTCTCCCTCTCGCCCTGAGCGCCGCCCAGTCTCCAACGAGCAATCACCACCGCCTTCGACTATCTCACGCCTCGCCGACGCCCCCACACCTTCCCCGACTCCCGGCAATCATCGTGCGCCCCTCGGCCGAGCCCCAGGACCACCGGAGCACGATCGCTGACGTCGCCCGAGCTTGCGCCACCGCCTTCCTCACCGCCGACTGTCTTTTGGCCCACTCGGTGAGTATTCTGTGCACCAAAAGACTCCCCGTGACTTCCTCTTCACAATGCACCCCTTGCCGACCACCGCCGTCCGCCGGAGCACCGGCGACCCTCGGTCCCCGTGCACGGCCACCGACCGGCGTGCCACATTGGATGGGCAGCCGAGGTGGCAGACCATCTGGCGGGCCACGCTAGCGCACAGCAGCCACGCAAGTGCCCCGCAGGTAGCCAGCCGCAGCATCAGCAGGCCAAGCCACGTGGCAGCCACTTCGGGCCATGGGGTGAGCTGGCAGCCCACGTGTTGAGGCATGTCAACAAAGAAGGCCTAGTCACCAGCCACATCACACCCTCTACCACCTCAGCCCCCTCACTAGTCCCTGGGCTTGGCTCATGTGGACCAGGGCCCACCTGTCATACAGCAACCTCAGGGCTGACGTCATAAACCCAAGTTTTCAATAGAAAATAATTCAGTCGAAAAAGGAAAATCAGTGCTGACATCATAATTCCAATTTCCTTTAGAAAAATAATTTCAAAAATCCAGATTTTCCTTTTTCTCTGATTTTAAACTTCCCGAAGCCCGTCCTCCTTCATCCTAACTCCGATTTATCCCATTCAAATTTCTAAATTCATCAAACATTCCCCTCTATTCATTTTTGACCTAATTTAATTTTTGGAGTTCATTTTAATTTATTTGGATTTTATTTGAGTTATTTTCGCGTGTAGACTGAGACGATTCCAAAGAATTCTACGACGACGAAGCACACCCACTCGAGGAGCAAGGCAAGTCACACACCTTGATCATGTTGATCCCAGATTTAAAAATAAAATTATGTTATTTTAAATTAATTCTGCATGCTTATTTTGTATTCACTGTATTTCAATTCAGTTTAAATTTAGTTAAATACCTGCTTGTTAATACCTCCTTTGACATTGCAAATCTTTATACCTTGTCACCTTAGGATCAAACTCTAGTTAGTACGCTAATATTAGCTAGAGAATTTTAAATCAAATGCTTCGACATGCTTAGACATAATTTTGATTTTGGGATACCTTTTCACATAAAATGGTAAACTTTTGAGATGTATTCTTGACTTCGGAGAGTCAAGAAGGATGATAAAATATTTTGAAACAAAATATAAAATCTAGTTTAGACTTAGGCCAATGATTAGGTGGTGGGTGCCGGCATGTACTGTTGTTTGGAGATACAGTGTTGATTGTCATGCACAGGGGGTTTGTGGTTGAGCCTAAGTCAATTAAGGACTCGTCTGTGAGCTACTGTTGCAAAACCCTAACATACTACCACAAGGCTGGTATGGGACAGCTCTGGCTGAATAATTTGCGGGTCCCAACCTGGGTCATGTCGTAGGTTGAAAGTGAGCATGGCATAGGCCATGAGAAGTCTCACTCGGCTCAAGAGGGGGTCCCGGTCTGGTGGATTCCTTACTGGGGTGAAACCTTAGTGTTGGCTTGACCAGGTTGAAGGCTTTGCATTGTAAAGGCCTTGTCATGATCTCCTCGCCGCACACCTAAGGAAGTGTGTAACTCGCGTGGCAGTACAGGATGATCATGTCTTGTGGGTAAAACTGTACAACCTCTACAGAGTGTATAATCTATCTTGGATAGCCGTGCCCACGGTCATGGGCATGCTGAGTAAAGTTTTTCATGGATTAGACTTTGGTTTTAAAATGATTTATGAAACGTGTGGTCGGAGCCACGTGAAATCTTTTTAGAAAAGATGGTCCGGGTGGGATGCCCGTGGATAGGTTAGTGTTTGGTTGGAGCCTGCACTAATGGTATTAATTTCAATTCCAGCTACTGTTTTTACTTATGGCATTAAATTCAGCAATTTCAATCTATTTATTGTATTCTTTTAAATGATGTTTTCTGCACAACTAACCCTATATGCCTTCCTTTGTGGCCTTAATCATTATAATGCAATTTTCTGTGTGACTTGCGGAGTACAAGTTTGTACTCACCCTTGCTATCTCATCACAGAGGAGGACTACGATGATTACGGTGAGGACCAGGACGAGTAGGCCACGTCTTGCAGTCGTTTCCCTATGGCAGACTTGGGCTTCGCCTTTTTCCAGCTTGCTTCCGCAGTTTCTTTTGTAATTAATAAATATTTGCCAATGTGCGATGATGTAAACGCTAACCATAATGCCATACTATTTAAGTTTAATGAATGTCATTTGCTTGATATTTATCTTTGTTGTTCACTGTGTGCACTAGATGATCCTGGACTAGTGCAATTTACATAGAGGATCCAGGAGTTGTTGCTCCGGATTTTGACAAATTACAGGCAATGACTAATGACTATGATGACTTGCAGCAGCATGCACAACATTATCCTGGCTTATATTTTTGGCTATTTGATTGCGTAGAGAAGGCAATTCATCTTCTTTTTGTTGAAGTGCAGTTGTAAGTTGGGCTATCTGCTCGTCAACTGAATGCATGTCATTTGCCACAAGAATTTGCTTTGCGCGGCTTGACTCAAAACTACGGGAACATAGTTCATAAGCATTTTTAGCATGCGGAATATCATCTTTAGGCGAAGAAGAGGAATCACTACGTAGGGGATTATGAGACCCTGAGTAATTCAAATCATGTTATTCATTACTCGAATTTGTTTTACTACGAGTTACAGGACGATGACCCTTTACAACACTCTTTTGGGCTTTCTTTCTTTTGAAGTGTATCGATGTTGAAGATGCTTCGCTAGTGCGTCTGCCACCTCTGTGACTCCAACTGGCATTGAGAGAAGCACCTCGACTGTATTTTTTTTAGGCTCACTTCTGAGTTGGCCAAGGGGCCATCGCTATTCCGCCTTCTTGGGTGTGCTTGCTAGTTTCTCCTCCACTTGGGTCTTGCCACCATGATTTGATGAAGGAGATTTTTCTCCTTGAATTTTGCTGGATTGGAGTCAACTTGTATTGTCAATTCCCTTTGCTTGTAGGCTACTCATTTTGCATGTACACGGGTAGCTTTGGTGGCATAGTTTTGTCACCAAGGGTCTTGCTCAACAAACTCTTGGTACTCTGGCCACTTGGTGAGGGCCTCTACTCACTGCATAATGGCACCCTCAACATCATTTGTAGATGTGGATGCTCCCGGAAGTATGTCCCTTAGAGTTTGGCAGATACTCCATGTGGTGTCCAGGGCAGGATTCATTCTTCCTCGAATCCTCGGGTGGTTCCTCCTTACCCTACTCCAAATGGTATTGCCCACTTGCTCACATTGATGATTTGTCATGATAGGGTCAATTGCCATAGGGAAATCAACCCTGCTGAGCATTGCATTGATGACATGATGCAACGATAGAGAAAATGAACCTTCAAAAGAAGGTTGTGGAATCGAGGTAGACAACGACATAGGATCTGAAAGTGTAGTCATTGGATTCACATGGTCCTTCTTGATGTCACCAGGTGTGAGGTACACTCCTTCCCACAGTAGCATGCACTTGCGATCAAGTTCAGGCACTAGCCTGCTGGGTTTATTGGCCAATATAGGGATGAACTCCAGTGCATCAGCTCAGAGTCAAGTTTGTGCATAACATGGTTTTCCTCAAGATGATGATGTAGCATGTTCTGCCATCACCTCCTTCCCATTGTCGATTGCTTATGGACAATGGGGTTGGTCAAACACCACCGCCTTTCCTTTTGAGGTTGATGATGCAGCCACAGCTACAGTCTCGGAAGGAGCTGCCCCTAATATGCTTAGGGTGGGCTTCGACGAGCTCACGCCTAGTAGCTTATGAGCAGTCTGGGATGATCTCGTGCTCAATGCAAATGAAGAGCCTGCCTTCAATGTTGTCTATGCATTTGCCCCTAGCATTGTAGGTGGTGTCGATGGAGAGACCGCTCCCATCACTTTAGAAGTCAATGGGGAAGAGGTCATAGCATGTGGCTTTATCTTCATTGGACCCATCCACTTTGCATGGATAGGCCACTCACCAAGCGTTGTATGACAGAACCTTGATGGTGATTCGTGGCTTACAGACTTGGTTCATGCTGCTTTGGGATAGCCAGTAGGAACCGAGTCAAAGGAACCAGTCACACGTACTTTAAGAGGCTGATCATGTGAGGTGGTTCCTGAAGCTTTTGCTGCAGCCCTCATCCTCGTGTTGGCTGACTTGGATAGGATAGGAATGAACCCCTCTTGACTGCAATGTCACTTCCTGCTCGTAATTTACCACAGCCGAGGATACAGTTGTAGTCTGTAGTGAACTTGGACTAGTAGCAGCCTGAAAAGGCCCTATCGGCACGTCTAGCCATAGTGATCTGAAGTGTAGCATGATAAACTATTGAGCTCGCCCTCCATCCCTTCAAATAGAGAAAACCATATATTAGCTTTCTTACATACCATTTATTTCACCATCATTGACCAACGTAGTCAAGACCCAATACGGTCGAAACCAATGTACTCAACCAACAAGGTAGAAACCAGCATGGTCAACCGACATGGTTGAGATATCTTGGTTGACCGACACTTTGTACCATATCTTAGCTTTCTCGTATACACATATGTATATATTCTTAGTGACATGATTAATTTAAAAGTCTTATATTGCATTTTTGATGTTGGAATTCAAAGATGAGGGGAAAAGAAGGTCCCATTGGGCATGCCAGAATCTGATGACGGGAAAATGAGCGGCAACCCGTCTCCACATCATTAGAGACAAGTTGATTAAATTTAATTAAAAGTGTGAGACAAAGAAATCAGGTATTGTAGGTCCATTACTTCCAAAATTAATACATTTACATAAAAATTCTATTAATTACATCTCTTTGTGAGAAAACCCCTAATTAAGAATTCCAACATACACATTATAACAAAATACAACATATGACAATTGCAGAATGTAAGAAAAATGGATTTCAATCTTGTCATCACTAACGGGTGTTTACTCGTTTTGCTGGTTGTAGCTTAGATGGTCATACCTTCAGGATTTTGGAGATGGTCAGAGCTTCTAGGTCTTGGAGATAGTTGTGGCTATCGAATTTGCAGATGGTGGTAGCCATCGAATTTTGGAGATGGTCGTAGCTATCAGATTTGCAGATGGTCGTAGCCTTGGGATTTTGAGATGGTCAGAGCTACCGGGTCTTGGAGATAGTTGTGACTATCACATTTGCAAAATAGCCATATGTACTAAATTTTGGAGATGGTCGTAGCTATTGGATTTGTAGATGGTTGTAGCTTCGGGATTTTGGAGACGGTCTGAGCTACCAGGTCTTGGAGATAGTCGTGGCTATCGGATTTGCATATGGTTGTATCTACCAAATTTTGGAGATGGTCATAGCTATTAGATTTACAAATGACCATAGGTACATTATTTTGGTGATGGTCTTAGCTATCGGATTTGGAGATGATCATAGCTACAGTATTTTGGATATGGTCATAGCTATCAGATATGTAGATGATCATAGCTACAACATTTTTTGGTGATGGTCATAGCTATTAGATATGCAGATGATCGTAGATATAGTATTTTGGTGACAGTTGTAGCTACGGTATTTTTGAGATGGTCGTAGCTACAGTGCATGCAGATGTCTAGCATTACATAGTGCTTGTGAATATCGAGCGCTTGTATGTACATAACCGAAGAGAAAGTATTTCCTTTCTTCCATCCTTTATTGTTTTACTCCACCTTGTATTACTAATAGCACTATATAGTGCTTGCAGATGCAGCAAAATCTAGGCAAAGGCTATGTTTTATATTTTATTTTGCCTGCACGTACCCACTATTAATTTGTATCCATCTGAGGGGACCGAATTGAGGAAACGGGGGCATTTCCAACTTCTCACCTTCGGTTTGTATCCATTTGCAGGGGACCAAAACAAAAAGATGAAGTCTTCATGTCTCGCCTTGATTTGTATCCTTTTGTAAGGACCAAACCTAAGAAGCAAGGGTTCAAGCACTCGTTCTTCGGGTTTGTATCCACTAATGAGACCGAACCAAGGGGAGCCAGAACATAAATAAAATGAAGCAACTTGATCCTTTCTGTGATGGCCGAACTGAAGGGTGACAGGGGGATATGGATAACACTCCTAGATTCATACCACGATGGTCAAACCGAAGAGCAGAAGGTGAGAGGAAGGCGAAGAAGAGCAAGAATTTTACCTTCTTTCAAGATTGGCTACTCTCGCTTTTTTCTTCTTGTGATTGCATTTTGCGTGTCTCCCTCCTCTCAGAACTTGCTCAACGCTTTCTTCTCATGCAGAAGCTCCTCCGTCCGTTTTCATGTATGTCTCTTCTTTTCACTTTTCACTCCTTATAGAGCAAGGATGAGAGGGCGGTTGCATTGAGGGAAGTTATGGCAACTTTTTTGTTTGATTTTGTCTTTCCACTAATGGATAGTTCAGGCACTGCAACCGACTCCACTCGCGGTCATGCAGGACACAGGCTAGTGGTGTTTGAATGAGTCTTTCCTGTGTGTTGTGGCTAAACCGTGGCCCCATTAATGATTACTATTAGTCACTATTAATTATTTAGTTGGAGAGTGCTTAAGTTCTCCATGCATGTAGTTATGGCACCACTTTCCTATCGGCATGGGAAAAATATCCATGCATGTGTTTGACTGACCAGTGCATCGTTCAGTGCACATCGAAGAAAACAACATGGTTGACAGAGCGTGGTCAAAATATCATAGTCAACCAACATGGTCAAAATATCATGATCGACCAACATGGTTGAAATATCATAGTCGTCCAACATGGTCAAAATATCATGGTTGAGCAACATGGTTGAAATATCATGGTTGACTTATCGTGGTCGAAATGGCATGGTCGACCAGTGTAATCGAAATATCATGGTCGACCAACATGTTCGAAATATCATGGTTGACCAATGTGGTCAAAATATCACGGTCGATCAACGTGGTTGAAATATCAGGGTTGACCAACATAGTCGAAATATCATGATAGGCCCATGTGGTTGAAATATCATGATCGAGTAACGTGGTCAAAATATTATCATCGACCAACATAGTCAAAATATCATGGTCGGCCAATGCTGTCGAAATATCATGATCGACCAATATAGTCAAAATATCATAGCTGACCAACGAGGTCGAAATATCATGGTCGAATCACCACGTGGGTCTTTTAGGTACTATGGCTTATGACTACCGACCGGTTTACTATGTCTATAATTGGTTTGCTATAGCTACGACCGGTTCACTATATCTACAACCGGTTCTTTGAGCACGGTGCACTAACTCGAATCTTCGATCACGATGCTTTGACTTGATGCTTTGACAATGGTGCATCGACTTGAATCTTTGACCACGGCGCTTTGACTCGATGCTTTGATAATGGTGCATTGACATGGAGCTCCAACCACGGCTCAATCTATGACTTCAACAACTCTTCTTCCAATGTGGTCAAGAGCAGTGTCATCGAGGACCCAATGATCCTTGCGGTAGGGTGGGTGCGTCGTGACGATTTTCATTTAAACTTTAGTTGTTTTATATTGTAACGGATTTCAGCCGTCAACATAATTTTTTCATTTGATGATTATATATATATATATATATTCATATTTTGAGTCTAGAACAAAGTCAGTGTCAATAGCGAATGGCTTCTCAGTTCGAAGCACATCAAGCACTTGTTTCAAATGATCTAAGTGCTCAACCATGGTGTTGCTATATATCAAAATATTATCAAAGTAGACTGCCACAAAGCGATCAATGAAGGCTCTTAAAACATGAATCATCAAGCGCATGAAGGTACTGAGTGCATGAGTTAAACCAAAAGGTATGACTAACCACTCGTGCAATCCGACTTTGTTTTAAAAGCAGTTTTCCATTCATCTCCAAGTTTCATGCGAATCTGATGGTACCCACTTTTAGGATCAATTTTTGAGAAAATTTATGCTCCACTAAGCTCATCTAGCATATCATCAAGCCTAGATATTGGGTGATGATATCTAATAGTGATATTGTTGATAGCATAACAATCAACACACATTCTCTACATACCATCTTTCTTATGAACAAGAATAACAGGGACAGCGCAAGGAGAAAGGCTTTCATGTACATACCCTTTGTCCAAAAGTTCTTGAACTTTTCATGCATTTCCTTGGTTTTAGTTGGATTTGTACGATACGACGGTCGGTTCAGCAACGAGGCACCCGATATGAAGTTGATCTGGTGCTCAATTCTACGAAGTGATGTAAGTCTAGGTGGTGCGTCCTCAGGAAAAATGTCGTCATATGCCTGCAACAATGACTGGACAGCATTAGGTAGAGTGTTTAGATCATTAGTTGTAAGCATAACCTTAATGTCCTTGTAAACAAGAACAAAGTACATAACACTAGAATCATTGCTCACCTCTTTCATATCACTTTTTGTTGTAATCAAAACATTTTGCAGGGCTTACCATTGCCTTACCTTGCTGAACAACAAGCTGTGATTTCTCCTGACGTTTTTGTTCATCAGCTTGTATTTGAGAAGGAGTAAGTGGTAGTAAAACTCTGTTCTTACCTTCCCATTTGAAGATATAAGTATTTGCTCGTCCATCATATTATACATTGTGATCAAACAACCATGGATGACTCAGCAGTAAATGGCATACCATCATAAGTATAACATCGCATAAAACAGTATCATCATACTTATTAACCTTAAAGGAACTTCCACATGGTGCTAAATTTTAACTTTGCTTCCCTCATGAAACCATTGCATATGATATGGATCAGGATGTTTAAACGAGTTAAGCTTTTCACACTCTCAACACTAGCAAGGTTTTGGCATGAACCACTATCAATGATCATTTCGACATTAGTATCTTTCACTTTAGCACTATTCATGAATAATTGCAACATTGAGATTCATTGTCTTCTTTAACAAGCATTGATAAATATAGAGTAACAACCAAAGCAAGTTCACCTTCACCAAGAACAACCAAAACAAGCATTGATCATTAGAATTAGATTCGTTCTTAGTGTTATTATCATCACATGGAATAGGTTTAGTTTCAGAATCAGAAGCAAAATCGTAACCAGTTTCAGTGACAATCATAACCTTAGCATTAAGACATTCACGAGAATAATGACTATGTCCATGACAACGCCAACATTGAATTGCACTTGTTTTAGTGTTAGAACCAACAAAAAGATTGCAATGATTTAGATGAACTAGTAGGTTTAACACTAGGTGACAGAGCAGACTTCATATTCGAAGCATTAGACACAACATGTGATTATGTATTGGAATTCGAAGGTTTGCTGAGCATATGTTTGTTGATGTCTATCTTGGGTCTATCTCTGGGCATGTAGCTTGAGGTAGATGGATGGCTCGTCTTGAGAGTGAAAGTGTTGCACTTAGATTGCAATTAGGCCTCTTCTTAAAGCTGCTTTTCTATTTTGATCGATAAGTGCTACAGTTCAGTCATGGTGGAATATGGCTAAAAGTTGATTATCTTGTAAATGTTGCGGTTCAGCCCATGCAAAAATCTCACCATTATTTGTTCATTGTCTTTCAGAACTCAACCCCAAATCAAGAGTTGCTCCATCTATTTGTAGTAATCCTCCACGGATTGTGCGCTTTGCTTTATCTCCTACAATTGAGTAAGAACATCTCGACAAAATATACAAGAATAAAATGAATACGCATCTCTCGCTTCATTGCTTCCCATGTTTTGATAGGAGGGTGACCGTTGTCCATGCGATCGTTAAGTTTCTCCCACCAATCAGCGCATAGTCCTCAAATTCCAAGGAGGCAAGCTTGATTTTACAGTCTTCACTTAAATCATGCATACTGAAGATCTCGTCCATGTGCATGTCCTGTTTTTCATATTCTTCCAGATCTGCACCACCAACAAATTTAGGCATGGTAATTTTTACCTTAGTAAGAGAATCCTCCTCGTGTGGTACCGAAACACTTCCAGCTCAGCCACGGTGATGGCCATGATCTATCTGTGCCTGGTTAGCATCATAGTCCTCCTCAAAGGTATCAATGTAGTGCCTATCATTGTCGTCGGAGCTTAGCCCGTAATGACCAAGCCCTCCTCCTAAGAAGCCTCCATGGGCGCCACCATGTGCTGCGGCTCGCCCATGTGCGGCTCCCGGTGGAAGAAGACATACATCCTATGGTACGTGAGGTAGATATGCTTGTCGTTGTGGGCGTGCTTGCTCTTCGTGCTAGTGTTGATGAGCAAGACGAGCATCTTCTTCATGTGTGCGGACTGCTTCTTCTTCCTCTTGATGAACTCGGGCAACCATCTCAGCATCAGGAGGAATCTCTGCTCATAGTGCCAATTGAAGGTCGGTAGGGGCTTCTGTCAAAAAGCTTGGAGACAACAAGGCATTGGGGGCTCATGCTCTAGATTTTGTGTTCTAGAAGTTGACTGCAGGAGAAACTAGCTCTAGGTGAAGTTGGAGCCAAGTAAATAGCACCGTTTTAGCTCCTTAATGTTAGAACTTCACATATTTGCCACTTCCGTTTCTCCTCCTCAATAAGAATGGAGGGGAAATTGGTAATTTCCGTGCATTAGCTCTCGGGCCGGGGAAGCAGCTTGCGGGTCCTAGTACAAATGCAGTTTCGACTACGCTCAATTTTCAGAGCCTAGTGTATTTGGTTGGCCGGCTTTGGCTTCGCTGGAGAAGCTACGGGTTGGAGTCCAGCCAAGCGGGCACTAAGTTGTTTGGGAGCTGGGGCTCAAACTGAATAAAATGTTTTGGTATTTTGAGCTCAGACTCGAGAATTTTGGGCATTTTTGGCCCTATGCAGCATAGCAATACTAGAAGTATCCTCCAAGTAAATGCAATGCCATTTATGGCCCTCTCCCCGAGCGTAAGACTCCAGCCGACCATCGCGTGCACAGTCCCACACCCCGGCACCACAACACTCAAGTCATGCGGTCCAAGAGCGTATGATTCTGGCAAAACCAATAGTGGTCTAAGGCTGTATGTGGTTAAAAAGGCTGTCGTGGTCGAATACGGCAGCGGTCAAGTGAGGCAATGGTTGAACAAGTAGTGGTCGAATATGAGTGTGGTCGAAAGCAGTGATAGTCGAAAGAGGTTGCGGTCGAAAGCGGAGGTGGTCAAAAGTGATTGCGGTCAAAAGCTGAGGTGGTCGAAGGCAACTGTGCTTGAACAGCTGTGGTCGGAGCGGCTACGATCGTGCGTGACCGTGATCATGAGCCACGAGGAAAGGGTGGCGGTAGTGTTTTGGCTCCGGCAGTCGGGGAGTTCAGCGGTACTCGAGCTTGGCGAAGTAGTCGACGGTGATCCCCAGGTGTGGTGAAGCTCGCACGGTCGTCGGCGAAGCCGGATGCAACCCCAAGCAGCGGTGATTGCTCACTGAAGTGGTGCCAGGGCTTAGAAAGAGAGGAGCGCGATACGAGGTATCATGCGCTCCTAGACCGCATGACTCAGGTACTGCAGTGCTGAAGCACGAGACTGCGCACACATCTACTGGGCGGAGTCCGCATTTCAGACTCGAAACCTTTTTATTGAGTGAAAGATCGGGCTCAAACCAATGCTGTCTAGGCTCGCTCACCAGCTCGATCAATCAGCTACATTCCTTCTTTCCATTTATCTCCAATTCTTTATGCCTCCTCTGCAACTTGCAACCGTCAAACCCCATTCCAGTTCCTTGTACTAAAAAATACTATCGCTAACTATAGAAACTACTTCCGCATTCTTGTCTTTACCCTTCCCAGTCCTCGCCCATCTGCTCCTTCGTCAACCCGTCGCCGCCGCCGCCTCCGCTGCCGCTACCCTGTCGCCACCTCCCGTTCTTGCTCGGTACACCCTCTGATCACTCGTACTGTTGCTACTACTTCTTGCTGCGGCCGTATCTGCGTGCGCTTCTACTTTTCGTGGAGAGATCTGAGCTGAGCGGCGGGAGTGGTTAGAATGCCCTGTTTCTTGATTCGTCCTGGCGTTAGCAGATCGGTGGTGGTGATACTAGGATTTTGGGTTCGGGGGGTTTTGTGATGCCGAGGTTTCTTTGTTTTCTGTTCTCCCCCTTTTGGGATTTGTAGACAAGTTTTTGCTCATGTGCCTGTTTGTCTGTTTTGTGATTGTTTTGTGTTCTAATAACTGGAGCTTAGCAGATCACATTGCGGACCGTAATTAATCATGGCAGACCGGTAGAGGTTCATGCAATAGATGCTTCAATTGTTGTCCATAGGATGTTTCGGTAGCTAGCCGTGTGGTGGGTACTTCGTTTAATACAGTTTTAATAATTAATTTCAGCTATAAGTGTATGAGAGGCCTAGTCGATGTAGTCTGCATCTTGATTGTTACTTTTGTCGTACCTTTGAATTTCACTTGCTTTACATAAGGAAAGGTTCATGGTTAGACAAGTACCAATCTGTGATTGCTGTACAAACACCAGAAGAAATGACTAATTATATTTTATTTTCCTATCATTTGAGCTCAAAAGCGAAGACTGAGTTGGAGCTTACAGTGCAGACACCAGCATTTGGTTACGATCGGAAACAACTGGAGAGTAGTAACGAACCTCTAATTCCTCACAACATAAGAACCAGCTTATCTCATTCACCTGGTTTTTCTATGCCACGGAATTGCTATCAAACTGGTAACCGAGAACAAAATGTTAGCAAATATTGCTATCTAATGAACTTTCATATGTGCGGTACTAAATTGAAATTATGGCCCGCAAATAATGTGGTTTTCATTCTCCATCTATATTGTACTTAGAGCAACCAATCTCAATAATTGGACATGGTCATGCTTCTCAACAAGGGGTAATTTTGCCCTATTCTGAAATTTTTAAGTTGTGCTGTTTCATAGATCACTTAATCTTGAAGGATGATCCTCTTAAATTTTCACCTATAACAGGGTTAGTTACCGAATTGTTGCGCAATTCTTTTAGTTCCTGTAAGTTGGCGCGAATCTCTTTAAGAACTTCATCAAACCCCTCCACAATTCACTAGATGTCATCCATATTAGCAAAGTGATCCCTGATAGATGCTCCTCAGCTGATTTATCCCCTGACATGGTTAGCACAGCAAGAAAAAATAACACAAACGATGTATACTACACAAAGAAACACCTAATGCTACCTCCAATTAAGAATCTTGTCAATTCCTACGAATAGCAATCACTTACCTGAGCGGTGAGAAAACAATCCAAAGGTATCACTAGCTGAAAACCAATCATAGGAGTTAATGTGACGGTGGCCCGATCTTCCGAAAGGTACTGATAAGTCGATTGTGGAGATCTCGACGTTGATGATCCAAAGGCTCCGACCAAAACAGATCGAACCCCTCGCAATCACTACACCACTGCTCCGTTGGTTATCAACCGTGTTGAATATGGTTGACCTCACCAAGAAGGCTATCTCCTGCAAGCGAATCGAGAACACAAATAAGAGAGTTTAAGATGCAATCTGAAATTGTATTGCAAATAATGTTTAAGTTCACAAGTTGGGGTTTCTCAACTGAACATGCAGTGAAACTGCTAAGCAGAATAATCTCTTAAGAAAAATCCAAGAAAAACTAAAGTGGTGCGACCTCCTTAAATAGGGAAGGGGAAGTCGCACTTATCTAATGAAAAGGGATATAGTACTATTTACAGTTACTGTTCATGCCACCGTGGTATTGTTCACGTGAACAGTACCGGCCCAAATAGCCTAAGTTACAAGGCCCTCGGCCCACTTTGTCTCGGACTGGAAAAGTGACGTAACTTATTTCACAGTTTCTGATCTGCTCGAAAGGAGTTTGGAGGTTAGACCAGATCTATCTGAAAGTAGACTCCAAGAGCTTTCCAACGAGTACTCACAAGCCCCGAGAAGCCTTCTGGATCAAAAGTTATGGCCGTTTGAAGTTGGTCCGTCAGGCTGAATCCGAATTGATCTGGAGGCCGAATTGGATTCCAAATCCTGTCCAACTTGAACCCTTGTTTCAAATGGTTCCAAAGTGATGTGGTGCTACAAATATATATTTTTTCATCATTAGGTAGCATCATATTCTCATTTAAAATGTGTTGAAGTTGAAGAAACGAATTCACCTTTAGTTCAATCTTGATATTGGCCGCTATGGTCGTATGTGTTGGTGGCCTGGTCACATGATCCTCTCCTTCTTGACAGAAAACCGTCCTCAGTTTTAACATAGGTGTAGTGTCACGTATTGCATGATCTTGATCATAAATCTTGGTACATGATAACAAACACAACAAACTCTTATTATGTAATATCATAAGTTCTTTATCAAATAAAGTAAAATTTCTTTGAAACGAGCTTACCTCATAATTTAAGTGATGCATAGAACACTACTAGATTCCGACCCTTTAGCCACGAAACGCATCACAACGACACTAAATTAGTTGCAATAGGTATGTACTATTGCAACATTTTACCAAAATCGTGGCGATATGTGCACAGTATTGCCTCTAAAATATTGCGTTGCGATAGTCATTGAATTCGTTGTAATAAGGTGGCTTTTTCGCCACCATTTAGAAAATGGTTGCGAGTAGTATGACTTTATTGCCACGGTTGTCTTGCGTTGTGATAATATTGATTTTCGTTGCAATAGTTAGGAGGTATTGCCACCTTATAGAATTTCGTTGCGAGTGGGTGACAATATTGCCACAATTTTATTGCGTTGTCATAGTCATCAATTGCGTTGCAAAAGGTTCCTATACAATGCGTATGAAATGAGTTTGTATTGCCACGAAATAAATTTGTTGCTATATATGATGATTGTTCGTGGCAATAATCTGTTATTGCAACGCTTTGTTTTTCGTGGGCCTAACTGCTCAACGCAAGGGCCGAATTGGTGTGGAGGAATTATATTATCTATAGTTATTAATTGCTAGAGGAGATAAAAAAATTGAAAAGTGACAACTAAAACGCAGTTGAGGAGGTCTCACTTGACAAAACAGGAGAGGATAAAAATTAGAATAAAAAAAATAAAAACAAAAACCATGGGGTGTGGAGGAATCGAACCAACAACCTCCTAGCTCGGAGGCCAAGGCGTTTACCACCAGACTATTGTACCCCACTGTCAATTATAATTGTAAACTAGTAAATTGCCCGTGCGTTGCAACGGAGTATCAAATAAAGGTGATACATACTATCCTTCCAGCGTCACGGCAGAGCCTGGTGAGGAAGGCGCCCTCTAGAAGGTCGGCGTTGCTGCCGACGGTAGCGACAGTGAAGGGGAGCGCGAAGGCGGCGTCGGAGAGGGGGTGTTGCGCGGAGGAGGGGAGGGCACGGGAGAAGGCGGAGATGCCGGAGCTGGAGGTGAAGGCCAGCGCTGTGAAGAGGTCGAGGGCGCTGGGCAGGAGGAAGGGGGCGGAGGCGGTCAGGGTTGTGCGGGCAGATGGCGATGGTGGGCACGGGGAGCGGGTGCTCACTACACTGCTGCAGAAGCGCGTGCAGGAGGGCACCGTATCAGCCGCAGCCACCGCCGGTGGCCTGAGGCGTCGTGAACTCCACCCGCCGGTTGGTAAGCGAGAGGGGCTCCGGCTGCGCCATTCCCCTCCCTGGCAACGCGCGGCGATGCAAATCAGCAACCAGAAATCAGAATTCGGAAACGCAGTGAACATTATAAACCGTCAGGATCTATCAGATAACGTAAGATACAGTGAGCTAGCAATACACAGATAGCAACATCAAACCAGCAAACTTCCTACACGCAGGGGCACGTATCTGAGGCGTAGTTTGTTCAAGATTCGACCCGGTGAACAATCTTGCCAATAACAACATCTCGATTCTGAACTGACAATCGTGTGCTAAGTCAGTCAAGCAAAGTATACAAGAATTGTATCACGCATTGTGGAATCTAACAATCTTCTGGCTTCTATTCCTCTTGCTGCCAACATTATTTGATAGTTGATACAATGACACAGTCTGACAATACATAAGGAGAATGTCTGCATTGTGGTGCCATTTTTGCGCTTCATGGGTGCAGTGATAAGGTAACATTAGTGAGTTGTGACCAAGCTATCTATCAGTGGGCAGCTCTCCACATCTGAGCATTAAGACATGAAGACGTGAGAGCTCCATGATACAATGTTGCTCGGCATCGCGAGAACCTCCTTTTGGCTTTGATTGCAATGTCTCCGGGAGCATATGCAAGCAGCAGTCACTGCCACTGGATTGCATCGGATGAGGCACTACATAATTACAAACTGTGATGAGGCCATTCCATGGATTAAGTAAGTTGTACTTTAGATGTACTAAATTTCAAGTATATATTATTTTTCATGTTTTCAACTAATGGATGCCCTCTTTTTTGTTTTAATTTAGTAAGTACAAGGATGAGCTTAGAAATATGAGTGCACAGAATGTTGAAACCCGTCACAAGGAGCAATTTGTAGGCTGGTTTGAGCGTAAAGTGAGTTACTATTTTTTTATTTATTGGTTCATTATGCTGTCACGTATTTGCTTAATAATTTTTCTTTAAACTAATTGCAGATCTCCAAACTATATGAAGAAGAAAAACAAGTGATCTAATGTATGCCCTTTCCCGGGGACCAGACCATCGGGCTTGATTTTTCAACAGATGCTACATAAATGGATATCTGTTTCGGACGGCTGCCATAGAGAAGAACCTAACTACACAAAACAGTGGTGTTGCTGTGAAGGGCGATGACAGCACCGGCAACATGGACTGGTATGGCGTGATTACAAAAATTATCACGCTAGATTTTGCCAACCAAAAAGAAGTCGTACTTTTTCAGTGTGACTGGTACGATGTACCTGCTGCTACTACGAAGAAAAGAAGAGGGTTCAGCAGGGATCAATACGGGATCATCGATGTTGATAATACTCGTTTTCGATATTTCAATGAGCCTTACATTTTAGGGACACAAGCTGAGCAGGTTTTTATGTGCCTTGTGCGACAAAACCGAATTGGTGCACAGTGCTTCGCATGAAACCTGGGAATTTGTTTTCCATGCCTGAAGCAGTAGGTGCAGAAAAGGAGGGAGAAACCCGATGTTGAGTCACTGGTCGTCGGACTGGAAGACATGAATGTATCCCGCCCACATGAAGACTTGACAAATTGGAAAAGGAATGACATGGAAGGGGTAAGTGTTGATGCTTCTGTCATAGATAAGGCGGTTCCTGTACCTGAACCCAATGATGAGGACTTAGACGATGATGATGAAGATGATGACACCTACATAGATGATGGAATTGTCGCACCTGTGAATTCTGTAGGACATGGAGATGATGATTTTTTTGTTTAAATTGGGAACCTTGTGCTTGTGTGGTGTATTGATTTGTTTTGAACCTTCATGCATGTAAGTTCATGTACTCAAATTATGTTTATCTGATTTCTGATACAAAGATCATGCACTGAAATGTCCTGAAATGATCCTGTCAGGTAGTTTATTCCAGCTACAGATTTTCTGTTATATCGGCAAGGCAATAAAAATCTTCAGAAAAACAGTAGGAGCGACAGTAGCAGCAAAGTACTGGTAGCAATAGGTATCACGGCAATAGTAATTATGCCAACTATATAATACAGATTAAGTTCAAGGTATTACATTCATGATAGCAAAAGTAAAAACTTGAATTTGTCAAATAATGAATCATCCACATACGCTAGAATGTACCACTGGACATACACGAAAAAAGACGAAGCGCCAAAACCCCCCGCCTGCACCCACATTTTTGCCGCCCCCGCAACCCTCCGCCTCCCACGTTTTTCCCTAATCTAGTCTGGAGGGGGACACCCTCCCACGCCGCCACGCCGCCTCATCCCCCACCTCCCTCGCCGCCGCCTCGTCCCCCACCTCCCCCGGCCTCCCCGTCTCCCTCCGCCTCCCCTGCTCGCCCTCTCGGCCTCCCCTACTCCGCCCGGCGCCCGCTCCCACGGGACCCCCTCCCACGCCGCCTCATCCCCCACCTCCCCCGCCGTCGCCTCATCCCCCACCTCCCCCGGCCTCCCCGCCTCCCCGTCTCCCTCCGCCCTCGCCCTCCCGGCCTCCCCCACTCCGCCCGGCGCCCGCTCCCCACGGGACTCCCTCCCACGCCGCCCTGCCGCCTCATCCCCCACCTCCCCCCGCCGCCGCCTCGTCCCCCACCTCCCCCTGGCCTCCCCGCCTCCCTGTCTCCCTCCGCCTCCTCGGCCCCTTCGTCGCCCACCGCCCCCTCCGCCTCCGTCGCCTCCCCCGCCGCCGCCGCCCCCCCTCCGTCTTCCCCCACCTCCACCACAGTCCCCGTTCTCCCTCCGCCTCCGCCGCCTCTATACAAAAGACCTAGGTCGACAAGACCATGGCGATGACTCCATCGACGACGCCCGATCACTGGTTCGGCCGCCACCAACGCCACTGACGGGGATTTCGCCATCACGAGGGCCGACCGACGGGTTCCACCTCGAACTTCTGGCGCTGAAGAAGACGGCACGGATGATGCTTCCCTCCCCAGGTATGAAGCCTCATCATTCTCCATCAAAAATTTGTTGTCATGTAGTTTATTCATATCAAATTTTCTTGATGCAAAAATATTGAATACTTCAGTTGACTATTTTGTTGCCATGGTCAAACAACATTTTGGGCAGTAACTCTGCACCCATTAATCATCAACATCAGCTATACTAAAGGTTGTGTATATATTATAAGGTAGCTTCTGTTTTGAGCTTAGATTATCTAAAGCTTATAGGGTTAGATGAATCTTGTATATTGCTGCTATTGGGATGACTTTGCGATAGGGAAATTGATTTTTCGCAGTAGTAAATATGAATGCGATAATTTGTTCCATCTTGCCTGCTACTGTTATTTTAATAGTGACATAGTGTGATACCGAATGTGTTGAAATTCAGAACTATAGTTGTGAACTAACCTGTGCGTGTCCTATGATTATTTGATCGATCCTCAAATGGTTGCTATATTTTCTTGTTCATGTTTTGTTTCTTTGAACTTAGTAAGTATTATGGATGCATTTTATCTGAAAAAATCTGGTCTTTTACTAATTTGTGTAACTTACAGTTGATATGCTGTTAGTATCTGTTGTTTTATAGGATGGATATTACAGAAGTCTCAGTGCCACTATAGTTACTTTAAGTTATGGAATACGATATATACTTACTGATTTTGCATCCTGACAAATCTACTTTATGGTTACAAATATACTCATTTTAGAATATTATACTGAACTACATTCTTGGTTATTGCAAATCCACATTTGCTCCTTAAGTTATTGCAACTCCAACAGCTATAGTGGCATTTTTTGGTTTTGAGAAGAAGAAACATTTCGTGCATGTAGCTAGCTAGTTGCCGGCCTATCTCGCTGTGGTCACATAGTTTTTTTGTTGATTAATATTTGCTGCCTTTTTCTGATTATGAACTCGATTGTCTTAGATATGAGTGAAACACAGTATATCTAGCTATCATCTGATCTAATAATATTCAAGCATAAAGCTGGAGTAGTACGTACACACAGATTCATATATGCATACATGGACGATTCTTAATTTGTTATCTACCGTGTCTATATATGTCCATTTGTCATGAATTGTTGTGAAATAACTTGACACCAATAACACAAGAGCCAATTCTTATATTCTATTTGATTTCCATGATGTTTAGAAAGTGACTGTGAACAGATCTAACTAGCTAGCACTTGTACACATGACGAAGACAACGACTTGTTAATCATCTGCACGTTTTCTGTTGCCCTTTTAAAATGTGAATAAATAGATATATACATTGTCATCACAAGTGTTCATTTTGTATGTACTGTGAGATTTTTCTTTCTAAAACACGTGGATCAATTTTTGAGGACCCAACTCAATTTATTTTGCCAAGTAATTGGTGCATACCTTGCAACCACAGCCTTCAGGAATTAACTTCAATTCTAGGCTCAAATCCATTCTACTTTAAAGACTAGAAAAGTTAGGACAATGGATGAGTCTCACTAATCATTTTATTGTACGCATGCATTATCTTTTATGTTTTTTATTCCGTTTTAAGGATATGAGGCAAGTCTATCGGTTATATCACATACTTGAAATACATAAACATTAGAGGGACCACATGCCCACATGCAGGATCAAATCAATAAACCTATATAGAAATAACAAGGAAAAACATTAAAATGTGAGTGGCTTAATTTAGATGTCTTGTTCTATTGCTAATTAGGTTTGAGTTTGAAATCTTGCCATTAGGCAACTAGCTTAGAGCGGTCCTCTCTTAAGCAACGCGATCAAAAGAAATTTTCAAGCTTTTTCAGAGAATGTTTCAAGGCACACCTATTCTAGATGGTACGCACAGCACAGGGTACGTACTTAGAAGAATTCAAGAATATCTTAGAACGTACTAAGTACGTAGACGATGGCATGGGATATGCCTCTCACACACACACCTACATGATCGATGTTCAAGGATCGATATCAGACGTATGCAATTGTGGATCGGTTTCTTTGTCGACCTGCAACTATTGTTGTGACCATTTAAGGCCATATTCCAATGTAACTAGGTTTTTAGTTAAAATAACACTGTGACAACTAAATTAAAGAAAAATAAAAAATAGAGAAAATACAAAACACTATTATATCTTCTTAGATAATGTAAAGGGAAAAATAGAAAAATCACGTTAAGAAGTTACCACGTTTTAAACATATTTTAATTTCTGAAAGGCAGAAACTATCATTATTTAAAACAAGGTCTAAAGAAATGGACTTCACTATCCACAACTATGTTTTGGAGCGTGACGTGCCAGAGAGGAGATTTTGTGATGGATCACGCGCTAGACAGTATTTGATAGCATCGGCCCTGTAGTACTGCCTGCGTGTAAATACTGTCTAGCAGAGCCATGCAGATCTCCAAATTACAAGGCACAAGAAGAACGATAGGCCTGGTGCGAGATCTTTGATTTGTAATGATTTCATATCAAATTTTGAACACTCATTACAAAACAACCTAAAAACATGGCAAGGTAAATCAAAATTGCAATGAGATTTTGAACAGGTGACTTTAACGAAAAAGAAACTGCAAACATATGCTTGTGTGCATACCCATGCACGTGCACACTCATTACAAATTTATTGTTTCCTTCTGATCATTACAGATTTACATGCGAGAGATGCAAGAGGAACTGGAGAAGGAAAGGAACGCAAGAGAACAACTTATGCAAGAGTTCCTTTCATTGCTAGCACAACAGAGAGAAGCAACATTACAGGTAATACATCTGTACATACGCAGCAACAGCTGCTGCCTGTTTGTTGTTGATGGCTTGCAGCAGCCACCCAGCCTAACAGGCCCTAATGTTTTTCCTCATGGTCCATATACAGGCTAACCAGGGAAGTATATTGAACACAAGGGAAAGCGAGGCTAATCCAAGTGAGGAAGACGAAAACATGACAACATTGGACAAGGCTAACCCAGATAGTACATTGAACACTACAAAAAAAGACACTTGAACATGTGGAAGAAACATTACAACAGGTAACAAAATTTGCAAATAGTTTGCTGCCATAAGGGATTTGGACTTTGTACATTCTATTGATGACCTGCTGATGTGTACCTTCCCTGAACTTCAATTGATGTATGCATGCTGAACATATTTTAATAGTAGTACACATCAGGATGCTAATATTTTTTATTCTACATTTTACATTTGCAGAATGACCCAGCAAGCATCCTGACCACACAAAAAGATGCTAGGCCACCTATTCGCATCACTCGAGCTTCTAATCTTAACCGAAGCCTCTTCCAAAATGTCGCTGTTAATAATGGTTCATCGAACTTTATTCCTCCACAACAATTGAAGAATACTGCTACAACTCGTTCGAAGAAAAGGAGGGACCAACAGGTATGAAATGAAACTGTGACTAATCTTCATCCGTCATTGTTCTTATGTCAAATATAGCATACTGTTCTAAACTACTAGAAAATTATGCCAGGTGAAGTAGGGCTACTATATATATTGGTAAATGAAATGAAATTAAATAATTCTGCTGGAATCACTTGCTAAATACTTTGCTACGCAACTGAACTAGAGAACTCAGGATTGCTATTTTCAGCTGTAACTCGTATCTCTAAACTTGCACTATGATGTACTTAAGTATGTGCTGCTGGACAATACTCACATTAAGGTCCCTCTTTATTGTTCATGTTCTATCAGGATGAAACAATTTGATCAGAGCAAACAGAGTTGTGGCGTCGTCAAGTCAGGAAATTCAACATGGCAAAGAAGCACGGACAAATGGAATGGAAGTGATAGTACTTTTGTTATTAGTTACAAACTTTGTAGTTTAAGTATGGAGATTGATATGTAATTCCTGCATGAGTGGTGGCACTTTTAAATTATTATGTGTTGAATTAATATATGTGTTTTTGATCCAGCCGTGTTCCTAATTTGATTATTAATTTGCAACAACAAATTATAATAAACTATCATATGATCAATATGCTACCGCAAATTTTACCGTTGCGATAAACCTGTATGCAAAATTGGTATTTTGTTGTGATAGGCTGTTGCAACGCCGCTACTATTTTGCGATTCCACTATATGCCATGAACAATGTTCGTTGCTATAGGATCTATTTGCCACAAAACATATTTCATCGCAATAACTTTATGGCAATGAAATGCCTTCCGTGGCAATAAAACATATTGCAACGAAACACCTCCCGTGGCAATTAAACCTGCTGCAACGAAACGCCTCCCGTAGCAATATATCCTGTTGCAACGAAATGCTCTCCGTGGCAATAGGGTCTATTGCCACGAACCATTAGCGTGGCAATAGAACCTATTACCACGCAATAGTTTCGTGGCAAATGATACTATTGCCACGACCAAATTTCGTGGCAAAAGAAGCTATTGCCACGGAGTCAGCCGTGGCAATAGCCTATATCGCCACGACATCATTCGTTGCAACAACAAACAATTGCCACAACACATTGCATGGCAATAACCATAGGTATTGCAACGAAACCACAATCCGTTGCATAATCTTTTAAGCACGCAAGTACTTGCCACGCTTGCCAACGGAAGTGATGTGTTGCAATAGGTACATATTGCATCTATTTTGGCCCTATTGCAACGATTTCGCTCCGTTGTCCTAGACCTAAAAACTAATAGTGGAAGCTCTTGTAATTGGAACAATAAGTATAGCAAATATGGTTGTATCCATAGGGTACATGTTCTTATCAGGAGCTACACTCACCAAGTTTTTGTGGAGTTGGGATAGGGTTAGTGTATAATCCTACCACAATTCAGATGCACAAGATGTTGTAAAGCTAGTAATCAGTCAACAAAGTTATCAAAAGCCTATTTGCAATGTCCAAGATATAAGTGATGCGCACACACACACAACAATTAACGTGACTTGATGTAAACAAAGTTCATTCCCAAACCAAGTGCTAGGAGAGACACTAGCCAACTACTCAAACTTCTATCTAGAGTATAAGATTGTTCACATGATGTATAGCATAAAGACAATGTAACGATGCAATTTAAACAGCTCTCTAGTTTAAGCAGTAAACAACAGTTAGTCTCAAAAGATGAAATAGCATAGTTTTATATAGCTTATATATGCTCGTTTGAAACGTTTCGACGAGATCTACAGTTTTGCAGGTGAGACAAACGCCAAATTCCGAAAGGAAGACCAAAAGAATCGGCAAAAACAGAAACCAAAAACTTGCGACGCAAATTTAGGGCTGAAGATGACTGATTTTGGAGGTCTTAAGAGTGTGACTAGCACAAGCAGGTTATTTTTTTTGTGGATCAGCCTTGTCGTTAGATTTCCATCGAGTACTAGAACACCGATAACATATACCGTATGCGAAAGTTATATCTGTTTTACTGAAGGTGTCTCGGACTCAAAACCGACTTGGGCTCAACTTGAAACTGCTATATCTTTCAATCCCATGGGACAAACTTGATGAAATTTTTTGGCTATATATAGAAGGACTCCACCAATTTTCACTGGATTTGCACTAAGTTTGATGCGTTTTCAATTTTTTTGGAAAGGTGGACCCTTTTGGAAAGTTCTACACGGTTTCTTTGGGGATCCCAAAACAAACTCAATATTAGGTCTTGTAAAAGTGTTGTACACGTCGTGGACACTCCCAAAATGCAAGTCCTAGTCGGAAACATGGTCATAGATGCAAAGTTGGGGAGAACAACTGAAACGGATTTGGATTTTAGGAGATCTAACAACTCAAACAGGGTAAGGAGATTTTTTTGGTTGTGATTTAGGGAGTCTAAACCACAAATTCAGATTATGATTTTTTTGTGGTGCGGATTAGAGGAGTTCTAACCCATGAATTTTCTATTGTAGATGCAAAAAATAAGAACAATCAAGCATCGTGAAGGAAACACGAGATGCATTGGACAACAACTATGCAATTGAAGCTAACAGATTGAAAACTAACAAAACTCACAAGATGCAAACAAATTAAAAACTAAGGCTAGGAATTCTTTTCGGCTTGTATATAGGACAGAAAATACAAACTAAACTAGGGTAAAAGATTGATTGTACCGTGTCAACCCGGTGCTCTGATACCAAGATGATATGGGGGTGTCCGATCTTCACGACGTAGGATATCTCCTAAAGGATAAATATGTGGTTAACCTGAAATCCTATTAATTTTGATGAACAGAAGCGCATGATTTTCTATCTCGGTTACAGACTTCCATGTACTGGAATTCATCTAGCAACATGCTTTGGATCTCAATCTTCTTACCACACCAAGATAGATGACTTTGTTGGTCCGTCAGGAACAACAAGAACACTGGTAACTGGTAATTTGGTGGAACGTTAACTAATTGGCTTCCCAACTCTTGTTGCAGCGCACAGCATAAACCAAAGAGCAAGAAATTTCTTTGACTCAAAATTAATGTTCGAGGGTTACAGGGGATGGTGGTCAAGACTTTATAGCATCATACTAGCCTAGCCGGACTCATAAAAGGAAAACAACTTGAATTCGATTATAATTCTTTCTTCCTAATTTAAATAACTCTTGCCTAGCTTAAACCGACAGCAATAAGAAGTGGCTGGTTGGTTGGCTTGGTTTGTGCGCCCATGAGGTGGTCCCACGTGGTTGCTAGTCCATGAGGGTGGTGCACAACTCCCTTGACAACAACCCAATTTCCCTTGCGGTCCAAGTATTTTTTTCAACTCGTTTGCAGTTTTAGCATCGCCATCACATCAAAATTGACCAAAACGAATACTAAAACCCAAAACACCCTTAATATGTCTTATTATAGATACAAACCAGACCATGACACATGAGACTTGGCCAAAAACTCAAATGAACTCAGAATTGAAGACTAGACACAATCGAGCTTCCAAAACGTTGTCTTCTCCAATCTTCAATTTAGAGCTTAGAAACTCGATTTCAGCAACTTGGTGTCTTTTCTCGCTGTTATAAGTGAAGTGTCATCGTCTCCTCCTTTGGATCTTCTCTTAGTGCGTCGGTCTCCCTCACCTCCCGCTTGGTAGCACTAATTTCTTGCTCACCTAATAACCTGAGAATGCACAAAGTGGATGTTTTAGATAGCAAGTTGTCCTTACCAGTAAAATCAAAGGAACTTAGGATCAGATGCACATATCGAGTGATTGGTCTCTTGTACAATTGTTGCAAAGCTTCAGCTATTGGACCAACACTAGTCTTATTATTGTCATTGTTACTTAAATCCAATGATGGAGGTGATGATGATGTAGATGAAGCCTATTTGATAATGATGTCCTCATCAATATATCGACTTTCCAAAAAAGCAATCTATTTAGTTTTTTTTAAAAGGAAACATTAAATGATGCTTGCTCACCCACAAAAAGTTTCTATCAAACAAATTCTGACTTAGGTAATTTCTTTTGTTAATAATACATAGATCCTACTGAAAGACCATGTGGAGGTGTCCCCATATTTGTGATGAGTCATTGACACTTGGTTTGGAAAGATTGAGTTTGATTTGAGTGTTTCCTTCTAAGTCGTAGCCTTAAAAATGTTCGGAATCGCTTTCTGTGCAAAGTCGTAGCTTCTGGCCGTGGTCGTAGGCTTTTACGACCACTTTGGTCGTGGTCGGAAGTCTCCCGACTCATTTACGACCACGCTGGCCGTGGTCGAAGGCCAGTACGACCACGTTGGCCGTGGTCGAAGCGCGTTACGACCACATTGGCCATTGTCTGTAGTCGCGAGTCGTGCTATGACCACCGTGGTCGGAAGTCGGCGCTTGAATGAACGATCATGTTGAGGAGTCAGCAAGTTACGACCACGGTACCGCGAGAGGTAGTCGGAGGTCGAGACTTCGACCACTGTGGTCGGTAGTCGGCAGAACTCGACTTCGACCACGTGGGAAGTCGAAGCAACTTAGACCACTGTGGTCGGTAGTCGGCAGAACTCGACTTCGACCATGTGGGAAGTCGAAGCGAATTCGACCACATTGTGAAGCGGTCGTATGCGGTCGGCTGTGGGCGTAGGACAGTTGGCCGTGGTTGGATGTGCTCTCAAGCGCCCGAGTGTGGTCGGAAAGGGTCTCGACCACTGTAAAACTCGTTGTACGTGGTCGGAAGGTGTTTCGATCATGCGCTGAACAGTCGGAAGTCCCCGGGAGGGTTGAACGTGGTCGTAGACATCTAGTAACCGGTCGTATGACCTCCAGGATCAATCGTTTCACCTGAGAATCAGTCGTATCAACTCCTGGGCTAGTCGTCTTGACATGGAGAGCGGTCGTAGGTCATGTGCATGAATATTTAAGTGATTTTGACCGGTCGTAATGGGTGTACGACTTTGTGGAACATGGTTTGGTTTCTGTTTTGCTTATGCAAATGTTTATACACAATGTTTTGTGCGGTGCTATGAATGTATGCTTGTCTATGATGGTTTGCAGGACTTGGAGACTAGTTGTGGAAAGGCATGGATGGCCAAGACTAGGCACAGGCGGTGCTGAGGTCAAGAGTGGTCGGGAGATGCCGAAGACGACGAGGTCTTCCAGGTGGTTGCAAGACTTGAGCGACAAGGGAGGAGGAAGCTTCCGGGAAGGCAGTAGGATGGCATTTTGGAGAAATGCAGAAAGCTGCAAAGGGAAGTTGTGTCTCTGCGAAAGCTCTGGAGTGGTTGGCGCTAACGGGCAAAGCAGTGGAGCCGTCGGGAGTAATGGGTAAAGCACTGGAGCTCGTCCTCGCTAGTGGGTAAAGAGAATGGTAAAACCCGGTGTTAGGTGGGGGTTTACGGGTTCCCCCCCGGTAGCAGAAGGCTATAAATAGAGAGGGTAGAGCTCAGGTGCTTTGGGAGGTTGTTCCCGAGTCACTCTGAATTTTTCGTCTCTATTTGTGTGAGTTGTCTCTGGGTAGAGCACGGTTGCTCTTGTACCTCCGATGGAGTGGCTATAGAAACTTCCATGATCAATCATTCATCTCTCTTCCTCAAGTTGATTTCTGTCGTTAAGAGATGTTGTGAATGTTGTGTTTGCGATCTGTTTTGAGAGCTTGTTCTTCTTGCTATCCTTTTCTCTCTTCTCTTCTTCGTGAGTCTGCATTCGTCTTGGTGTGCTTCGAGTTGCTCAGAACTGGGAATCTGTCTCAAGGCCACTTGGCTAGTTCATCCCCGAGAGCAGGAGTCGAATCAGAGAAGTTCTCTTTACTGAATGGTCGTGCGCCTCAAGTCCTCTGTTTCGAGTTCGACCATGTTGCTCTAGCCGACCGTGGCTAAGACTTTGGATTTTCTTGGTAATTTTTCTTCCAGAGGTTGGATTCTTTCAGTGCCTCAAGTTTGAGGACCAAAAGACCAGAGAGTCTTAGTTACCCGGAAATCTGGCTATGCGAGTCCTTCCGCAGCAACTCCACAGTATTCACTATTCACTTTCTTTTGTCGGTTCGGGTAAGCTCTTGACTGGGGTTGGCCTTCTAGTAAGCTTTCCAAACTGAGATTTCATAGCTCAGTGGCTTTTGGAGAAGTAGGGTTGTGTGGATACTTGGGGCAGTTTTAGAAGGCACCATTCACCCCCCCTCTGTCGCCATTTCGGTCCAACAATTGGTATCAGAGCCGGTTAGCTCTAATCAATAGATCTTAACCGGTCTCAAGAGCCATGGCGACGGACAAGTACTCGACCAAACCGCCCGTTTTCGATGGCATCGATTACCCCTTCTGGAAGAGCCGAATGGAGACATACATCCAGGCCCAGGGGTATGCCATCTGGCGGAAGGTCAAGGTAAGATTCGTTGTTCCTGCCGATGAGAACATCAATGCCGGGAACATAGCTGATGTTGAGGCGAATGCAAAGGCAAGGAACATCATCATCCAGGGTTTGAGTCGTAGCGAGTTTGACCGCGTATCTCACCTGTCGTCCGCCTATGACATCTGGGTGACCCTCGACGCATACCATAAGGGCACCACCCAGATCAAGACGGTTCAACAGGACCAGTTCAAGCGCGAATACCACAAATTCGAGATGCTTGCTGGTGAGTCGCTGGACGAGTGCTTTTCGCGATTTCATAAAATCTTGAGCAACCTCCGAGCGGTCGGTCTCACATACCCCGACTCGGACAACGCTCGTCAAATGCTCGCAGCACTCGATCTGCGTGTTTGGGAAATGAAAGTGACCACCATCAAAGACACAACATACCTCTCGACCCTGACTCTTGACGTGCTGTACTCGCGCCTCAAGACTCACGAGATTGACGTTGTCTCTCGTCGGTCGAAGTCACAGTCGATGGCCTTGGTCACTGATCCCGTTTCTTCTTCTAGGCCTTCTTCTGATTCTTCTTGCGGTTTCTCCCTTGCTGCTCTCTGTGACATAACTGATGATCAGTTAGAGCAGCTTGCGGATGATCAGCTGGCCCTCCTAACCTGAAGGTTTTCCCATGCCTACAAGGGTAGGAGAGACAGAAAGAGAGGACCCGTGATTTGCTTTGAGTGTGGTGGCCCCAACCACATTCGGGCAAACTGCCCCAAGCTGGAGAAGGGCAAGAACGACTACGGCGGTTCGGGCAAGAACGACTACACCGACAAGAACCGCAACAAGAAGACTCCAGCTCAGACGCCGGGAAAGAAGAAGTTTCACAACTTTGGCAAAGCCAAGAAGCTCTTCCACCACGTCCTCACCGCCTTCGACGACCTCGACCTCAGCGAGGTGGAGGGATGGAGCGACGACGACGGGACGGTGAATCAAGGGCGGCGACGA